>OY998183.1:78163287-78763287 GCA_963921935.1 Galeruca laticollis
GGACACTTTTTCATACACTGAGTTGGTCTTCCTTAGTTTCTACCCTCCATACTATGGAGTCATAATACACGGGTTAATTGTAATGATTTTCATTACTTAATAAAAAATCGTGCATGTAATCAACATGTTACTCGTTTGTCATAGATAAATAGTATATTATATAACAAGTGTTGAAAATGAAAGATTTCACACGAGTTTACAGAATTGAGCCACGAGCCGTAGGCGAGTGGCTTAAGCAAACGAGTGTGAAATCTAATTTTCAACACATTTTGTACGCGATATTTTTCCGGGGACCGCAAAAAAGCAAAGTTAGTATTTATTTTGTTAATTAAAGTTTATGGTAAGGTTTATGTTCTTTAGTTGATACAAAGTTTTGAATTTTATGCATATCAGACTCACAATTACAGAAAATTCAATAATTCTCTTCAATTCGCTCTTTCACTTACTAACAGTTCAAAAATCAAACTCAAAATGTCAGGTAGACATCGATAATCATCGACCCGTGTGCAAAATAATTACACTCAGCTGTCAGCCAATCAGATTTTCTAATTTTTTTTCATTTCCACGGGTACGCCCTTCGTTTGAAATGTGCCATATTTCGCAGAGGTCGTCGGAAAAAGTATTTTTACGTCTAATGTTCAACAAAAAAATAACGAAGAATAATATTCAGTTGAAAATTATTATTAGAAAGAATGTAATTTACCTGAACTATATTTGTTGTAGTCGGTTATAAAGTAGAAAAAAAGAGCCCAGATATAGTATTTTTCAGATTTTTGTTGAAATATTTTTTATTTATCATTCCTGACACCATTTCTTGTCGGCAAAATTACTTTATTGTAAAATTAATTTTGCGAGTTACAGGTTGTTTGTTTAGTAATTTTTCTTAAACGGGGTTTACTTACCTTCAACAAAGAACTGATTCTTACTTATGAGGAATGTGGATGTTGCACAAGAAGAACGTTAGCAATGTTTAATGAAATATATCCAACGAGTAATTTGTATCAAAAATATGTCCTGGAATTACTTGCTAATTTTAGTGAAAATGGTTGCATTGCTAACAAAAAATAAAATAATAATCGCCATGTTTTGGGTGTAGCAGCACTTTTACGCACCTTTACTGTAGAATAGTCCATATTACTTCGCAGTGTGGCACGCCAATTAGGAATGTCTCACGAAGCACTTGTCTAAAATGCAAATTCATCAACAACTTTTTAACGACAATTTCGACAGGAATGTTTTTCTTATTTACTTAAACAGTAAACGGGTGGGATAAACTTTAAACACACGGTATGGCTACTTACTAATTTATTTAAACACTAAACTAATCACTTAATTATTAATTTATATCAACAGTATATTCACTCAGACTAATTTATATAAATACTTCACTTATTTATTTGTTTATCTCACGATGTCAAATTATCAACTAACTAAGCTCTTCCTGATCGGTCCCTTATATATTAAAACCTTTTTTACTAGAAAATTCCGGACACACAAAAACAATTGGTTCTGGCATTTTCTAGATAAGTCTGGTCACAAAAACAATGTTTAGATAAACAGTTATAAAAAACCTTGCGTATCCGTCATAATGTTAAGTTTCATACCTGACTTAGACAGAGTCGGATTTAGGGTCTATACCAGTGTGCTGTTTCGTAACAGTATTTTGCCAAACAATGACAGCTTTCATAATTGAAAACCAGAATATTTTGCACAATATTTGCTTTACGTATGACTGTACGGATTTTCTTAATTAGCATGATAACAAGCCAAATTGTCGCTACTGGAGCGATGAATATCCGCGACTTTTTAGGGATGTTCATAGACAGTATCTAAAGAAAGTGAACGCTTGGGCTGATATTTCTGGGAATAGTATTACTGGAACTTTATTCGATGAGAAAAATCTAGCTGTTACTGATAATTAATTTATGCTTTACTTTATGAACGCACTCTATACTTCATAACAATAAGGTTAAAAATAAAGAGTAATCTGGACGTGATGATATTTACAGCTATAAACAATACAATGTCTTTGTACATGTAGAATTAATTGAATTATATTGCAAAAAAAATTTAATAGTATTTTAAGTACCAAGTGTCAAAACGGTTACTTTATTCACGAGTTTTACTAGGCACGAGTGAAGCGAAGCGGAACGAGTTCCTTGTGAAACGAGTGACTAAAGACGTTTTTAACACGAGGAGCTTACTATACTTTTTCTTCGCCCGCGGGAAGGAAAATATTATATTATATTTGAATTATATTCATTACATGACGGACGATGACTGACAGCTGACTGATAAATCAAATGATGCAGAATAACAAAATTATCAAGGAGCATGAAATTTGACATACAAAAGATACACTTGATTTGACGTTCAAAAAACAAAAGATAAACGAGATGTGACTTTTCGCATTTTAAACACTAGTGTTCAAAGAGTCGTTTTGTCCATGTCAAACCCGTGTTTAAAGTGCGGTTTTAGTAGCGGAAGTAGAAAAAAGCAGTTTATTGTCTGCATTATTGGAATATTTCTAGAATTATTGAAACTTATAAATTTAGCATACCAGCAATTTGTTTGTGATATTTGAATATTCATTTTTTAGCTGTACTTTGTTGAATTATAATTTATTGAAACTTACATTTTTCTATTTTATTTTTCCCAAAAATTAATAATATTTATTTGTTACAGGTAAATCCCTTCGAAAATTGTTAACTTGGCCGAGTCAGTAAGTACATATCATGAATGAATTTAACACTATTCTTTCTTTCATAATAAAAGGACCGTTCATGTCAATTAGTACCTTTTAGGAATATGCATATTTTTCTGCTTTCACGAGTATTTTCACCAATTATCTTTCCTAGACCCACAGAGATTGTTTGTTTTGTTTTTGCTATTAGTGTAAAATTGTAGAGACAATGAATGGGCAGCCAGATAACTAAAATATTCAACTGGGATCCCCCCCGCTTCTAGGTTATTTAAGGGTACACATCCTGGGCTGGTTTTTGGGGTTTTAGAGGGTAGTATATTCCTAATGCTATGGATGTCGTTAATGATTAGGAACCTAAACCAGTGGTAATAATAAATGACTCAATTATAAATTGAAATATGTTGATATTTATAATATCAGTTACAGGTAAGAAAAACACTTTGAATAATGAATAAAACTTGGACAATATTTACATGTACTTTTCATTGGCTAGGACTTCGTTTAGAAAGTCTTTTTTAACTTTAATTTTGTTGTGAAAATCTTTACAATCTAATCCAATATTAATTTTACAAATCATCAAGCCCTTAACTGTAAATTCCTTCATCAAACCTCTATCAACAGTCCATGTATTGTTCATCAAAGAACATATTCTCTCAACTGGTGCTGATGTCCTAGGTAAGCAGAAAGGCATACTCAACAATCATGATCAGTTGGGAGCTGTTATGCCATTCTCGTTGAGGTGACCAAACAGTCTGAGCCAT
Source organism: Galeruca laticollis (assembly GCA_963921935.1). Lineage (NCBI taxonomy): Eukaryota > Metazoa > Arthropoda > Insecta > Coleoptera > Chrysomelidae > Galeruca > Galeruca laticollis. The sequence goes on from OY998183.1 coordinate 78,166,753, forward strand.
TTTTCTCCGCTTGAAATAATCACGTCTCTGGTAGTTTTTTCTTGCTTCCACTGTTTCTCAATTTGACTGCAAATACTCCTTAGCAGCCACAACTTCGTCAAACAACATTGTTTATTTTCATATTTTCAACAAGAAGACTGCTATTGATGATTTCAGCAGATGTTTCGGCTTTTTCCCAATCAACAGCATCTGTTTTCGTCAGACTGACCCATGAAAACTGTTCAGTGTTTCCAAAGCTGCTCTTTCCGAGTTCTAAATACGCAATGCATCTGTCATAAAAATAATCAAATTCTTCTTTCACACTGTTACGTACTTTCTCATCTAGACTCCTGTAGATGTTCTTTGCACCCATAGGCATATAGTTTGTGTGCTCCACATCCGATTCCATCGATTTCCCGTCCTAGGCTATTGTTGAGTCCTTGCGCATGTTAATTATCAAATTCAATTAAAAAATATAATAATTTACCATTTATTTCTTATTCTTTGTGGGGTAACTACCCTCATTACCCGCTGCCCATATCGACGCCCTTGAACGAGAGTGAATGTGATCTCGAACCTACAGCAGGTGTGAATACGGGATCTTCTGTCCTCCTTAATACGTCGTTAAAATGGGGTGGAGAGTTGTTTGAAGCAATGCTAGCAAAAACACAATTTTCGTCGTCATTTTGAGTAGATAACTGAGGCTTTAACACTTAACTCAGAATTATTTGTCCTCGGCTATTACGAATATTCATATTGTTACTTTTTAATGAAGTACTAACTGGGTATTCAAAAATTAAAGTATTTTACACTAACAACGTGTTTAGTACAGTCTAGGTAGTGTTTACGCAAAACACGGTGTACTTATACTGGTGATGGTGAATAACCTCACTTTTGCACTTGGACTAGCCAGCGAATGATGTGCCCATCTGACTTCCATGCATACATACGTACTATTGCGCTCTCCATGTAATCAATAGGTGCGTTCTTTTTGACTGAGATCTCAGATCAGTTAAGGTGATCTGAAATAAAGTGAAGTGAGTAGGCACCAAAAAGAACGACATCTCAATTGAAGCGCGCGATCTGTCGACGCATGCGTGAATAATAAACAAAACATATAATAATATTAATGTTATTGTATCCATAATTTGTAACAAAAGAAAAATAGATTATGTGTGTTTATATGTCAATGGTTAAAACTATAGATAACCTTGGTTAAAACTACAAATAACCCAAGCAAATCAAACATTTGTTCATCCCCTCCACTTTATTTCCGACCCAAGTCCAACTGATTCCCCCTTACAACACATTCAGCATCGGTGAAGGGGGAGGAAAAATCTAAGCTCACTTAAAGTGAGTAAAACAAAACACACATTACTGATGTGAGCTGAGATTAACTGAGATCTCAGTCAAAAAGAACGCACCTAGTGTCTGACAGGTCACATAGGAAATTGCAAGTATTTGTAAGTAAATTCTTATTGAAACTTCTTATGTGTGTATCAGACACATAGGAGATTTTGATGCACAACAAAATGTAGCCTGTCACATAAGATATTTTAAAAGTGAAACAAAATTCAAAGACATGAGGTTATATTCACATGAGAGTTTCTGACTATAACAATGTACAATTATTTGTCAAATATTTGCAGAACTCATTTTTGACCACATAGGAGGTTATAAATTTGTAACGACGATAGATTACAATGGAGATTTTATTATTTCAAATATGTTATTCATACGGAGGAGCATATTTTGAATTTTCCTACCAATCAAGAAGTTATTTATAAATATTAAGCAGTTGCCTGAATTACACCAATTATTCATGGATTTAAGGATATGGTAAATCCGAAGAGTGTCGTGTTGTTAATATCCAAAAAGACCGCTAACCACTTTTACTGGTTTGAAAAAAAAATCCCTTATGTCCGATTCTGAATTCACAATGTTGTCCATAGTGCATCTATTTTTCCTAAAACCACTTTGTTGGGACCAATAAAATTACTTTTTTCCAGAAATCATGTTAATATATAGTTCAGGACTCTCTCCAGAACTTTGCAGTTAGTACAGGCTAAAGAGATTAGCCTATAGGAATGTGGGTTAGTTTTGGGCTTATTAGGTTTCATTATTGGGATAATATATGCTTGGGACCAGATAAAGGGGAATTTTTGATTGTTAAAAATGGTATTGTATATGTCCAATAAAGTTGATTTACTTTTGAGGAGAGTTTCTCAAGAAAAATAAAAGGGAAATCATGTGGGCCTGGAGATTTGTTGTATTGAAGTAGTTAACGAATCTATTAGTTCTTCGTAAGTTATAGGAGAATTGAGACGTTATCAATAGTGAATTCGTTTCTTCAACTTTGCTTTTTAATTAGAATAAAAGCGAGTCTATATCACTGGACTTTTCTTGATACGCTGGCAAATATGTCTGCAATGTTTTTTGCATCTAAAGTTGGGCTATTATTATGTATAAGAGTATTGACTTTATGGAAAGTATTAGAGGCTATTATTTTTCTTATTTTGTGCCACATTGTAGTAATAGTAATCAGGATTTATTGAGGTTTTATGTTTCTTTCTACCTTTTTTTTAATTGAAAATCGGGATTTAGCGTGGAGCTTCTTGATTTGAAGTAATTTTTCCGGTGTATTGTCCTCTCTCAGTTTATTAAATGCAAGTTTACTGTTTTTTTGTTTTTAATTGCTCATGTCTTATTGGCATTCCACCAAGGTACATGCCGGTTTGAACAGAGCTTGGTGTTTTCAACAGAAAAATCAGCTGCTGTGGTTATAGCATTTTTATAATAATTTATCCTATTGTCAACATCATCAGTAATTATAAAATAAGATAAAAATTGATCTATCTTCTTCTGATATGTGTCCTAGTCCGCTTGATGCAATTTCCAGGTTTGTGGAGCAAGTGTTTCTGTTTTGTCATCATGTCATCATCTATTCGCTTCATAACGATTGGTAAGTGATCACTTTGGTGGCACACATTGGCCGGGCGCACATAAGTGATGTTGCTAAAGCTGGATCACATAGTAATATGTCGACAGCTAAGAAAGTACCGTTTGGAGAATTGAAACGAGTTGGTATTCTGTCGTTGAGAACAACTAATGGGATATTGTTGATCACATCCAAGAGTAATATCTGGTTTTTATCTGATTTTAGAGAGTCCCACGCAATTTATGTCACCGAGGAGGTACCGACGATGGTACTTGATTAAGAAGTCTTGAACATCTGATGCTGCAGGTTGGGGAAGATAAACGTTACACATATTAATCTTTAAATGATGAAATCAACTGTCTCGACCCATACTTCATGGAATCTACTGATATTAGTGTTTTAAAATGAAACTGTTTCTAGTTAACAATTTTCAATATACTGTGGAGTTAACTAGAAACAGTAAGTTTCATTTAAAACAATTTTAATTATACGTTACTGAAACAGCGATGGTGTCTAGATTAGTGTTTTGGAGGATCTCTTCAGATTCTACATTGTTTTTAATGAAAACTGCCTCGCCACCACTTCAACAATAATACCTTTTTTGATAGAAACTTTGATGGTTTTTACGTTTTAGAAACGCATCATTACGAAAGGGGGTTTCGTGGAGACAGGCAAGGAAAGTATCATGTTCTTTGAAAAGAACATTTAACATTTCAGCGAGTATAAGGTAACCATTTTTAGTTTAACTGATGGAAGCAACGGGCTCTCATATTAAAGTTACTTAGTATTTATGTTGGTGATGTCGCTATCTTCATATATTGATGATTGGTCAGACAATATTTTCTTATTAATCTTATATTTGAGACTCTGGTATTCCGTGTGTTTGTGTATATATGCGAACATTTCTGAAAATTTCACTGTATCGGATGTATATTCTTTAGCTACTAACTACTAACTTTTGAGTTTGATGCATTTCCGATCAATTTGTTCTTGTTTTATTTGTCTTGGATAATGTTTTCTTTGGTTCCAAAAATGGAACAGTGGTTGCTTTCTTTTCAGCTTCCGGTTGTAGAGTAGATACTGTAATAGATTGTTTCGTTTACGAATTAGGAACGTTTGTGGTATTGTTGCTAGAGTCGAGAATATTCATATTCTGGATATTCTGGGAAAGCGGTTGATTATTCAGGTGGTTAGATATATAAGATTTGTAGAGATTCATTTGCACTGTACATATATCACTAATTTAATTTCATAAAGTATTTCTGGTGGAAAAATACGTTTTATTGCTAATTTGCAACACAAAAACGATTTACCCATAAGAGAGTTGTTTGGAATATATTTTTACTTTTCAACTGGTAGAACTCGAAAAGACAAGATATTATTTAATAAAGACATTGCATTTCATTTTTGTTTTACTATTTCACTTATTTCCATTTACGTCTTTTTCTACACCGGTTTTATTCAATTATTGCTTTCGATTTGTTTTTCATGTAAAATTATAATTATTTCTTCCAATAACTTGTCAATAAGTTTTGTTTGTAGTAAACTAAAAACTTTTTTGCTACTATTATTTGATATATTTTTTTCGATGTATTTGGTCTTATTTTTTTCTACTTACTTGTTAAATGCCTCTTCTTGACTAGTCTATCCAAAATTAGTATTAGGTAAACTTTCAAACTAATCCATTTATGTCGTTTTAGTTCGTTCAAACTTCTCAGTTTACATACAGTAGAGGAAGTGTCGGGAATTGGTCATTTGGAAAGCCCCCTTAATGGGATTATGATAATTCTATCTTTCGTGAAGTTGACACAACTGTCGTCTATACTCACACGGAGTTTAGTGGAAAAGTGTCGTTTAATATTGTAATGTTTTTCTTATTTATTTAAACATTTTTATAAGACGGGTGGGATAAATTCATACACACGGTAGGTTCACCTACTTAATTTATTTACTCACTACAATATTTATTAATTATATACACAGTATATTCACTTAAACTAATTGATATAAACACTTCACTAATTTATATTCACTTATTTACTGTTTATCTCACGATGTTAAATTATAAACTAAACTAACTCTCCCTGGTCGGTCCTTTATATATTAGTGCCCTTTTTACTGGATAATTCTAGATTGCGGCTTACACAAAAACAATTGACTGGTCACAAAAACAATGTCTAGATAAGATGGTCACAATCGCAAACAGTTCTAAGAAATCCCTGCGCATCCGCCATAATTTTAACTTTTATACATGGCTTAGACAGAGTGTGATTCAGGAACTATACCAGTGTGGTATTTCGTAATTTTGGAGAAAATCCTTGTCTCCTCGTCGGGTTGTGTAACCATACTTTGTCCCCTTCTTTAAGACCCCCTACTGTGGCCTGCGTGTCGTACCGACTTTTCATTCTGCCGCTGGCAACTTGAAGATTTGTTCGAACTAATTCATGAGTATCGTCCAGCCTTCTTCTCAATTGGATCACGTAGTCTTCTCCTGAGATCTTCTACAGGCCGACAGCCAAATTCCAGGTCACAAGGGAGCCTCATTTCACGTCCAAACAGGATTTTCGCAGGTGTTTCACTCGTGGACTCATTCACGGCAGATCGATAAGCCAATGCAAATAGGGAAAGATACTGCTCCCAATCTCTCTGATGGCTGGAAACTACTTTGGACAGGTATTTTCCAATGGTCCTGTTAATTCTCTCGACCATTCCAACTGACTGTGGATGTAATGCAGTTGTCCTGGTATTCTTCATTCCCAGCTTGTCGCAAATCTCCTGGAATAGATGGCTTTCGAAATTTCTTCCCTGGTCGCTGTGGACTTCCAAGGGCACTCCATATGGGCTGATAAATTTTAACACTAATACACCCGCGCCAGTTGTGGCCTCTTGATTCTGGATCGCGTAAATTTCCACCCACTTCGTGAAATAATCCATTATAACCAGGATGTATTTACCATCATTTTCTGTCGTCGGAAATGGTCTAGCGATGTCTAAAGCAATCCTTTCGAAAGGGCTTCCAACATTATACTGTTACATAGGTGCCTTTCTCTTGCGATGTGGTCGTAGCACAAGTTGTACATTTCTTACACCAGTCCTTCACATCGTCGGAGCTATTTATCCAATAAAATCTTTCACGGACTCGCTGAAAGGTTTTCTTCACTCCCAGATGACCTTCCTATGGACTGTCGTGTCATTTCTTCAGTACATCAGCTACTCTCGTTCTAGGGACAACTAGCTATCTCCTCATTTCGGAACCATCATCGTTTTCAAGGAATCTTTTCAACAGCCCTTCTTCCAGGACAAGGTAGTCCCACTGAACCCAATATGCATTGAGTGTCGGTGAAAATTTTGACACTTCTTGCCATGTAGGTCGCCGATTTTCTTCCATTGCCGGATCATCTTCAGGTGAGGATCATTCTCCTGATCTTCGTTGATTCTGGTGGGTGACGATTCCTCGTTGACTACAGTAGTTCTTGAAACTGCAGCTTCCCTAGATTCTACTTTGTTGCAGTGGGAGCAGTCTGTTGGACACGAGCGTGTAGGCAGAGAGTCGTTTTTTCGGTGATTCACATCAGCTCGATGTTCACCCCTGTCTGATTTTCCCTGTGCCTGGAGTTCTTGGGTTGCAGGAGTCTTGGGGCCGTTAGACGGACTGCGTACGTGCTCTAGCTCGCCACACTTCCGGCATTTGATCTTCTTCGGTTTCTTGTCTGCCATACCTTTCAAAAAGTTGATGATCTGGTCAAGTTTGTTATCGTCATCTTCTTCCTGTATGGCCCTAACTTTGTTGTACCGCGAGCCCTTCGTGGCTGTTTTGCATTTAAGACGTTCTTGGTTTGCAAGAGTCGTAGGACGCTTACACGAACTGCGTGCATGCTGTAGCTCGCCACAATTACAGCACCTGATTTTCTTCGGCTTATTGTCTATCATACCTTTCAACAAGTTGACGATCTGGTCAAGTCTGTCATCGTCACCTTCTTTCTGTATGGTCCTACCTTGGGTGTATCCCGAAGCCATCGTGGCTGCTTCATACTCAATAGCAGCTGTTAATGCGTCAACTAACGTTTTGGTATGGGCTGAACGAAGCGTCCTCTGCATATCGGGGTCGCGTAAGCCATCGATAAAGGTCTGGATGCCCAGACATTCCATCATGTTCTCTGGTGCTGATGGATAAGCGAATCGAACTAATCGGGCAATGCCCACTTCATACACTTGAAAGGCTTCGTCACGTTTCTGCCTTAGGTTCTTCAGCTGGAATTGTTACAAGTGATCGAGATTTTCGTGGCCATATCGCATGTCCAACCTCTTCTTTAGCTGCTCGAAGTCATCCGTTTCTTCAAGTGGTATCGTCTGTAGTACATCTAAGGCATATCCCCGAAGCGCGATAGTTAAGTTCACTGCATTCTCTCTATCGGACCAATTATTCACTCTAGCTGCTGCTTCAAACTGTTTCACATAACTGGTCCACGATATTTTTCTATCGAACGCTGGGGCCTTGACTCAGGTAAAACTACCAATGTCTTCTAACTTAGGGTGTGTTTCTGGCTTACAAGGTTTTGTTTGCTCGGTCTTCTTTTCTTCCGCTGGCGTGTCGTGAGATCTTATATCTGTCATCTTTCTTTCAAACTCCTTGATTTCCTCCTCTATCTCAATCTTATTCTCAATTTCCGATTTTAGAGACAAAATTTCAGTTTCAACGTCAGCGGCAATGTCATTTCTCATTAATAAGATATCCTTCTTCATAGCAGAAATCTTCTCGTCTATATTAGCAGAAATGTCGTTCTTCATAGCAGAATATCGTTTTTCACATTCGTTGAAAGTTTCTCTTCCATGGCAGAAATCTTCTCGTTCATGTTCTCTTCCATTGCAGAAATCTTCTCGTCCATGTTTTTTTCCATGGCAGAAATCTTCTACTCCATGGCAGGAATCTTCTCGTCCATGTTCTCTTCCATGACAGAAATCTTCTCGTCCATGTTAGCAGAAATATTAGCAGAACTTTTTATGTAGCAATTTATTTATATTAATCCCACTTCTGCCACCAATGTAATGTTTTTCTTATTTATTAAAACGTGTTTATTACGGGTGGGATAAATTCGTACACGCGGTGGGTTCACTTACTCAATTTATTTATTCACTACACTATTCCCTAATTATATACATAGTGTATTCACTTAAACTAATGTATATGAACACTTCACCAATTTATATTCACTCATTTACTGTTTATCTCACGATGTCAAATTATAAACTAAACTAACTCTCCCTGGTCGGTCCTTTATATATTAGTGCCCTTTTTACTAGATAATTCTAGATTGCGGCTTACACAAAAACAATTGGCTCTCTGGCATTTTATAGATAAGACTGTCACAAAAACAATGTCTAGATAAGATAGTCACAATCGTAAACAGTTCTAAGAAATCCGCCATAATTTTAACTTTCATACATGGCTTACACAGAGTCGGATTCAGGAACTATACCAGTGTGCTGTTTCGTAACCATATATTTTTTAGACAAATGCGTTGTGTGTACGATACCAATTGTTCAAATTTGATTCAATTACCAAATTCTCATGTGATTTTTTTGTTTTCAACTTCCCCTGTACAACACAATTCAAACTTCATTCCATATAAAAAACCACAGATAACTATATAACAATTTCTTTTCTCCTCAAAACTACATGCATCGGCTGAGTTTTCAACAGTCATATGAGAGTTTAATTTAAATCTCTATTTCCCATTAGTTAGATTCTCACATAACTTTCCTTGTTATCACCCACTTTAAACGACATATATAAATATCCATAACAACACACATTCAATTCATTTCATATATATATATATATATATATATATATATATATATATATATATATATATATATATATATATATATATACCTATATATAAAAGAAACCGTTGTTAATCAAGTTACAAAAAAGCATTAAAAAGTCTAACGACACATCTTGTCATAAATTAATCATGAAAAAGTAAAAAGATATCGATTGCATTTTAATAAGCATTTGTGAATTCTTCATTGTGACGCAGATATATAACGGAGAAAATGTAAATAATAAAAATATAAAGAAAAGTGTATGAAACCATCGAATTTCATTTTCACATAATAACCAATTCATACATGGAATAACATTCATTATCGTCACATTACGACAATTGGTCCTTCAGAGCATTTGCCATAAAAGAGAATACGACATTCCGCAATTTTGCTTTTCCAACATTAGAAAAGGGGAAAACGCAAAACACCAATTATACATGGTTTTTCATCTATGGATATTAACAGATATTTAATTATTATAAAAATAACGAAACATCGCAGGCTTCTTCACATTTTAAACTTTAAAACAAATTTGATTATATCGAATCAGAAATCTTTCTAGGTATCTCGAACAAAACCATTTATTGCTTATTATTTTTAATTCAATCAGTTCTCAGCATGCGTGATTTTAATTTGGTGATAATAAAATTTTATTTCTTTTATATTTATCTTTTCAAAAGATTAACCGACTAATTTTATGACAAATTTAAAGTGTTTCAAATAAATAACAAACATGACCGAAACATCATTAAAGTTAATCAACATCCCCAGGTGAGAGATCTTCAATTTCCTATTTTGGAAAAAGATAAACGATAACCTCTATTACTAGCAATTTGAGTGCCTATTGAGGCGGACAATTTAACTCTTTATTTTCAAGTTATAAATTGCATTATGTGCCGTCGGTATATGAACCAGTGAGATAGAAACGTTGCTTCGGGCCAGATTATATATCTAGAGAGATAAATTGAGAATTGGATGGGAAGCTCAATGTTGTTAAAAGTGCTGATAGAAATATGACGTACTAAAAATGAGTTTGTATCATCTATGGAAATTTTTACAAAAAAGTCCGATAAATTGACATGATAGTATATTTAAAAAATTTTCACTATTCTTCATTTTATTCGAAAATATTCAATCTAATCCATCTCCTTAAGCCTATTCAATTTTATATTTATTTATATTTAAAAATATAAACTGCATCGGCAACTTGAGGTTATTAGAATTGGTGTAATATTGAATGAACAGAAAGATTTATAAATTCTAAATAATGTTTTATTATGTTCACAACGATTTTATGTTCTCCTTAGTGGTCAGTACGTTCTGCATAACACAATAGTCAATTCTCCTTGATTTAATTGGCTGTAGGTAAAAAATACGAAAAAGCAACCAAAAATCTGCAATATATACGTTAATCAAATTAACAACTGGAGAAAACGATATCGAATTATATTCAACTAAATATGTTCCTATAAACTTTACCACTGAACATGATCAATCCATCCCTATCAAAATAAACAATACACAAATATGGTAATCCTGAAAAATATTCGTGTATCACTTTGGAGGTTGGGCTGTACTAAGGCCAATTTATTTCCAACAGGAGTAAATTCTTTGAAATCTTCAAAATACATTATAATTTTTAAAAAGTTTCAAATCAGTATTTAATACTGTAAAAAAATTATATGTGAGGGGCTCGCTTTAGAAGCCGCGACAGCATCCTGAAATTAACGATCCGAGGCATATTTTCAGAGTTAAATTAAGTAAAATTATCACCTTCGGCAGAATGTAAACGTGGAAAAGCATATATTTCTTATGAACAGTGTCGTAGAACCATCGGCCGCACCTGGGGAATGTCACCTAGGGTCGCTGCCTGGATCTATACTGCCATCATCAGACCTATGCTGACGTACGGCGCGATTGCCTGTGAAACTGAAGCAAACCAGCTGACAGTCGTCCGAAAACTGGATAAAATCCAAAAAACAGCATGCCTCAACACAACAGGAGGCATACAAATCACACCAACAAGAGCTATGGATGTAATCCTTGGTCTCACTCCCCTTGACATATACATTAAGGAGGTTGTTTTGATGACCATGACACGTCTGCGCCCTACCGGTATACAACCTGATCTATGATCCGGTAAACTGAGACGTAACTTGTGTTATGAGGTCCTCAGAGAGGTCCCACTGCTGCAGGCCAATACGCACTCGATTCCACCGCGATATGCCTTCCACAGGCCTTACAAGGTAATCTTTAACAACAACGCACAAGACCCATTGGAAGAAGGCGCAATCCGCATCTTCATCAATGTAGGCTCAGGATGTGAAATCATTTCCAGATCCCTGAATCTAAACATAAAATGGGCAATAGGCTGCAATGTAAGTGTTACTCAAACAGAGCTCACAGCTATCGCTGCAAAAGAGATTACCAAAAGGAACAACACAGGTTATAATATATACATCCTTACGGATAGTAGACTAACACTACTAGCCCTGAACAGACCACGCATTACATCAGGCCTAGTACTAGAATGTCACATGGTCTTAATCGAAGCCTGTAACAATAACGCGGTTCCCCTTATCAGATTTTGTAACTGTTAGGTTATTATCCTCTATCTTCTTTTTTATTGCATTTAAAACTGTAATGTCATTTTTTGTTTGACGTTTAACTTTTGAAGGTTCTATATTTTTGATTAAATTGGCAATTCTTAATTTCTCATAAAGAAAATTATTTGAATTAGATTTTAAAGCTATTTCTGACTCTGTAGATATAATTTGTTTAATATTATTCGTAAATTTTGGTGGTATGCTGTACTTTAAACCTTTATTTAAAAATTCTATTCCACTATCTGTAAAATTAGTGTCTGAAAGGTTTTCAAATCGTGGTGCAAAGTGTGTTGGTATGTAGGTACTTACAGTTTCATGATGTTTTGAGTATTGAATTTTATGTTGTGTGTGTTCAAGATTCTGTAGCTTCTTTTCTTGTTTCTTAAATTTCATATGCTTCATCGTGCTGACATTTTCTCTAATTTTGTCATCCAAACAGTCAAATTCTACTGGATGTAATTGGAATGTGAGTTCTGAATGTACAACTTTTATGTAGTTGTCTAAGGAGTCTCTAACTTTGAACCATTTCTTACATTCTGATTTTATCCAAACTCGTTGAGCACATTTTATAGCTTTTTGTGCTTGTAGTGTTTTAGTGTGACATTTTATATTCACATAATTTGGTATTACCTTTTTCCTAAGGCGTTCTTGGTTAAATAAGATATATATTCAAAATGAAGGTTTACCAATGGGAAGTCCTATATCACCTATTTTAGCAAACATTTTCATGGACAATTTAGAAAGAAAGATCTTTAAAAGTAATATTTCGAAAAATATTTTATTTTGGTATAGATATGTAGATGACATATTAGCTTGTTTTATGGTTAGTGAACGACAATTAGATGTATTTTTCAATCACATCAATAATTTACACCCGAAAATTAAATTTACATTAGAAATTGAAGAAAATAGCTCAATCAATTTTCTTGATTTAAAAATTCAAAGAGTTAATAATGTACTTAATTATTCAATTTACCGAAAACCAACACAGACTGATGTGAAAATTCCATTCAATTCTAACCACCCTATGTCACACAGAGTAGCAGCATATAATTCAATGATACATAGAGCTTTTTCAGTTCCTATGAAAAAATGTTATTTTGATAGAGAGATTAATACAATTAGACAAATAGCAACATCTAACGGTTATCCATTAGATATGATAAATAAACTAATTAGTAAAAAAGAAGAAAAAGTGGCATTACAACTAATATATCCTAAACAAGCTGATGAAATTAAAACTTATAAAACCATCACATATGCAGGAAATATTTCTAATAATATTTCAGAGATAATATCTTCAGCAACGAATACAACAATTTGTTTTAAAACAGAAAGTAACGTTAGTACAAAATTGTTAAATGTAAAAACAAAAATACCACTATTAAAGAAGTCAGGTATATATAAACTCAAATGTCCAGAATGTAATGCTGTCTATTTGGGTCAGTTCCTTAGGAATTTTGAAATACGATACAGTGAGCACTTACGAGCATACAGATTAAAACAACCAGATAAATCCCACTACGCAAAACATCTACTTGACACCAATCATTCATTGACACCTAACACAGAGCTAGAAGTGCTGCATATTTGTGAAAAGAAACAAGAACTGGATTTCCTTGAAGAACTGGAAATTAGAAGACATTTAAGAAACCCACAATATGAAGTTGTCAATGAACAGTTAAATCTAGGGAGTTCTCCACTAATAAACTGTCTTCTTAAGTGATAATTGTAAAGATCAGCAGATATAGTTTTCCTGGTTTTCTATATCATTGCACAGTTATACTGATCTTAATTAGAAAAATGATATCCAGGATATCACCATAGGGCTAATAGTATCTAAGCTTCAATATTTGTAATATCACATCTTCTTCTTCTTTCTATGAACATATATTAAGCCAATCACAAGTTAGGTTACTTCTTGGTCTAGTCAAAAATAACTACTAAACATCAGGTACGCATAAAATGAAATGTAACTTCTGTCATTCTGACGATGATATTGATTTATCGAAACAATTGTCAATTTTTTAGAATTATCAATAACTTTTATTATATTGTGGAATTAACTAGAGACCGTGAGTTTCATTTAAAAACACTAATATGAGCATATTCCACGAAGTAAGGGTCGAGACAGTCAATTTCAGTCAATTTCTTAATGTGTAGGTAATACTTTACATACATTTTGCGATTTTTATATTAATAGTATACTCATATAATCCTGGTATCCCTTTCAACTTGTCAAAATATATCAATTTTAGCCTCTATTCTAAACCTCTAAATTGTATGTATAACCAAGTGAGATAAAAACGTTCCTTCGGGACAGATTATGTGTCGAGAGAGGAAAATTGTGGATTGGAATTTAGTTGCAAAAAGAGAGCCGGTGAGGATGATTGAATAAAGACTTTTTTCCCTAGGGTATATGATTAAACTTCATAATATGTTTTATTTAATTAGCAAGTTGTGATGTAAAAGGAACAGCGTTTTTAATTATTCAAATTAATGAACAAACACGATGTGGAACACGTTTGGAAAGTCAATTACACTTTCAAATTACCGTATTAGAAGAACGATCGCAATAATGTGATATATATGTATTAGATTGGAATTAGAATTTCAGTAATTTAGGTATTGGGATACAATGGATGTCCCACAAGTGAGCGCATGTCCAGAGAGTAACGATCCTAGGAGTTACAGGGGTTTTTAGGACAACACCCACACCGGCACTTGATGTCCTCCTAGGATTGCCGCCTCTGCCCATGTGAATTATTATGAGTGCGATGGCGGCCTTTGTAAGATTACGCAACAATGGGAACTGGAAACGGGGTGGCGAAGGCCACATTATAATAGCCAAAAGAACAGAAACGGAGCTACCAATTCTAGCTCTCAAAGCTTTTCCATAACAAGACAAAGTGAGGACAGACAACAAATTCAAATTTATCATTCCGCCAAGAGAGCAGTGGAACGATGAACAAGTTGAATTTCCATCCGGGAGCATCGCGTCTTTTACAGACGGTTCCCACTTGGAAAGAAGGTCGGTAGTAGGTGTCCTGATAGAGGACATAGAAGGTCGGGAGCAGGTGTCCTGATAGAGGACATAGGAGTGCAAAAGAGATATGCTCTGGATATGTACTCGATGATCTTCCAATCAGAAATATTTGCTACCCTTAAAGCCGCAGAGCAAATAACAGAACGAGTCGTATCTAGAAGCCCTGTTCGCATTTACTCGGATAGTCAAGCCTCTATTAAAGGAATCTGCAGCCCCAGAACTAGTACGTTACTGATTCAGGAATGCACAGATGCTCTGGATAGCCTGGCTTTAGAACGAGAAGTTGACCTCCTGTGAGTATCGGGACGCAGAGGGATCGAAGGTAACGAGCGGGCAGATGAATTTGCCAGGCGAAGTGCCAACACGTCCTGCTGTATACTCGAACCAATAATAGGGCTGGGTAAACCTCAAACTTCAACCTTGCTCAAAGAGTGGGCCCTGGGAAGACTTGAGAAATACTGGAGAAACTGCATCGGCTTTAGGCAGGCGAAACAAATAATCGCCTGTGTTGGAGAAGTCAATAATCTAACCTCATTTGAATATTGTTTTTGGTATCTGCCAAATTATGAATGAAAAACTTTCAGTATTTTTTTATCAGAAATAAGTAGTCTAAAAATGATGACATTTATTGTCACTTTTTGAAATACTCAAAAAAATATATAATTGAACAAATTTTAAGAGAAGAGTGGTATTGTAAAGCCAGTTCCCCACCCCCGGTAAAGTTATTAAAAGTGTTAATGGAAATTCAGTGATAAATGGGGTTGTAAAGGAAGTAATATATTGATAAATAACTGAAAAAAAGGGAACTTTTGACCCTCGCACCAGAAAAAATTGAAGAATGGTTCATTAGATGTTTGAAAAATTGTTACAGAGGTGCTAACAATTTCAAAAGATAAGTGAATTTATAATTTTGTTACTTGTCTCATCACCAACAGATAGGACTCATAGTTTTTCCTCATTTCAATTTCTTTGTATATTTCTGGTGAATGTAAAATAATTTAATTGTTGTAGTTTTTAATTAAGGGTGAATGACAGGCCTGTGGATGAATGCGTTTTAGCATAAACCTATCGTGAAGTAGCAGTTATTGTTTATGTAATTAAAAGGTAATTTAGGAAGTTTTCAGTTAAGTATATTTGCTATTAAAATCAGTTGGGTTTAATTTCAAAAACCAAGAATAATTTTAACCAGCACCAATCAGTTATAGTCAACTAACTTTCGACAATTGAAAGGTCGACCCTACTTTATTGTTGGAATCCAAGAGTGATTGCAACATTAAAATTGGCCTTTGAGCCGGATACTTGGTTTTGAAATTTTGTACGCTCTCACCATATTTTTTGCATTTTTGTAGATATTCGATTTTTTCATGGCTAAAAGTTAGTCATACATTGCTCTAGTGTTTCCCACCATTTATTTGCATTTGTTATTGTAAATGTTATATGACTCGAACATTGTAGATTTTGTGTTTTAACTCGCTACAGGTACATTTTGTCTTAAAAGTGTAAATCCGTGTGGCAGTTTATTGTTTAGAAACAATGAATATCAATGAAGTGGAAGGGGAACAAGTCCAGATCAGAAGTGACAGTTTTAATTTTCCTCAATTTTTACTAAAAAATGAGTTTTTTCCAAAGAGTAAATGTATTAAAAATTATTCAATTACATATTTTTTTGAGTATTTCAAAAAGTGACAATAAATGTCATCATTTTTAGAATACTTATTTCTGATAAAAAAATACTGAAAGTTTCTCATTCATAATTTGGCAGATGCCAAAAACAATATTCAAATGAGGTTATATTATTGACTTCTCCAACAGCCTGCCCGAAAACAACAAGGACACGTTGATTGCTGGTTAAACCGAGACCACAGCTACGACTGATAATGGGTGTATTGCCCGGCCATTGCGGTCTTAGAAGACACATCTGTTAAAGACCATTTCAAACCCATATTGCGGGGAGGAGGAATCCACTCACCACTTTCCCGGCACCTGTGATGTATACACACAGCTTAGAAATGGCATCTTTGATGTGGATAGAATTGAAGAGGAAGACCTACATTTTCTTTCTCTGAAAGACATCACGGCCTTTATACGTAGGTCGAAGCGTTTTGAAAGGAGACCGAATAAGTAAAGTAATGGGAAAAGAAACTGGGGAATGGTAAAAAGAGCCAGAAGTGGCCTACTTGCTAGGCGTCAGCCGCTCCGCTCAATTCATTCATAGGAATAATTTCAAGTTTCTTGGAATTTATATTCCATGTGTCTTCTCTTTGTATATGAATTTTTTTTCGGTAAGCAATATTTCTTTTTGTTTCTCGATTTAAATAATTTGTTTGGTCAATTTTTCTACATACAATTATAGGATACAAAAATTTAGAACCAGTTCGACTCAGTAATTTGTTATAAGAAGATGACATAGTATTGATTTCAAAGTCAAGAAATAAAATGCAAAAATATGAACTATAGAGATTGAAAGAATGAAAATGGATAAACAGAAGCAATACGAAACTTATGATAATAAACGAACGAAATATAGATGACCAAAAAAGTAAAGAAATCAAATGATAAGATAAAATTTTTGAAACAGTATCGACATATGAATATCTAGACACAATCATCACAGAAGTCAGAAAAATAGACGCAGAATTAACAAACACATCCAATAATTCAACAAGATTATGATGTACAATAAATGAAACGATCCTTGGCCACAAATAGATAGACACTGAGACGAAAATAAAAGAATTCCTACCAGAATTACAGAAAATTGGACAATTCAGAGAAAGCCCGAAACTAAAATGGAAGCGATTGAAATGAAACATTTCTTCAGAAAAATAGAAGGAAAAACAAAATGGGACAGAATCAGAAACGAACGCATAAGGGAATCAATAATTAATCAAATAAAATAAACAACAGTTAAATTGGTAATGTCATATAATGATATTGAGCCAACAAAGGAGAGCTGCGAATTTTGTGGGTGTAGATAAACAAAGGAAACGTAAAGAGCAAGACCAAGAAGACAGTGGACAAAAAGGAAATGGGTGGTAAAAACACAGAGTCCCTATCGGACGGCTGGAAAGGCATAAGAATAAGCCCAGAAGAAGAAGTTTAGTTTTTTTTCTGTTTGGGGTTGTCATATATTTATCAATAATATCTTAACAGCATTTTGATATACTATCAAGGAGGAAGTTAGCTAAGAAAATTACTTTCTAATGAACCAATTATAAATGTCTTGAAACATGACAGAACTTGAAAATATCTAGTCGACAGTGGGCAAAGTAGTAAGTAGCAATTATTTTCCAATTTTTTTCAAATACTATTCCAAAATTAGAACTTTTCGACGACGAAATAGGAATAAAAAACATTTTATATAATTTTTTTGACTGAAAAATTGAATAAAATTTGAGTGAACTGCTAGAAAAGTAAAACACGTTCAGTCTTTCGGTACAAAAAAATAACAATTTCTTCCTATAAGCATATGAATAAAGATGTATTTACATTTTTATACCTTATAGAAATAGATCTGTTTTATATGTACTTTATTACACCTTTTGAGTTTCTGTGATTATTTCGGCGATACCCTGTAAGGTGTCGTCCAAAATATATCCACATAGTTTCATTTTATCACGTCAACAATTCCCAAGCCATCATGATTTGTAATTACAATAACAAAACCGACCATTTTCAATTATAACAATCATCAAACAAAATTAAATAGTTCTACTTTTATAAAACATGGGTTCCACTAAATGATTAAGTAACGTCAACCAAGCATTACCAGTAATTATTCATATTATATTAGTGTGTTTATATTCCTCGAATTAATTAGTTTTGTGTTTGTAATAGTACGTTGTTTTCCAATAGTGAAAGTAGTTAAATAGGAAATTATCTGTAAATATTTCCTTTCTGGAATGTAAAAGCTGCTCCTAAAATTTCACTTCTGGTTTGGAGTTTTCACATAAGGCATTTCGTGATTTCATTATTTGTTTTGTAATTGGGAAGAAAATCATCATTTTAAAAACAGTAATGGACAATTGACTGGAAATATTAACACCCTAATAATCTCTAGTCGGGATGAAAACTTAGACCAAGCCATAGAATATCTTTGCTAGAAATATTAGTGCTAAATGAATGAACCCATTCAGTGAAAACTGAAAAGTACTTGAAATAAGTCATATGAATTACATCAAACCATGCATTGAGAAGATATAATAAGTTTGTGTGAATTTGTAGATGTATATGTATTTCAGTTTGTATAGTAGTAGTTGCCTCCCAAATTTCTATCTATATTATTTCTATATTCAAAGAACAGTTTTTGAAGAAACTTTTTTCTGTTATAATATGAAATGATTTCAAGATTTCGCATTTTGAAATATTTCTTATATTTACCTATTACAAAATTGTAACTGCATAAACAACAAAAGACAATTAATTTTGATCCTGTTGCTAGTTGGCGAAATGTACCATGTTACCAGTAAGCAAATCACACCCAAATACGTAAGCTCACATATCATGGGGCTTTTCTCACGTTGGGTTTTTCATTTGTTGGAAGTTTTCCTCCCCAGAAAGAAATTGCGTTAATTTCATCAATATAAGATGTAGATTCTTCAAGGGCTTGATGATGATCATTATGATAGAATAATAGAGTTCTGTGAAACCATGTCTCATAGACTCATGTCATCTCAAATCTTCTATTAAACATCTGCTTAAGAGACGAATGTTCATTAAATTTCTTTCTTTGGGACATCTTATATCCGTTTTTCATAAAACGCGCCCTGCTGATATAGATGAACTTAAAAGATGAATTACAACTGCTTATCGGTCAATTCCCAGTGAAGTTTTCCGAAATGGTAGAGAGGGGTTCGAAAACATACTTTATTACTGCTTGGAGCAAAGTTGATAACATTTTCAACAGTTTGTGAGATAGGTATAAGTAGATTCCATGTTTGGAATTTCTTTCTCGCACATTGAAAGTTTTATTCAATGTATGGAGCGGTGTCACCTAATCATTCAACCATTCCTATTAGAAGGAGACTCAAAACAGTGATGCATCTTAGTACAAACGAATTCTAATTACGAGTGTAGGTTTAGAACGTTATTTTCCGGAAATTGCTCATCAAAAATCGCCGATCAAAATGTTGTACTATTTGACCCCTAATCCCAAAAATTAAGATTATAAGGGGATGAAACATCGAGGGCTTCAAATATGAATTTATTATTTGATGAAATCTAGTTCAGTAATAATTTGTAAGTTTCATTTCCTTATACGACTAGCTCAATTTATCTTATAAAGTTTTGTAATTACCTGTTAGAATATTATAGCCGAGGCATGAAAAATCCTCTCTTTCTCTTTGAGTCCTGGCAGTTAATAGCTCTTTAAAAACTCTATGGATTTTGTGCTTCTATGATGTTATATTGGTGATCTAATTGCCACTATAATACGCCTATGGAGGTTAAATCATTCGCTCTGCGGGAATCGATTACGACAGTTCGTCATTCAACAGAGAGACTCGTAGAACATGGTAAATAGATACAAACGTTCTGGTTACGTCCAATTTAATAAACAATAAACTTTGATGATGGAATGTGTGTGTGTAGATAAAGATGGAATGAAATGAAAAATTTTATATATAATTAGGTGAGTACCTTACAAGCTATATATTACTTAGTTAAATGTTTTAATTCTCTTTAACCTATAAATTATTGTTATTATGCTTTATTGGTCTTTTAGACTTATTGTTCGACTCAATGGTACCGTAAGGAGTATGACTTTTTGTAATTGATCAATTATTTTATTATCACTGACCTTTAAGTTGCCGCACACAAACTGCTATATTTTGTTGATGAAAAAGAAACCAGCTGATGAGGTTTCTCGTGGAATAAAATGGATCGTTGTAAATGCTTCTTGGATGATAGACTCTCAGTTATTCTTAGGTGAGTACAAATTCACTTACTCCTATTACGTTTCGTGGATGCTAAATTTGTTCCTTCTTTTGGTTATTTCATTATACACTGTATGACGAATGTTATCAATAGTTAGTTATATTGTTTTAATGTTTATTTTGTAGCATGATAAAAATACAATGCTTTTTTGTATTATATTATGAGTAACTCACGGAGGTACGTTAATTCAATTGAGCCACCCACTGAGTATGCAACTTTATACACATTTCTGTATAGTTGGTTGCATAACGGAATTAACTATGGGTTTTGAAATTATTTAAGCATATCCTGGAATAACGGGATGTAAATAATTAAATGGGTGTTTAGAGTAATATTTTTATTAATATTCTTCATGTGATTTAACCAATCCATGAGTATTTTATTATTTAATGTGGGGATTTTATTTGACTGCTATTAGTAACACTGTTTGCTGATGTCAATTGTAAAGTAAAGGGAAGCTGTTGAAAGCATTTGTCTGATATTTGTCGAACGATTAAGTGGGGGTATCGATGAGGACAAGTCGTAAGTATATAAAATGGCCGGTGGCACATGGTTTAATCCATATATTTTGGGAACTATAGTAGTGAAAAACCCTTGGTAACAAGGTTAGCTTTCATCTTGTATATATTTTCACGGCTATAACCCCCAATTTCTTTTTAGGGTTTTCTTTCTATACTGCATAGTTTTTACAAGCAGTTTTTACAATATTTTTTTGCCAATTGATGGTTTGATAGTTTTTATGGGTGATGGTTATCAATGATAGGATGATCAAGAACAGATTTTAAGAAGCTTCAATTTCGGATGATTTCTGTTATGGTATATATTCTCGTAGGGATAGCTGACAGACCAAAGTTCTCCGTCCAGGGTTGTTGAGATGTTTCGTATATCGGATTACGATTAAAGTTATAGAGCGACAAGAGCTTCTAACGGCGTTTCCAGTTCAAAGGACGAAGCTGGACTTATGTTTGTTGGTGATGACTGCCGAATAATTTCATCGATTATTAACCGCATGGCTGAATCTTGTTCCATAAGTCAGATGTTGCTTGTCAATTAAGCCAATTGACGTCTAATAGTTTGGACACTAACCGCAAGTAACATTTAAAGTTTTATTTGTTTTTATCTGAACTTTGAGCACATTATTCATTTTATAACTTCATTTTTTTTAACGTTGAATCACACATTAACTTTTATATTCTACTGTTTAGTAATTTCACGTTTTATTAAGACGTCTATCAAATTCACAATTTTAACATTACATTCTTTCAATTCTTTAGAGTTGAAATATCAACTTTGTTATTGCATATCGCACTGAAATTATATTTCAGTTTAATCTTATTATATTAGAGATACTTTTGACCTACTTGTATGTATATGGTTAATTATTACTGTT
Organism: Galeruca laticollis; assembly: GCA_963921935.1. Lineage (NCBI taxonomy): Eukaryota > Metazoa > Arthropoda > Insecta > Coleoptera > Chrysomelidae > Galeruca > Galeruca laticollis. Next base: position 78,188,478 of record OY998183.1, read on the forward strand.
GTAAAACGGTAACTGGTATACCATTTACGTGTTGCTAAAGATTTAGTGTATTGTATATTTTGATCTCCGTTAGTTGATAACATTAGAAATTGTTAAACATTTTAAATTAACTAATCATTGATAACTGATTATCATTTCATAAATATAGTTGATCACCTCATATTTTTAAGACAGGTTATTACAACTTATGTTGAAGGTACCATCCATTTAATTAAACTGTTTCATTGGCAACAAAGTGTTTTATTTGATTCACAAACGTAAAAGCAAAACGACATAAATAATATATTTGAAAAGTTACAATAGCTAATTTTTTGTTCATTATTGGTTTCTTGGTTAATCAGTAAATTTCTTGAATGTCCTACTAATCAAGTGGCGCCTTAAAAAATAATAAAGGACAAGCTTTCAAATATTCCTCACTAAGTCATGACCTTATGCTCTCCGGCGAAAAGCGAACCTTTGGCAATGTAACCTCACTTCTTGGAGCAACAACAACAAGGTAAGGTTACAATTTTTACTGTTAGAGGACTTTTAAGAGGAGTTTCATATACTTTTTCATGAATTATTACGATGCGTCTCCTTATGCGTCCTTCTCAAACCCACGCTTCTCACCGACTTTCTTTTTTCTCCAAAATCAACAAACTTTTTAGCATCTGTTGCTAAAGAATTTCATGTATGCCTTGATCTCATATGTTATTTCGACGTTCGAAAGTATTTCACTAATTTAATAATTTTGAGCAATATCACTTGTTGAAACATATAATTTAAGTCTTTGTATTTCGTTTTTAATTGTTTCCAATTGCCTTAGCCGTTCAAATCGTTCATATTCGTTAAAATGTTGAGTAATGTGTTCATATTGGAAATATTTTGAATTACAGATCTACAGTCTAAATTTACATTAAAATGTGTGTGAGTCCTTTTTAAATATTCACTTAATCTAATTTTACAATTTATTTCAATAAACTATTCCTAGTTGGTATTTTTTGTTCCTCGCAAAATTAATATAATTTACAAACAAATTATCTCACACGTTTTACGAGTTTCCTTGTTCTGCTCTCTCAGTCGCTAGCGTTTGTCGCAGCGTTATGTCGCTGTAGCATTTTGACACTTATGGCATCAAGAATTCTAACCAAACATATTTTGTGAATATTAAATCATAACATTGAATATTGTCCTTCGCATTGTTGAATATTATTATTGTTTGATATATCTTTAAGATTATGAATTCATGGTATTTCTTTGTAAGAGATTTTGTAGTGGTGGATGATGTTTATTTATTGGTTCAAATACATGTGTTTATAATCAAAGGTAATGTTTCTTTTTGTTTCATTATGAGTTATAAGGTTTTTTTTAAATCACACAAAGGCTGTCTTAGTGGATTGAAATGAAAGTATTTATAATAATCTAGAGAACATAAATAAATTGAATATCTCATTCTTAACTTTTTATAAAGTATGATCTAGACCATTACTATTTCAGTATTTCATAATGCCTCTATCTAATAATAATATTTATATCTCATTTATCCGTTATAATATATATATATATATATATATATATATATATATATATATATATATATATATATATCGGCTCTTGGGCCTGTTCTATACCGATTAGTGCTGCAATCTTATTTGGGATGTCGATTGCCAGCTGTCTCGCCATATTTTAAAGGGCCTTCCTGGTGGTCTGGTGCTATATGGTTTTAGATCTCTTGCTGTTGCTATCTGCGCTCATTCGTATAATATGCTGGTTCCACTCCCATCTTCTGTGTCTTCCCCACCGTACCACATCTTGTACCTTGCATAGTTCTCTTATCTGATTGTTTGGAATTCTATCTTTCAATGTTTTGCCAGCGATGGATCTTAAAGTTTTCATTTCTGTTGTTCTCACTATTCTTTTTTTTTCGCTGTGTCGGCTCTTGTTTCTATTGTACATGTCAATATTGGTCTAACACATACTTTATATATACAAACTTTCCCATCCAGTCTCATGTCTTTGTTTTTCCAAATAACATCCCTTAGACAACCTGATATGTAAGATGTCTTATTTCCTTGTTTTCTTACACTTTGTTTTAGCTCTCCGTAGCTGGATATTTCTATACCTAGGTATTCGAACATTTAGACTTGCTCTATTTTTTCATCGTCAATTACAATTTTGCATCGTCTGGGTTATCTTGCTGTTACCATAGTTTTGGTCTTAGTGGTTGATATTTGTATGTTATATTCCTCCGCCGATGTTCTGAAGGCATTAACCATACGTTGTAGGTTGTCCTCATTGTCTGATATCAGAATGGCATCGTCTGTATAGCACAATATTTTTATTTGTTTTCCTCCATGCCCGTATCTGTGTCCCACGTTTTTTACTTCTTCTATTATTTGATCCATTACTAGATTGAATAGTAATGGGCTTAAACTATCTCCCTGTCGAATTCTTGATGTAATATTTACTTCCGATGTTAATTCATTCTCGACCTTAATTTTAGTTTTGTTGTTTGTGTTCACGTTTTTAATTATCTTTAGCATTGGTTTACTGCTTTTAGTAATTTTAGCACATCTTCTAACTTTACACGGTCAAAGGCCTTGGTCAGGTCTATAAAGCACGTTTATACAGGAGTATTATATTCAATTGCTTTCTCAATTATTTGTCTGACTATGAAAATTGCATCTATTGTTGATCTGTTTTGTCGGAAACCCTGTTGCTCCTCTGATATCATATATTTTTCATCGATCTTATTGGCGAGAATTTTCGTTAATAGCTTGAGTGTTGTGTTTAGCAAGGTACTGGCTCGATAATTGCTAGGGTTATTCTTGTTTCCTTTTTTATATATCGGTATTGTAATGCTATTTTTCCATTGTTCTGTTACCTTCTTGCTGTCTAAGATTTTCTGAAAAAGTGTACTTATGTTTTCCATTATCGTTTCTCCTCCGTATTTTAATAGCTCGTTCGGTACACCATCGGGTCCGGGGGCTTTTCTATTTTTTCAATTTTTCTATGCCATTTTTAAGTTATTCCTTTGTTATTTCTATGTTTTGTTCATCCTCGACATTTTCTTCTTCATCTTACTCTGTATATTCATTTCTAGGTATATTCGTTTTTGGATTATAAAATTCTCTAATATGTTCATTTTTTTCTTTCTATCTTATTAGGATTTCTATATTCATTGATTAGCTTTTTCTGCCTTTAATGACTTTCCACACTTTACGTTGCGATCCGTATAGATCGTGCTCCATTTCTTTGGTAAACCGTGTTCAATAGTCTCTTTTCAGGATTCTTATTTTATAGTTTACATCGTTTCTTATGTTCTTGTATTTTTGATAGCTGTCGGCTGTCTTCTTACTGCAATATTGCAGATATACTTTTCTATTTCCATATGCTAGATCTCTGATTTCTTCAGTGAACCACGGTTTCGATATTTTTGTTGAGTTTACGTTAATTTTTCTGACTCCTTTGCAGCTTGCAATATGTTAGATTCCATTTTTGCCCAATTCTCATTTAAAATTTCCTCGTCTGTTACTGGGTGTGTCTCAAATCTTCCTTTTAATCTTTTCTGATATAGCCATTTTGTTGTCTGGTCCTCTAGTAACTCTTTGTTTATCTTATCCGCGTATTTGGGTGGTTTTTTCTTGTTTAATGGAATGTTAATTGAGAATTTCCCCAGTATCAATTTCTGATCGGACCCTACATTGGGCGATGTTGAAGCTCTTACATCAAGTATCTCTCTATTAGTTATTATGTAATCGATCGTTGATTGTTGTCCCTGTGTATTTTGCCAAGTGTAGTATTGGGGTTTATGGGGAAAAACGGGCTGTTTATTCTTAAAATATTTTAAGCGCAGAAGTCAATAAGGTGCTCTCCATTCCTATTTATTGTTTCTTCGTTGTTTGATATTGTCTATGATATTATTTTCAATTCTTGCATTAAAGTTTCCAAGGATCATGAGTTTATCGTTCTCTTGTAGCTTGTTCAGCACATCTTGTAGCGTGTTATAGAAATATTCCGCTTCATTTTCCGGTTTGCTTACGTCTGGGATATAGACATACCGGTTTTTCGATTTCTCTTATTATTTACTGGAAAGGAATACAGTAAGGGTGGATATTTTTCTAATGACACCCCGTATAATAACGCCACTAGTCTTATTGTAATATTTATTAGTATACCGTTGCTTCTATGCCACATAATATCTCGTAAACTCTTTTTTAAGTACGAAATGTATGTCGGGTTTCGTATTAAAACAATATGTAGTAGCTTATTGTTTGTACATAAAAAACAAAAGATTTTAATTCTTTAAACCGTGTATACGAAAGGAATTTTCACAATGGAAATTTTTGAATTGGATTAAAGAAACTTAACGTGAAACCTGTATGAAATTAAAATATAGATCGTGCTTGAATTGGAAGGAATCATATGCTATTCTAGGTTGTTTTAAAATACTCAGGTTGTAAATGAATTTAGTTTTTTTCAATATTATTGCCAAGGATTTTAATCTAAGCATTTTTGTACAAATAAATTATTATGCAGACATTCTTATTTTTTTTACTATTCATTCACTATATTTACCAGGATAGTCGGATGAAATAAACATCGGCTGGACAGCAAATTGAGTTTCAAGTACCGTTTCGACAAGAAAACAATGTACATGTTGAAGTGATTCTTTACCCAACAAAACCAGTGTGAGTTCTTGTTATAGAACTATACCTCCCAGTTTTTATGGCCTTGTATTTATCATGATAAGATCTGGAATGAGAGTAAACATCTGGAATTCAAGAGATTCAAGGTAAGAACTGAATGGCAAGGCTCTAATTTGTTTTTGAGGACTATAATATCACTTCATCTCAACCAAGACACTACATTTTATCATTATTATGCTTACAAAAAGTATTTAGCACCAAGTTGTATCAATAATTAATTTAATTATTATGAGATTAGTCAAACATTTAATTTGTTACATACAAATACAAATAATAATGTATTCTGTGATAAACCTAATTGCAAGATTATTCCAACGAAACGACTTTTATTTATAATAATTAAAGAATGTGAAACAATGTTTAGGATATTTTAAAATGAGGAAAAAATATTTGGTCCATCAATAAATGATGCCAAAACCAAATACGGAAATACGCAAAGATGAAATTCTATTACGAATAAAAGCCGAGGAAAACGCGAAATAGATAGAAGAATTAATTTTTCAAGTGAAACTAACTGTTTGTAGATAATTCCACAATATGTTGGAAAAATGTTAAAAATTCTAAGAAATTGACAATTGTTTGAATATTGCTATCATCGTTAGAATGACAGAAGTTACATTCTGACGATTGAAACACTTGTAAATTTCTTAGAATTTTTAACATTTTGTCAATATAATGTGGAATTATCTAGAAACAGTTTCATTTAAATATGTAATATGAGTAGATTCCACAGAGTAAGGGTCGAAACAATAAATTTCAGATAGAATAATACTAAAAGGAAGCAAAGTGATACTTAGAATCAAAACAAAAACGCGAAAGTTAGAATCTATGAAACAACATTACGCCCAATACTGTATGCATGTGAAACATGAATTATGGCACAGCAGAACGAGCGAAAGCTTGAAATTTGGGAAAGGAATGTGATTAGAAAGATATTTGGAGGCGTTAGAATAGCAGAAGGAGAATGGAGAATACGTACAAATAATTAGATAATGAGCTTGTATGGAAGACCAAAAATAACTAGAAAGGTTCGAGAACAATGAGCCAAATGGCTGGGCCACATAACACGAGTCAGACTGTAGATTCAACTGTTCACAGCAGAAAGCATAAAAAAAACAAGTAAGACCCAGATAAAAATATACAGAAGTGCAAAACGACGTAAACCGAGTAGACGATTGTCTAATTTTAGTTTTTAACCCTTCTAAATCTGTAGGTTTTTCATTATAAACGACTCATTTTAAATAGCCACATACAAAAAAATCAAAGCGTGGATACCCTCAGAAGGGTCCACTAGTTCCAATCTATCTGGTTGGAAAACTGGTATTAAGGTGGTTACAATACCGCTATTATGTGGGGGTGCGCCATATTGTTGCCATACCATAACCCCTTTCGCGTAAAGGAATATTCTCCATTAAATAACGCACACCACACAATTATTCCCCATCTTGTTTGGAAGCGAGTTTTACTTAACCCGACCGAAAATTCGTACATAAAAGGCAACAGATTGTATATCTATAAACAAACCGTATATTGTCGAGGAACTAGAAAAAAACGAAAATAGCTACTTTGAAGAACGAAAGATGAGCAGCGCTCCACCGACTCCAAAGACAGGTAACTTTGATGAATTATCGCAGATTGGTGCTCTGTCTGAAAAAAGGAATCTAGCAGAAGAAGGAAAAGAAGAAAAAGATATTCCTTCAAATACTAGCACGAACAAGAACCCACCAAAGACAACTGCAGCCCCAACCGAAGAAGATAGGTTTAGAAGTTGAAGATCTAGTTCTACATCAAGTACTCGCTCCTGAAATATCAATTGAAATTGAATGAATAGTGAATTTACCACCTGACAAAAACATACAGAAACAGTGAGTAGGAAATAACAATTTCCACCCTCGAATTTCTCACTCTGTTATGTGACTCAATTTACTGCACTTTTAACTTTATATCTATACGACGCCGTTCTCTACCAGATCCACAATAGACATTATATAGAATAATAATAATAGTCATATAGGATAATTTCTGTGAACAAAATATATTCTAATTTAGGTGCCATTTCTATTGAGTAATATTGTTGTTAACCTATATCATAAGCTGTCATAAGCTGGCGAGTTGCTTTGCTTCTTCTGCCCAATGAACCATCAGGTCAAAATTCAAATTCTCACTTAGTTGCATGAATAGCCCACTTCTGAAACATGAACAACTACATAAAAAACAGGAAAGACACAGGAAATTCAAGACTCTGTCATCTATTTCAGAATGTAATAACTTTATTGGAAAAAATTAAAGAACTACAAATCTCAAACTCCTGCATAGTAATATTAGCAGTATTAACGAATTTTTTTATCAATTTAAATGCTATTCAGACCAATTCAAGTCTAAACCTGATTGTATTGTGCTATCGGAAACATGGGCGATTTCAGATGAGGATCTATTATGTGTTTCTGATTATGAAATGATGTATAACAAGGAAACTTACAACCAGAATGATGGAGTGTTTTGTTATGTGAGGGAAGATTTCCAAAGCTCATTCAAGGTCATTGAATTCGGTTAAATTAAAATACTGGTGTTACACCTCACTTTCTATACCAAAAAAATTATTATTATAGCATTATATAGATCCCCAAACTCCAATACATCAGAATTTCTTCGCAATCTTCGCTTATTTCTACAAAACGAGAAAATCGAAAATACATCACATGTACTTTTTGTTGGGGATATCAATATTGATATCTTGAAAGTTATTGCAGAATCGACTGAATACCTAACTATTATGCACGAATTTGGTTTTTTACCGGCTATTAATGATTACACAAGGTTTCTCAACGAAAGCAAATCTTGCATCGATCACATCTTCATACAAACAGATAATGACGTGGAACTGCTGCTACCTATAATAGTAAAAACAAATCTTACGGACCATTATACAACATTTCTGCAAATCGTATTCAATTAAGGCACTGCCTCGAGAAAAGACTTTGAAAAGATTAATAAAAAAAAGATTGTAACAAACTAATAAAAACATTGAAAAATACTTCATGATTGCTTGTTTATAATATGGAAGAAGCTGAATCTGCAGTTAATAAATTTATTAATCTAGTTAACCAACAAATAGGGAACTGCTCTGGAACTATAAGAAATAGATTCTAAAAAAGGAAGAATGGATGACTGCAGAGTTCAGTCTAATCATTGAAGATCGCGATAAACTGTATCAGTAGCTGCTTCAATGTCCAACCAACCATAAAATTATTATACAAATCTTCAAAAAGAGTATCTTCCATGGTGGAGAACAAAAATTGAGTATTAAAAAAATGAAGTAAATCAGGCGTGTAGTGATTCCGAAAAGTTGTGGGACGGATTTTCCACTGATCAATAATGGCAGTTTTGGCGATCCTATTATTATGGAAATTATCTTCATCACTCCCTAAAATTCTACTTAAATGTTTAGTAGTGTTTTGCATCATAACTTGCATTATGGCGATGAATGTTAGTCTTCGGTCCAAATCGGTAGGGCGCAATTCATTCACCAAACACAGTTTAAATGGATAGTAATGGTGCTTTTTAAAATCCTATGAACTGTAGCTGAAGACACGCCAGTTTTTGTAGCAATGGACCTTATGGACACATGTAGATTAGTGTCTATATGTGCTAAAATATTCACCACGTTTTGTTGTATTGGGTTTTCATGACTTCTGTGATTAGCATTTGGAAATTAACCTAGCCGCATCTTCTTCTCAACCATAGCAAAGGTTACATAAGACGGTGTTCTGATTTCGGGAAATCGTTCTGCGTATAAGGCTTGAACATTTCGAACAGTTTTCCTACATTCATCATAAATTAACAACATATCTACATATTCATTAGGAGTAAATATGATTGGTATTTTTACTACTTTATGAAATCTTATTTTACAATTCTGTTTTAAAACTGCAATCTACGTATTAGGGAGAAAGAAATGACATTAGGTGTTAGTTGACAAAGAATAATTTGAATAATCTTCCAATGCCAATTTGCTTTTTTTGAATTTGAATAAACTTGTTAAAAATTAAAAATATGCCAGTTTCAGGTTACTTTGGACATGATTAATGCACCATTAAATTTAAAATTTAGCATACTTATTAACATATATGCCCTTATTGCACCATATCGTTCAATTAGGGAGAAAAAACATTTTATTTGAGCGAACTTTAACCCCCCTGACCCATGTGAAGAATTGGAAGAATGTGGAGCCATAAACAGGAAATACTGCAAACAGAGAGTAGAAAAGATAGTAGCCAAGGGCCTATAAGGCATGTAGCGCTGATTTATATATAATTATTCATAATTTCATATATGTTATTTGACAAATAGAATAGAAAAGTTATGAGAAAACATTAATAAGCAGTGAAGAGATATACCGTGGGACGGGGTCAAAATTTGCCTGCACGTGTGAAAATATGCGATTGTGTCTTTCCACAGATATTTGAAATTTGCGCATTCGTCATGCTCTTGTCATGTAAACCAGCCTTTATTATTATGAATATACTTAGTCAGCTTGTGGCACAATTCCGTACTGCGCAACTCCCGCTAAAGGTTGAGAGGTTGGCGTTGATGAATGACGCTTGTTTTCTACTGTTCCCAAAAGTCCGAATACTTTTTGGTGGCGAGAAGTTTGTGGAGCAAATTGAGACATTCAGGTAAATAATTTCAATTTATCATGATAATGCCTTGATAACTAATGCATAGAGCACAAATTTGTGGGGTGAAATTAGGCCATTCAGTGGCTTCTCTGAGAAGGAAGAATCAGTTATCGTGTCGCACGTCGTCAGTCTATCCAGTTATGCGTTTCCTGTAAATAAACAGGAATTACGATTGTTCATCAAAAGTTTTTTGGATAAGCAAGGTAAGACCGTCGAGAAGTTTGAAAAAAAATTGCCTTGTATTGAATGGACCAATTCATTTGTAAAAAGGCATGTACAGTCGAGTTTCTGTTAATGAGGAAGTATTGAATGAGCTATTTAATAATTTGAAAGTGTTCCCCCATCACTGGTGGTGAATCGGTCAGTTTGCGTTGTTTATAAAGCAAAAAAAATGTGGGAAAGTTGGACCGAAAACTGCCTAGAGAAATGCCGTTACAGCCGCACAAAATCAGGTTGGTTAGACGTTCAATACATTGGAGACAGGTTTGCAAGCCTCATGCTTCCAATTTTGAAAAAAGTTCTTCAAGGTGACAACTTAAGTTCCCATAAAAATGCAAAAGTGATAGATCTTTGCCATGAAAATGACATTTCCTGTATTGTTTTGCTCCCAAACGCTACCCACCACTCACTAGATGCAACATTTTTTAGATCTGTTAAAATTGCCTGGAGAAAGGTTGAAAGGTTTTAAATGAATGGAAGAAACATATTCGCAAAAGTCGCTGCATGACAGTTTCAAAAGATGAATTTCCAGGACTGTTAAAAAGCTCTTGGATACTTTGAAGGTAAATTATGCCCAAAATTTTATAGCTGGTTTCCGTAAATGTGGTATTGTTCCCACGAATAGTCACGAAGTATGTATACTGTTGAAGCATTACCTGCGGTAAAAGCATTAATTGGTGAAGGCTTTATTGAACACCATAATTCAAAGAGACATGCCATCACGTCTACAAGGACAAACAAAAAAGAAGAAAAGTTAACGTTTCTCCAGGTAAAAGTATCTCAGCTTCCGACATCAACCCACAAGATATTCATAACCTACCAGTGAGCTTGAATTAACCTTCTACTTCATCAGGACATACTCATAAGCAACCTCATTTTCCTCGAAGGGTTACAAGACTTGATGACGAATCTAATAGCGAAAATGATAGCACAAGACATATTTCTCATGCATTAAGCGATCAAAGTTCCTATTCACCTCAACTAAGCGAGCAGTCTGATACAGACATGGTCATCATTGAAATTATTGGCGCCAATGTGCAGAAAAATGAAGTTAGTGCTGGTGACTATGTACTCGTTATGTACGAAAATCAACTCTATACAGGACAAGTAAAAGAATTTGCAGATCATACAGTTTTAATACCAGCAATGGAAAAGTGTGGGGAACATTGGAAGTGGGCCATAAAACCAGATGCGACATTACACAAAAAATTGACAAGCCATGTCAAACATCTAGGAGTGAAATCCTCAAAGTCTCTGAATTATCTTAAATTCATTTCAATTCGTATAAAAATTTTTCGTAGAATATATTGTAATGTTTTTGTTATTTATTTAAACAATAAACGGGTGGGATAAATTTTAAACACTCGGTATGGCTACTTACTAATTTATTGAAACACTAACTCACTAACACTTAATTTATATATACTTATCTAATCACTTGATTGTTAATTTATATTAACTGTATATTCACTCAAACTAATTTATATAAACACTTTATATTCACTTATTTACTGCTTAACTCACGATGTCAAATTATAAACTGAACTAACTCTTCCTGATCAGCCCCTTTATATACTAGTGCCTTTTGTACTAGAGAATTCCGGGTTGCGGCTTATACACACAAATAATTTTTCTGGCCTTTTCTAGATAACTCTGATCACAAAAACCAGTTCTAGATAAGATAGTCTCAATCGTAAACATTTTTTTATAACTGCGTATCCGCCATAATTTTAACTATTATACATGGCTTAGACAGGGTCGGTTCTAGGGACTATACCAGCGTGCTGTTTCGTAACATTACCCCCTCCTTAAATGGAAGTTCCTCCTGGAACTTTTGTGTAGCAGAGACTGGATGTTTGAATCGGCAACTGGCCCCATTTCTACACTTTCCGATCTTATGGAAATAGCAGGGCACCGTCTTCATCGGATACTGATAACGGGGGTTGTAGCTGCAAATTAATATCTGGACACCGGTATCTTGAAAAATAATCTCTACCATGTTCCTGATGATTCGCCAATCCAACTGGTTACTCGCTATCTTAGGCATAGCCAGTTTCTTCACGTTGGATTCCAACACATGGTCTCTGAGGTTTCGAAGTGCTTCCCACACATCGCGGTAGGTAGATCGATCTTGGAATTCATTTTTAGTTACCACGTAGAAGACGTACCGCGAATTATGTTTCAGTGTCTTGTCAGGGGCTGGAATCTGGTCTTCAAGTTTTTCTAATTGCCCGAACTTCTTTCGAAAGACGGTTGCCAACCCTCGTGCGTTCTTGATACGGGCGGGGATGTTGTATGCCAGTGAATAATCTTCCGGGAGAGTGACCAACTCTTGTTGTTGTTCCGAAGTGACTCCATATCTAGCTTTCCCGGTACCTCCATACGCGCCCATAAATTCATCGATGGTGGGGTCATACACTTCTCGAATAAGGTTTACTCCTTCCTCTATGTCATGGTCTCTTTCGAATGGCGCTAGTCGGTTTCGGTGAACCACTTTTGGTTTTCCGTTGGGGATCTTGCTTATGCGATATATAACATCATTGATCCTTTTCTTGATTAAGTATGGACCTTCCCAGGATTTTTGTAATTTTGGAGAAAATCCTTTTCTTCTCGTCGGGTTGTGTAACCATACTTTGTCCCCTTTTTTAAAACCGCCCTCTGTGGCCTGCGTGTCGTACCGACTTTTCATTCTGTCGCTGGCAACTTGAAGATTTGTTCGAACTAATTCATGAATATCATCCAGCCTTCTTCTCAATTGGATTGCGTAGTCTTCGCCTGCTAGATCTTCTCCAGGCCGGTAGCCAAATTCCAGGTCACAAGGAAGCCTCATTTCACGTCCAAACAGGATTTTCGCGGGTGTTTCACCCGTGGACTCATTGACAGCAGATCGATAAGCCAATGCGAATAGGGAAAGATACTGGTCCCAATCTCTCTGATGGCTGGATACTACTTTGAACAGGTATTTTCCAATAGTCCTGTTCATTCTCTCGACCATTCCATCTGACTGTGGATGTAAAGCTGTTGTCCTGGTCTTCTTCATTCCCAGCTTGTCGCAAATCTCCTGGAATAGATGGCTTTCAAAATTTCTTCCCTGGTCACTGTGGACTTCCAAGGGTACTCCATATCGGCTGATAAATTCCTTCACCAATACATCCGCGACAGTTGTGGCCTCTTGGTTCGGGATAGCGTAAATTTCCATCCATTTTGTGAAATAATCCATTACAACCAGTATGTATTTGCTACCATTTTCTGTTGTCGGAAATGGTCCAGCGATGTCTAAAGCAATCCTTTCGAAAGGGCTTCCAACATTGTACTGTTTCATGGGTGCCTTTCTCTTGCGATGTGGTCCATTACTCGTAGCACAAGTCGTACATTTCTTACACCAGTCCTTCACATCGTCGGAGTTGTTCATCCAATAAAACCTTTCACGGACTCGCTGAAGGGTTTTCTTCACTCCCAGATGCCCTCCCGATGGACTGTCGTGTAACTTCTTCAGTACCTCAGCTACTCTCGCTCTCGGGATAACTAGCTGTCTCCTCATCACAGAACCATCATCGTTTTCAAGGACTCTTTTTAACAGCCCTTCTTCCAGGACAAGGGTGTCCCACTGAGCCCAATACGCCTTGAGTTTCGGTGAAAATCTTGACACTTCTTGCCAGGTAGGTCGCCGGTTTTCTTTCTTCCATTGCCGGATCATCTTCAGGTGAGGATCATTCTCCTGATCTTCTCTGACCCTGGTGGGTGACCATTCCTCGTTGACTACTGTAATTCTTGAAACCGCAACTTCCTTAGATTTCGACTTGTTGCATTGTGAATAGTCTACAGGGCATGGCCGTCTAGGCAAGGAGTTGGCTTTTTAGTGATTCTCATTAGCTGGATGTTCACCCCTGTCTGATTTCTCCTGTGTCTGGAGTTCTTGGGTTACAGGAGTCTTGGGGCGCTTAGACGGACTGCGTACGTGCTCTTGCTCGCCACACTTCCGGCATTTGATCTTCTTCGGCCTCTTGTCTACCATGCCTTTCAACAAGTTGATGATCTGGTCAAGTTTGCCATCGTCATCTTCTTCCTGCATGGTCCCACCTTTGTTGTACCGCGAGCCCTTAGTGACTGCTTTGCATTTAAGAGGTTTTTGGTTTACAGGAGTCGTAGGACGCTTACACGAATTTCGTGCATGCTCTAGCTCGCCACAATTACAGCACCTGATTTTCTTCGGCTTCTTGTCTACCATACCTTTCAACAATTTGACGATCTGGTCAAGTCTGTCATCGTCACCTTCTCCCTGTATGGTCCTGTCTTTGTTGTATTTCGAAGCCATCGTGGTTACTTCATATTCAAGAACAGCTGTCAATGCGTCAACTAATGTTTTCGGATGGGCTAAACGAAGCGTCCTCTGCATATCGGGGTCACGTAAGCCATCAATAAAGGCCTGGATGCCCAGACATTCCATCATGTTCTCTGGTGCTGACGGATAAGCAAATCGAACGAGTCTGGCAATATCCGCTTCATACTCTTGAAGGGCTTCGTCACGTTTCTGCCTTCGGTTCTTCAGCTGGGACTGGTACAAATATTCTAGATGTTCGTGACCGTATCGCATGTCCAACCTCTTCTTCAGCAGCTCGAAATCATCCGTTTCTTCAAGCGGTATCGTCTGAAGTACATCTAAGGCATCTCCCCGAGGCGCTATAGTTAGGTTTACTGCTTTCTCCTTATCGGACCAATTATTCACTCTAGCGGCTGCTTCGAACTGTTTTACGTAATTGGTCCACGACATCTTTCCATAGAACGTTGGCGCCTTGACTCGGGTAAAACTGCCAATATTATCTGTCTTGGGTTGTGTTTCTGGCTTGCAGATCTCGATCTTATTTTCTTCTGCTGAAGTGTCTTGTGTTCTTAAATCTGCAATCTTTGTCTCCAACTCCTTGATTTTCTCGTCCATCTGATTTTCCATCGTTGTAATCTTATTCTCCATGTCTGATTTTATTTTCTCGTTCATCGTTGTCATCTAATTCTCAATATCCGATTTCAGAGACGAAATTTTTTTCTCGACTTCAGCAGCGATGTCATTTTTCAATGATAAGATATCTGCAGAAATATCATTCTTCATATCAGAAAAATCGTTCTTTATTGCAGAAATATCGTTTTTCACATTAGTTGAAATCTTCTCTTCAATGTCAGAAATATTGTTCTTCATTGCAGAAAAATCATTCTTCATAGTAGAAATCTTCTCGTCCATGATAGCAGAAATATTAGCAGAAATTGACGAGATTAAGGTGGAAGCCTCGTCATCAAGTAAAACTGTTTCTGGATCATAGCCATCATTTTCCAGTGCCACTTTAAGTCTTTCTACTAATTCACTTTTCTTACCGGACGTTTCCAACTCACGATCTTATAATTCTGCTCGTAGCTCCGCCACTTTGAGGTCACATAGTCTCTTGGCCATTTTTACGTAGCAATTTATTTATATTATCCCACTTCTGACACCAATGTAATGTTTTTGTTATTTATTTAAACAATAAACGGGTGGGATAAATTTTCAACACTCGGTATGGCTACTTACTAATTTATTGAGACACTAACTCACTAACACTTAATTTATATATACTTAACTAATCACTTGATTATTAATTTATATTAACTGTATATTCACTCAAACTAATTTATATTCACTTATTTACTGCTTAACTCACGATGTCAAATTATAAACTGAACTAACTCTTCCTGATCAGTCCCCTTATATACTAGTGCCTTTTGTACCAGAGAATTCCGGGCTGCGGCTTATACACACAAATAATTTTTTTGGCCTTTTCTAGATAACTCTGGTCACAAAAACCAGTTCTAGATAACCTAACCTAAGTAGATCAATTTCAACAGCGAAAAATTATAAAAAACAAAAGAGCAGTAACAGGCTGTCAAAGTTCGTTCATTATAATATGAATCAATAAGTCAATTGGGATAGTGGGGACCTCTAAGGAAAAATGGAGAGTACAGGACAGAACAAAAATTACTGGAAAATGGAACAAGAAACACGAGAAAACCTATAAAATGAAACAATAAATATTCATAATTACCTGCACATTATAAAAAGGTATTTAAGGTTATCGAAAACTTTTGTGCTCATTATCACCGAACGTATAATTATTAAACATTGAATCATTGTCTCAATAACCAAGGATAATTGCTTCGAATCTCTTTATGGTGTATACTTTCAATTTTTCACACTTTGAAAATGTTAAATTGAACTATTAAGAAATGTGAAAGGTGAACGTACTCGTTCTGTATACAAGGTGCATAAAACATTTCACGAATTAAAGTATAGTAAATAAATTTCATTTATTAGTTAGAGTTTTTGACCTTTTATAGTTCGGAAGAAGTGCTAGATAAAATTCCTGAGAATGATATCATGATTATAGTGGGAGCTGCAGATGCAAAAAATTAGAGAGAAACGGTTTACAGAAGGGTTGAAGGAGGATAAAGTAAACAACTAGAATCAAATCAAGGGACATATATAGAGGAACGTCTGAAGAACAAATACCAATTCGAAATTGATAATTGATGGAGGAGCAGAAATGGCTTATTATTAAAAAGGTTCTTTATCAACATATTTTGATTCCCAAAAATTACAGATAACAAGAAGAAAAATAAATGGCGGTGGTCTGGCTTTCATCCTGCTATCGGCGTACGTCGTGTGAAGTTTTTAAGGCTCCTTGCGGTACAGAAATGGCTTCTTATGTGAAGGAAAATTGAAATTCGAATCAGCCAAATACACAAACTGACAAAATGAAAAACAGACATATACTAGACTGTAGACTAACTAACTCCAGGAAGTATTGTTACAAAATATATTACAGATGATGAAAGGGAACTGGTTAAAAAACGAACACATTATGTATTCTCCTGATATGACCCCGAAACATTGATTCCATTTCCAAAATTCAAATTACTTAGTGTTTCAAATGAAACTTACTGTTCCTAGCTAACTCCGCAATATATTGAAAAAAATTTTAAAAATTCTAAAAAATTGACAATTTTTTCGATTTTACCTAAATATCAGCGTCAGAATGACATTTCATTTGATGCCTACCTGATGTTTAATTATTTGTGGCTAGACCAAGAAGTGATTGACTTAATATATGTTAATGGAAAAAAGAAGATATGATATTACAAATATTAAAGCTTAGATATTATTAGCCCTATACGAATATCCTGGATATCATTTTTCCCAAATAAGATCAGTATAGTTGTGCAATGATATAGAAAACCAGGAAAACTATAATATCTGCTGATCTTTACAATTATCACTTAAGAAGACAGTTTAAAAGTGGAGAACTCCCTAGAGTTATCTGTTCATTGACGACTTCATATTGTGGGTTTCTTAAGTGTCTTCTAATTTCCAATTTTTCAAGGAAATCCAGTTCTTGTTTCTCATCACAAATATGTAGTACTTCTAGTTCTGTGTTAGGTGTCAATGAATCATTGGTGTCAAGTAGATGTCTGGCGTAGTGGGATTCATCTGATTGTTTTAATCTGTATGCTCGTAAGTGTTCACTGTATCGGATTTCAAAATTTCTAAGGGTCTGACCTAAATAACAAAGTTTTAAAAGAAATTGTTGTATTCGTTGCTAAAAATATTATCTTTGAAATATTATTAGAAATATTTCCTGCATATGTGATGGTTCTATAAGTTTTTATTTCTTTAGTTTGTTTAGAAAATATTAGTTATAATGCCACTTTTTCCTCTTTTTTTATTAATTAGTTTATATGTCATATGTAATGGATAACCGTTGGATGCTGCTATTTGTTTAACTGTATTATTCTCTATCAAAATTACATTTATTCCTAGGAATTGAAAATACTCTATGTATCATTGAATTATATACCGCTAATTTATGTGACCAGAGATGATTGGAACTATATGTGGTTGAAAAATATATCTAATTGTCGTTCACTACCCATAAAACAAGCTAATATGTCATCTACATATCTATACCAAAATAAAACATGTCTTGAAATATTACTTTCAAAGATTTTTCTTCCTAAACGGTCCATAAAATTTTTTTGCCAAAATTGGCGATATAGGGCTTCCCATTGGTGAACCTTCATTTTGAATATATATCTTATTGTCAAAAGTGAAACAATTCTGATTAATACATACATCAAATAAATTTGGTATATCTGATATTATTCCTGGATTAATATTTTTATCTTCTAGTAACTTTCTTACAAGTATTAGACATTCTTTAGGAGGGATTTTAGTGAACATATTGATAACTTCAAATGAAATAAGCTTAGAGTTATCTTGCAAGTTGAATGCTTTTAATTTCTTGATTAGTTTTATTTAATTTCTAATTGAGTATTTAGATGTATATCCGTAACTATTAAGTATATTATTGTCTCTTTGCCAATATATTATTATGAGTATTAACATAAGAGACTACAGGTCAAATTGGTTTTGTTATTTTATGTAATTCAACGGTTACATAGAATTGTGGAGAATGAGGATTCTTATTTATGATGGACCTCTTTTCGTAATCATTGAAAAGATAATTTTAATTTTTAACAATTTCTCTAAAAATATTGAAAAACTTTTTTGTTGGGTCGGCTCTTAAAACTTTGACATCGCTAGATTCTATAAAGCTATATATTTTTGAATTATAGTCATGAGTTTTCAATGACAAGAGCGTTCCCCTTGTCAGATTTCGTAACTGTAAGGTTATTATCTTCTACTTTCTTTTTTATTGAATTTAAAACTATAATGTCATTTTTTGTTTGACGTTTAACTTTTCAAGGTTCAATATTTTTGAATAAATTGGCAATATTTAGTTTTTCATTAAGAAACTTATTTGAATTAGATTTTAAAGCTATTTCTGACTCTGTAGCCATTATCTGTTTAATATTATTCGTAAATTTTGGTGGTATGCTTTACTTTATGCCTATATTTAAAAATTTTATTTCACTATCTGTGAAATTAGTGTCTGAAAGGTTTTCAAATCGTGGTGCGAAGTGTGTTGGTATATAAGTACTTACAGTTTCATGATGTTTGTAGTATTGAATTCTATGTTGTGTGTGTTCAAGTTTCTGTAGCTTTTGTTCTTCTTCCATAAATTTCTTGTGCTTCATCGTGCTGACACTTTCTCTGATATTGGCATCTAAACAGTCCAATTCTACTGGATGTAGTTGGAACGTGAGTTCAGAATGTACAACTTTTATGTAGTTGTCTAAGGAATCCCTTATTTTAAACTATTTTTCACATTCGTCTTCAAGCCAAACTCGTTGAGCACATATTATAGCTTTTTGTGCTTGTGGGGTTTTAGTGTGACATTTTATATTCACATAATTTGGTATTACCTCTTTTCTAAGGCATTTTTGATTAAACCAAATGTTTTGTGATGCTTTGTAACTTCTGGTACAGTCGGGTCAAATCTTCTCTCGAAGATTTTTTAATAAAATTGACTGTCTCGACTCTTACTTCGTGGAATCTACTCATAGTAGATTCCACGAAGTAAGGGTCGAGACAGTTAATTTTATTAAAATTACTTCTTTATGACACCCATTATCAGTATGTGAACGATATAAAAGAGAATTCAAGGCTTTAAAGAATGGAATTTAAGTAAGAATACATATTTTGTGTCGGATTTTTATTTTATCTCATTTGCAATGGTAGCAAAATTTTTTAGTGTCAAGCCATTTACAACATTGCGTATCTCTGCATACAATTTTAGGTAACTTTGTTAATTTGAATTGGCCCTTTTTTTAGCTTAAATTTTGGAGTTTCTCTATAACTAAATTGAAATTTCTTCTACTGTCATGTGGATGTCAATTCACTTCTAACATGAGACACAACGTAATTCTTAATGTCTCTTATCACTTTTGCCTTCGACACAGTATCCGTATCTGGATAATAAATCCATGCTAATTCACATGCTTTTTAGCTATATTTTGATGTATTTAAAATTCATTTCTTTAGCATTTTTCGTGGAAGTTTTCTTCCTTTTTTATGGAACATTATCATTATTTCCATTAGCGACCTATAATTTCTCATTTGTAGAGAATTTATCATCCAACATTTTTTATTTATGTCATACCTACATAAGGATGTTAATTAAAATGTCCTATTTGTTAGAGGAACACGACAATATCTATAACTTTTCATTTTCTCAATTATTTCATACACTACGTTGCTTGTACTCCAATGTATTCAGAACGGATTCAAATCTTTTGGTTTTGTATTGCCGTCTATTTACATCTAACGAAAAAAATACCACAATCCACTGTTGACAAATGTGAAATGATTTTATATTCAATTTATTCGAATACTGTTTGTTTCATATGAAAAACTGCTAAGATGATAAAAACATTATTTTTCTTCATACCTGGATGAAAGCACGTATTTTCCGCTCCAATTGTGACGACAGTTAGTTCGCAATCGCCACCGATCACTCGATTCTTTCGGCCGGGTATGAAAAAAACTTTCGGCCCTTGTAATGTAATATACTATAAGTAGCCTAGAAAATTCAATTTTAGATACTCTCTTTATCTACCAATTTCAGTGATCTTAACAAAATAAGTTCATAGAAAATTTCCAATAATTATAAACATTTTATGGTTTTCTTGACTCCCTATTTAATTAAGTTGGTTATCTACTCATGTTACGTGTATGTTTGAATCTAATAATTCTTTTAACGACGGTCGTAAGTATCCTTCATGCCTCATATATGTTTTTTTTCATTTGCTACAAATTTTATATCGTCAGGTTATGCCAATTACATTTTCAAAGGAAGTAGGCTAATACTTAAAAGCTACACGCAGCAAAAAGTGAATACTCTCTATGGGTTAAAAATGTAACGTTCGTAACTTTGATGACGGTAAAGAATGAATGTGCAATTTAATATTATAATGTACCTAGTTAATTAAGTTAGTTTGAAGTAATGGATTCATTCGATTTTATAAATAATGATTATACAAAGCTTCAAAATACTATGTAATACCGGGTGGCCAGATAATAATGAAAAGTGCTATATCAGATTGTCAACAAAAACATATTTGGTCGATATGCACTCCTAATGCACCAATATGCTCCATAAATGATTTTCTTTACACCACATTCCCTGACAGTCTACAACTGTTTTCATATGGGAGGGGGAGGGGGCAAATAAACGCTAGCCCTCCGAATCGGAAGTTTAAAATTTTGTACTTTGCACCATTAAGCGCTTGTAATTCACCATAATACTCCATCAAAAAAATTACTTTGCACCCCTTCCCTTAATTATTAGTATCGCATTATTCTGAGTAAAGTTGCCCCCCCCTAACTACAATATGCAAAAAAGATATACTGCAGCCAAATCCTCTTCCAATACACACATATGCAACACCAACAAAAACAAAATCATTCCTCCACCGAGTTAGTTAAACCTCATTATATATTTTTTAAATAGTATGCTGGGGAAGATCCCATGTTGTATGCGCTTGTATATTGTTCTCGCAGTTCTCAATGACGCTCTACCCGAGGAAATTGGAGGAAATACCAAAAAATATTCATGTGGGTGAAGTTCAATACATTTTGAGGGGTTGTGTTGCATACAGAGGTTCCGATGTAGCTACGTTTTTCTTTTTAGAGTTTCTGTGTCAATGCTCTCCATAGTTTCCTATCCTTAACTTTGTCCTTCCATCCTCCAATTCCGGCTCTCGTCATATCTTCCTCCACCTGTTCCAGCCATTTTATTCTAGGTCTACCCCTAAGTTTTCTTCCCCCAGGATCCCATTGTGTCATTTGCAGTGTTATTTCTTGTTCTTCTGCTCTATTAATGTGTCCCAGCCATTTCATTCTTTGCCTTTTTATTTTCCTTAATATGTCCTCTCCTTCCAGTTCTTGCTCAATTTCATAGTTCATTCTTTGTCTGTACTCGTTATCTCTCAATTTGATTGGTCCCAATATTGTTCTCATTATCTTTCTTTCTATTATTCTCAAGTCTTCTTCTTCCTTTTTAGTCAGTGTCATTGTTTCAGCAGCATACAACAGGACGGGTCTTATTAGCACTTTATAAATATTGATTTTGGTTTGTCTTGAGAGTAATTTGCTTTTTAAAAGTTTTTTATTGGCATGGTAAGCCCTATTTGCATTAATGATTTTTTCTTCTATTTCATTTTTCCTGTTTCCAGTGTTTGTTACTGTGACCACTAAGTATTTGAATTTCTCCACTTTTTCAAATTCGAAATCTCCGATCTTTATTGCACTGGTTTGATGTATTTTACCAAAAATCATTATTTTTGTTTTATCTGCATTCATTTCTAATCCCATCCTACTTCCTTCACTTGTGATTTCTCTTATTGTGTTTTCCAGAATCTCTCTTGTCTTTGATATGATTACTATATCGTCCGCATAGGCAATTATCTGTCTTCCGCTCGTCCTGAGATTGCTTTTTTGTATTCGCCTTATTGCATATTCAAGTGTTAGGTTAAATAAAGTTGCAGATAGCGAATCACCTTGTCTTACACCCTTATTTATGTATATTTCATCAGTTTCTCCTCCTTGTGTTTTTATCGTAGCCCTTGAGTTTTCCATAGTCATCTTGATTAACCTTCTTAATTTATCATTAATGCCTAGCTCTTTCAAAGCAGACAAAAGTTTGCCTCTGTGTATTGAATCGAAAGCTTGCCGAAAGTCTACAAATAACATTTCCAGTTCTATTTGATGCTCATATGCTTTTTCCATTATTTGCTTCAGTGTATATATGGCATCCAGCGCTGATCTTCCTTTTACGAATCCACACTGATATCGTCCTATAGTATTTCCTGTAGTGTCTCTAAGCCTTCTGTTTATTGTAGCTGATAGTATTTTATAGGCAGTGTTCAGTAATGTAATACCTCTATAGTTTTGGCATTCATGCTGGTCACCTTTTTTGTTGATTGTAATTATCTGGCCTATTTCGCATTCTATAGGCATTTTTTCTTCTCTCCATATTTTTATTATAAGTATATCATGAAGCTTCTCACCTCCGTACTTTATCAGTTCCATATTTATATTATCTTTTCCAGGAACTTTTCCGTTTCGGCTGTTGTTAATAATCTCCATAATCTCTGCTCTTGTAGGTTCTTCCAAAATTTTTTCTTGTGATATTTCTTCAATGTCTTCTTCAATATCTGAATCTTCTACTAGTAAAGTCCTAAAGTGATCTATCTATATTTGTTTGTATTCATTTTCTTCTTCAATGACTTTGCCATATTGGTTTTTTATACCTTCCGTTTTGCCCTTATAAGTTCGGCTTTGTTCATTTATATTTTTATAAAATTTCTTGGTATTACAATTCTTTCTTTCTTGTTCTATTTCTTTTATATTGTTATCCATCCATTCTCGCTTTGATTTTCTTATCATTTTGTTACATTCATTTCTGCTTTTTATGTATTCTTGCTTGTGCTTTATTTCGTTTGTGATTATCCATTTTTGTCTTTTTTCCTTTTTTTTTCTACTGCCACACGGCAACTATCATTGTACCACTCTTTCCTTTTATCTCTATCCATTTTGCCTGTGTGTTTTTCCGTTGTTATTTGAATGGATTTTTTTATAGCTTCCCATTGTGCGTTAACGTTGTCTTCCTTTTTCACTATTTTGCTTAGTAATTCTTCTATCTGTGTTTCATATTCTTTCCTTACTTTCTCTTCACTTAGCTTTGTTATGTTCCATCTAATGCATTTCTTTCCCTTTTTTTTAATCTTTTGTTTTATTTTGGCAATAACAAGAAAGTGATCGGAGTCTGCACATGCTCCTCTGTATGTTCTCACGTCCTTTATTAATGTATAATGATAGTAAACAAAAAGCGAATAATGTTCAGCTTATCAAGAAGTAAGAATACAAATAATTCCATATTGCATTTTAATTTAGTCGCATATCAAGTTAAGTGTTGTTAAATGTAATACAATTTCGACAAGGTTGTAAATGTAAAATTTAAAGAAACCTTGATTTCAAATGTAGTTCAATCGGTTGATAAATAAAATTTTTGCAAAAAGTTCTTAAATAAGATGCAGTGTTCTGTGCTTTAGTTTATGAGAACCAAGGTGCGGGGGGGAGGGGGTAATTTACTTTATATATTGAGGTTTAAGTAATAATAATAATAATAAAATAAACCCAATGCTGTGATCTTAATTCTCTCCTGTCGTTACTAGGAAGCAAGCCTCGGATGCTACTAGTGGTGCGACTGTACCAGTTAGCGCGACAGTACAATTACTAGCGGGACAGCGTGGAGCACGTGGCGCGTCCCCGCGAAACGGAACCACAAGGCCAGCACCTCTGGACACTGGAAACGGTAATGGAGAACTCAGCTTGGAACACCCAACACAGGATACTCCCGCTCGATCTCCAGAAGTCCAAAGAAGGCGTATACACTGGAACAGACAAGATAATCTTGATCTTATGCGCGTATACTTTTTTCTGACGAACGCCGGACAAGATAGAACTAATTACCGAAATAGACTTCACGAAAGATGGCAAGCGGTACGACCCAATTTTCGACGCCAGTCGCAACAACTTTCAGATCAAGTAAGGTCCATAGTTCGAAGAAAAGTTTTCTCGGAGGCTGAAAGAAGAACTGAAGAGTGAAGCGAGACGACAACTACAGCTATTAGAAAACAATGAAAATCGTGACATTGAACAACGAGAACCTATCGTCGTAACTAGAAGATCGACAATCTTTGAAATCCGACCAGAAGAAATTCCTACTGAAATTCAAAACGCTTTCAATGAAAACATATTAAAATATGATGGTATTCCGTTCAGAAATCGACCTCTGTTACCCTAAATAAGGTACTCAAAAACAGCAAAAGAGACAGTCGCCCAAATAAACAATGTCTTAAAAGGAAAACTACCCACCTATTCCAACTTGGAAGGCACATGACATCTAGTCTACTGCGCTGCGCTGACAACATTGGAAATGCTGGAAACACCATTCGACAGAGCTAAAAGAAGTACAAAACAAAATCAGGAAGAACCCCCATGGGCTAAGAGAATTCAAACCAAAATCAATAACACAAAAAGAGAAATAGGGCAAATTTATACCTACCTTCAAACTACTAAAACCACAGCACGCCTAAATAACCAAATTAAAAAGCTGTGCAAAAAACAAATTATTAAACACAACTTACCTAACTCCAAACAATAGCTGATGTCGTACATGGAAGATTTAAAACAAAAAATAAAAATGTTGGGGAGTAGAATAAGAGGGTATAAAGAACGCGTTAATCGTTACAAAGAAAATAACCTATTCCAACAAAACCAAAAACGATATTACCGCTTACTGGGAGAAAAACAATCGAACCACTATGAAGCAGCACCTGCGGACCAAAACCAAATGCACCAATATTGGTCACAGTTGTGGGAGGTACCCAGAAAACATGATGGAAGGGCCTACTGGATCAATCAAGAGAAGGAAAGGATGGCGGCGACCCCGGAAATGCAGGGGATACACATATTGGTGCAAGATGTTGAGAATGCCACCAAAAGGCTATCTAACTGGAAAGCTCCAGGGATTGATAAAATCCATGCATACTGGTGGAAAAACCTTACCGCCATCCATGAAACTTAAGCAGATCAACTTGATTCGGCTATAATGGATCCAACACAGATCCTAATATTTTTCACCAAGGGAATTACTTACATGTTGCCAAAAAATAAAAACTTCGAAAACCCACAAAATTATAGACCGATAACATGTTTACCTATTGTCTATAAGATTCTCACTGGAATAATTGAGCAAAAAATCAAACAACATCTAAAAGAACACCAAATATTAGCTTGGCAACAAAATGGATGTAAAAGCAAATCAAAGGGAAGTAAAGAGTGGTTAATCCTGGACTCAGTAGTTACGAACCACGCAAGAACTAAAAAGAGGAACCTCTCAGTTGCCTGGATCGATTACCGCAAGGCATTTGATTCGGTGCCGCATTCATGGCTGTTGGAAATACTACAAATCTACAAAATAAACAAAGACCTAATTGAATTCCTCAAAACTACCATGTATAACTGGGAAACGTACCTATCTGTCAGCGTAGAAAACACACACTATACTACTGAAGGAATTAAAATTGAAAGAGGAATCTTCCAAGGAGATAGCCTTAGCCCTATGTGGTTCTGTCTTGCGCTTAATCCCCTCAGTAATATGCTGGAAGAAAGCAATTACGGATGATACCCCATAGCTAAAAGGCCAAGCCTTTTCCATCTCCTCTATATGGATGACTTAAAATTGTATGCCTCTAATCCAGAACAACTTACCGATCTCCTGGAACTGGTCGCATCATTTGGTAAAGCCATCTCAATGGAGTTTGGACTTGAAAAATGTGCTTTTGTTCACGTTAAATCGGGAAAACTCAGGAAACTGAAAACATACTCTTATTAGATCACAACCAGTTTACACCTCTACCGCTGGAACAGAAGTACAAATATCTTGGAATGCAACAAACTCTCACTATAGAACAAGCACACAGTAAGCAGCTAATTCAAGAAACACTTAAAACTAGACTCCGGATAATGCTGAAATCAAAACTTTACTCCTTGGCAAAAATAACAGCAATAAACGCTTGGATGATACCTGCTATTACTTATAGTTTTGGTATAATTAAATGGAGTACTACAGATTTAGAAAGCCTAGATCGATCTATACGAGTAGCCCTTACAAAGAACCGATTGCACCACCCAAATGCTTCCATGCACAGGCTGTATTTACCACGGAAAAGAGGAGGAAGAGGACTGAGGAACCTCAGAGAGGCACATAACAAAGAATGCCAAAACCTTTTTACTTACCTTAAATCTTGAACCCATCCAACGTATGTGGCAATTTCAACGTTAGACAACAACTTGACACCTTTCAAACTGTCGAACAAAGAGCCACCAGTAAAAGAAAATAAAAACTATTACACAGAGTTGGATGCGGCAATACTAAACAGTCAAGAAGCAGACAAGAAATTATCCACACTATTTTTAATTAGGGGTGTACTGATGATGGAAACAGAAGGATTTCTACTAGCCATACAGGATCAAGTTATCTGTACAAGAAACTACCGACGGTTTATACTGCCTCAGGACACATCGGACGAAAAATCCAGACTATGTTAAAATAAAACAGAAACAATTCAGCATCGAACAGCAGGGTGCTCATATCTAGCACCGCGTGACCATAAGGCAAGGCACGACAACGTGTCAAAAGTATTTCATCAAGCGCCATGTAAAAAATTCGAGCTAATAACAGATATAACACAGTACTACAAATATACACCAAGGGATCATATGGAAGACGAGAAAACAAAAATCTATTGGGATAAGCCTATCATTAGTGATCGGGAAATGACACACAATAGACCCGGCATATTGGTAATAGAAAAAGATAAAAAGGTAGCAAGAATAATTGACATTACAGTACCTAATGATCACAATCTCCGAGAAGCAAGAAACCAAAAGATCATCAAATATATAGATCTTTCTCACGAAAAAAAAACCTATCTATCTATCAGCTCGATAAGGTCACAATACATCCATTAATTATATCTGCAACCGGCCTTGTTGAAATAAATTTTGAACAGGAACTAAAAAGATTGGAATTAGAAGACCCTACGAAACTGATACTCACCGCCCAAAAAGTGGTCGAATCACTACTTACGAACAGGATACCTTTTTCCTGTGACTGAAGGGTTTAAGATCGCCATACAGGATCAGGTTGTGCCAACTAGGAACTATCTCAAATATATCATTAAAGATCCAACCGTGATAGACGACACTTCTAGAATGTGTGGCAGGATAGGGGAAACCATCCAACGTATAACTGGAGGATGCAGCTCTCTCGCCGCATCTGAGTACAAGAAACGCCACGATCAAACAGGAAAGATAGTACAACATGCTCTGGCTTCCAAATATAACTTGATACCCGGAACAGAAAAACTCGCTTATGAGTAAACACCAGCAAGCATCCTAGAAAACGCCCACTACAATTTATACTGGGATAGAACAATATTTACTGATCGGACAAATGACGCAAATCGGCCGGATGTGGTTCTGTGGAGCCTGAGAGAAAAACAGGTATGGATTATCGACTTCGCAGTTGTGAATGATAACAACATGGAAAACACTACCAACCTAAAGCTTCGAAAATATGATGACCTCGCTCAGTATATTAAAGAGCAGTGGAAAGTGGACCAAGTTACTATCCTACCCATGATCCTATCCACAACAGGCATTGGACCACAACAGCTTGGTAAGGAGTGGATTCTCTTAAAATCAGTCCATCTGCAATTGGAAAGATGCAGAAAACAGCTATTCTTGGCACTTGCACCATTGTAAGGAAAGTACTGGAAAAATAACGCTAAAAAGTGGGAGTTCGAATATGCTTTGATAGATTTATATCTGTATATTTGAATAAACCACACTCAGAGAAAAAGGCCTGAGTTTATGTAAAATGCCTTAAGAAGAGGACTAGTCAAAATAATAATAATAATGATAGTAATAATAATAATAATCTTTATTTCAAATCATGTACATATGGAACACAAAATGAAATGACGTCAATTCTACAAAAGAGAAACAATCCTTAATTCTACAAATAGAGAAGCATTACTGAAATACTTACATATTAAGAAAATCGTTTAAATTGTATGGTTCTGAGCTAATTAACAATTTTCTAATCTTTAGTTTAAATTGTTTTTCTGAACATATTTCTTTAATTTTACGTGGCAAAGCGTTCAACAGTCTTAAACATATGTAGTGTTGGCATTTTTCAGTAGTGCTCATCTGTGTATCGGATACGAAATGTCCATTGTTCTCGTTCTATATTCATGATTTATTTTAGTGCTAAATATGTCTCCATGTTTAAAAACGAACATTAGACTTTCAAATACATATATTGCATAAACCGTCATTATTCCTTGGGATTTAAATACGCCTCTACAACTGGCCCTCTATTCCATTTTTGTTAATATTCTAATCATCTGCTTTTGACTCACAAAGACCTCCTGTGTCGCGCTATCTCTCCCCCAAGTATCTACCAACAACCCTGATTCCATAACATATAGAGTTTAATTTTTGTACTAATGTATCTACATGACATGACCAATCTAAATGTTCGTTAATATGGATTACTAAAAACTTAGTACTTTCTGAGAATTATATTTATTTTTACATTTTCAGGTTGTTCTATTATTGACTGTTTGGTTCTAAAGATCATTACGTTAGTTTTATCTTCATTATAAGTCTATTTTCCATAAACGAGTCATTGACCAACAGAAAAGAATTATTCGCTTTTATAACGAGATCTTGTAAATTTTTACTGCCAAGTACAATTAGTGTCGTCGGCATAATTAACAATATGATGATTGGGCATTTCTGTTCTTAATGCAAGGTCGTTAGCCCAGAATTGGGCCCAAAATACTGCCCTGTGTTATTGACCAACAAATCTGATTTGTAAGCTTTGTCACCCTTCCTTTCCTTCTATTATTTATATATGATAATAACCAATTTCTAACATTGCCCCTTACTCCATATATTTCAAGTTTTTTTATCAGTATTTCCCTATCTAGACAATCATATGCCTTAGACAAGTCTATAAATATTCCAAAGGCCACTTCACCTCTTTCAAGATATTCCATAATAGATTGGATAAACTGAAATATGGCCGTTTGTGAACTTTTTCCTCTAATTAAACCATGCTGATGTTTTGTAAGTAAATTGCATTCTTTCATAAAGGTCAGTAATCTTGAGCACATGGCTAATTCAAATATTTTAGAAAATCCCGGTAGTAGACTTAATAGGCCTATAGTTGTCCAGCTTTTCAGGGTCTCTTTTTTTGTACAAAGGATTAATCAATGCTATTTTAAGACTATCATGAAAAATGCCATATTCAAAAGAATTATTTATTAGATAACACAGGACATCCTGCAGCTCAGAAACGGATAATTTTCCAATGCTTGTAGGTATCTTGTCTACCCCAGAGCTATGCTTATTTTTAATTTTTTGTGCTATTTCACAGATCTCTTGTGGTGTTACGGGTGATAAAAACATGGACCTTTCATTTCTATTTACATTACAGGTGAACGGTATATCGCTTAGATTTTTTAACATATTTGGCACTATATATAATAAATACTCATTATGTTCTTTAATAATTTCCTCAGGATCTCCCACTAGTTTAATGTCTGAAAAATTATCCTTTCCGTTAATTTCTTTACAGATCGCCCACACGTATTTTGTTTTCTTGTCAGATTGTCTTACCCTATCCTCATAAGTTTTGGCGCGTGATTCAATTGAAATCTGATCATATATTTTTTACTCATTATTGTACTGTTGCTTGAGCCTTCCATTATGGCTTGAAAGAGATAAGAGTATATTTAGCCCATTTTTACATGCTATGAGATGTGGATTTTCTGGTAGAACAGTTTCAGTTTTTCTCCTATTAATTTCAAAGGAAATTTTTTATTAATTAATAACATAAAACGATTCATAAAAACATCCCACTGCCTATTTACATCAGATCTTTCAACATCATATATCTCTAACCAATCCTGGTTCCGTAGACAGGCCAGAAAAGTATTTTTATTCTCATCTAATAATATTCTCTTATAATTTAATTCTTTTTTTTGTCTGGTTCAATTATGAAAACAATTTTCTGTGCTGTATGATCACATATATGGTGTTCAAACGTATACGCTTCAAGGAAAACAGAATTCGTAAAAATGTTATATATACAACTAGCTTTATTATTAGTTATACGAGTATTTTCCTCTATGGTTGCAAATAAATTGAATGAATTCATTAAGGAAAACAAATTGCAAAACATATTTATGTCTAAGAAAAAGCCAATAGGATCATTTTTGTAGATGATAAATTTTTTGTCACAATGAAAATAAAATTAACTGTCTCGACCCTTACTTCGTGGAATCTACTCATATTAGTGTTTTAAATGAAACTCGTGGTTTCTAGTTAATACCACAATATAATAAAAATTGTTGGAAATTATAAAAAAATGACAATTGTTTCGATAAATCAATATCATCGACAGAATGACAGAAGTTACTTCCTACCTGATGTTTAATAGTTATTTTTGGCTAGACCAACTTGTGATTGACTTAATATATGTTAATAGAAAAAAGAAGAAGATCTGATGTTACAAATATTGAAGCTTAGATATTATTAGCCCTATGGTGATATCCTGGATATCATTCTCCCAATTAAGATCAGTATATCTGTGCAATGATATAGAAAACCAAGAAAACTATATCTGCTGATCTTTACAATTATCACTTAAGAAGACAGTTTATTAGTGGAGAACTCCCTAGATTTAACTGTTCATTGACAACTTCATATTGTGGGTTTCTTAAATGTCTTCTAGTTTCCAATTCTTCAAGGAAATCCAGTTCTTGTTTCTTTTCACAAATATGCAGCACTTCTAGTTTTGTGTTAGGTATCAATGAATGATTGGTGTCAAGTAGATGTTTTGCGTAGTGGGATTTATCTGGTTGTTTTAATCTGTATGCTCGTAAGTGTTCACTGTATCGGACCTCAAAATTCCTAAGGGTCTCACCCAAATAGACAGCATTACACTCTGGACATTTGAGTTTATATATACCTGACTTCTTTAATGGTGGTATTTTTGTTTTTACATTCAACAATTTTGCACTAAGGTTACTTTCTGTTTTAAAAGAAAATGTTGTATTTGTTTGACATGGGGTGATTGGAATTAAATGGAATTGTCACATCAATCTGTGTTGGTTTTCAGTAAATTAAATAATCAAGTACATTATTAACTCTTTGAATTTTTAAATCAAGAAGATTGATTTGAGCTATTTTCTTCTATTTCGAATGTAAATTTAATTTTTGGGTGTATATTATTGATGTGGTTGAAAAATACATCTAATTGTCGTTCACTACCCATAAAACAAGCTAATATGTCATCTACATATCTATACCAAAATAAAACATTTTTCGAAATATTACTTTCAAAGACCTTTCTTTCTAAATTGTCCATAAAAATTTTTGCCAAAATAGGTGATATAGGGCTTCCCATTGGTAAACCTTCATTTTGAATATATATCTTATTGTCAAAAGTGGAATAATTTTGATTAATGCATACATCAAATAAGTTAAGTATATCTGATATTATTCCTGGATTATTATTTTTATCTTCTAGTAATTTTCTTACAAGTATTAGACATTCTTTAGGAGGAATTTTAGTGAACATATTAGTCACATCGAACGAAACAAGTTCATAGTTATCTTGCAAGTTGATTGCTTTCAACTTTTTGATTAGTTCTATTGAATTTCTAATTGAGTACTGAGATTCATATCCGTAACTATTAAGTATATTGTTGAGCATCTTTGCCAATATATTATTAGGAGCATTAACAGAAGAAACTACAGGTCTAATTGGATTCGTTGTTTTATGTAATTCAATGGTTCCATATAACTGTGGACAATGAGGATTCTTATGTATGATAGACCTTCTTTCGTAATCACTTAAAAGATATTTTGAATTATTAACCATATCCCTTACATTATTAGAAAACTTTTTTGTTGGGTCTGCTTCAAGAACTTTTACATCGCTAGATTTTATAAAGTTATGTATTTTGGAATTGTAATTTTCAGTTGTTAAAATGACAGTTGTGTTCCCCTTACCAGATTTTGTAACTGTTAGGTTATTACCTTCTACTTTCTTTTTGATTGCATTCAAAACAGTAATGTCATTTTTTGTTTGACGTTTAACTTCTGAAGATTCAATATTTTTAATTAAATTGGCAATTTTTAATCTCTCATTAAGAAAATTATTTTAATTAGATTTTAGAGCTATTTCTGACTCTGTAGCTATAATTTGTTTAATATTATTCGTTAATTTTGTTGGTATGCTGTACTTTAAACCTTTATTTAAAAATTCTATTTTACTATCTGTAGAATTAGTGTCTGAAAGGTTTTCAAATCGTGGTGCAAAGTGTGTTGGTATGTAGGTACTTACAGTTTCATGATGTTTTGAGTATTGAATTTTATGTTGTGTGTGTTCAAGATACTGTAGCTTTTTTCTTGTTTCTCAAATTTCTTATGCTCCATCGTGCTGACACTTCCTCTAATTTTGTCATCCAAACAGTCAAATTCTACTGGATGTAATTAGAATGTGAGTTCTGAATGTACAACTTTTATGTACTTGTCTAAAGAGCCTCTAACTTTGAACCATTTCTTACATTCTTTTTTTATCCAAACTCGTTGAGCACATATTATAGCTTTTTGTGCTTGTGGTGTTTTAGTGTGACATTTTAAATTCACATAAATTGGTATTAACTTTTTCCTAAGGCATTCTTGGTTGAACCAAATGTTTTGTGATGTTTTGTAACGTTTTTGTAGTAACCTCTGGTACAGTCGGGTCAAATCTTCTCTCGAATATTTTTTAATGCAATTAACTGTCACGACCCTTACTTCGTGGAATCTACTCATATTAGTGTTTTAAATTAAACTCGCGGTTTATAGTTAATACCACAATATAAAAAAAATTGTTGAAAATTCTAAAAAATTGACAATTGTTTCGATAAATCAATATCATCGTCAGAATGACAGAAGTTACATTTCATTTGATGACTACCTGATATTTAGTAGTTATTTTTGTTTAGACCAAGAAGTGACCTAGCTTGTGATTGACTTAATATATGTTAATAGAAAAAAGAAGAAGATGTGATATTACAAATATTGGAGCTTAGATATTATGAGCCCTATGGTGATATCCTGGATATCATTTTTCCAATTAATATCAGTATAACTGTGCAATGAAATAGAAAACCAGGAAAATTATATCTGCTTATCTTTACAATTATCACTTAAGAAGACAGTTTATTAGTGGAGAACTTCCTACCTTTAACTGTTCATTGCCAACTTCATATTGTGGGTTTCTTAAATGTCTTCTAATTCACAATTCTTCAAAGAAATCCAGTTCTTATTCCTTTTCACAAATATGCAGCACTTCTAGTTTTGTGTTAGGTGTCAATGAATGTTTGATGTCAAGTAGATGTTTTGCGTAGTGGGATTTATCTGGTTGTTCTAATCAGTATGCTCGTAAGTGTTCACTGTATCGGATTTCAAAATTCCTTAGGGTCTGACCCAAATAGACAGCATTACATTCTGGACATTTGAGTTTATATATACCTGAGTTCTTTAATGGTGGTATTTTTGTTTTCACATTTAACAATTTTGTACTAACGTTACTTTCTGTTTTTAAAGAAATTGTTGTATTCGTTGCCGAAGATATTTTCTTTCAAATATTATTAGAAATATTTCCTGCATATGTGATGGTTTTATCAGTTTCTATTTCAACAGTTTGTTCAGGAAATATTAGTTGTAATGCCACTTTTTCCTCTTTTTTATTAATTAGCTTATTTATCCTATCTAATAGATAACCGTTGGATGTTGCTATTTGTCTAATTGACTTAACCTCTCTATCAAAATCACATTTGTTATAGGAACTGAAAAAGCTCGATGTATCATTGAATTATATGTTTATGGGACATGGGGTGATTGGAATAAAATGGAATTGTCACATCAGTCTGTGTTGGTTTTCGGTAAACTGAATAATCAAGTACATTATTAACTCTTTGAATTTTAAAATCAAGAAACTGATTTAGCTATTTTCTTCAATTTCTAATGTATATTTAATTTTTGGGTGTAAATTATTGATGTGGTTGAAAAATACATCTATTTGTCGTTCACTATCCATAAAAGAAGCTAATATGTCATCTACATATCTTTACCAAAATAAAACATTTTTCGAAATATTACTTTCAAAGATCTTTCTTTCTGAATTGCTCTATATCACCTATTTTGGCAAACATTTTTTTGGACAATTTAGGAAGAAAGATCTCTGAAAGTAATATTTCTAAAAATGTTTTATTTTGGTATAGATATGTAGATGACATATTAGCTTGTTTTATGGGTAGTGAACGACAATTAGATGTATTTTTCAACCACATCAATAATTTACACCCAAAAATTAAATTTACATTAGAAATTGAAGAAAATAGCTCAATAAATTTTCTTGATTTACAAATTCAAAGAGACTGATGTGACAATTCCATTCAATTCCAATCACCCCATGTCCCATAAACTAGCGGTATATAATTCAATGATACATAGAGCTTATGAACAAATGTAATTTCGATAATGAGGTTAATACAATTAGACAAATAGCAACATCTAACGGTTATCCATTAGATATGATAAATAACCTAATTAATAAAAAAGAGGAAAAAGTGGCATTACAACTAATATTTCCTAAACAAACGGATGAAATAAAAACTTATAAAACCATCCCATATGCTGGAAATATTTCTAATAATATTTCAAAGATAATATCTTCAGCAACGAATACAACAATTTCTTTTGAAACAGAAAGTAACGTTAGTACAAAATTGTTAAATGTAAAAACAAAAATACCACCAATAAAGAAATCAGGTATATATAAACTCAAATGTCCAGAATGTAATGCTGTCTATTTGGGTCAGACCCTTAGGAATTTTGGAATTCGATACAAAGAACACTCACGAGCAGAATATCACCATAGGGCTAATAATATCTAAGCTTAAATATTTGTAATATCACATCTTCTTCTTTTTTCTATAAACATATATTAAGTCAATCACAAGTTAGGTCACTTCTTGGTCTAGCCAAAAATAACTACTAAACATCAGGTAGGCATCAAATGAAATGTAACTTCTGTCATTCTGACGATGATCTGATTTATCGAAACAATTGTCAATTTTTTAGAATTTTCAACAATTTTTATTATATTGTGGTATTAACTAGAAACCGTGAGTTTCATTTAAAACACTACAATAAAAATATGTCAAATTTTCAGATATATAGCTGAAAAAAGGATGACCCCTCAAGACCTACAAATTCCACCACAACAAACAAGCACCAAGAAATAATCTTGAGGGTTGAGGTATTTTCAGTTCTTCATTTACTGGTTCAATTTATTATTATGTATTGGTCATTTTTAAAGAGAGAGTAGAACTATTAAAATACCTGTTACAAATTATGAATATGTCGATATGATTGCGGTATTGGCTCTAAAAGTATACAGAGCTTGATATCCAAATCAGTGTTTACGCGATGCGAGAATTTTTTCGGGTTTATAAACTTTTAAATGTCCACAGTTGATTGAATAATAATAAGATATTAAAAACAAAACCCCAATAGTTGGTTTAGTGAAGTGCCAGTGGAAAAATATGGATATTCTAATCGTTAATTGACCATATCAAATGATCAGATCACAATAATGATAAACTTTGTGATTCTTGATTGAGAAATATAAAATTGTGGTTATATCAGTAAGTCAACAGGAATTTATTATTCAACAACTTCGCTTGGAGGGATTGTCAAAATTATTTTTGTACTTAACTGTCTTCCATACTCACGAGAAATTTGAGTATAATCAGTCATTCAATTTGTTTACACTACTTCATCTTGTCACTTCATCTCAAATGTTTTGTGTCCTCGACTTCAACTCAAGAAACCTTATCGAACAACCACCATATTTCCCTGATAGTCTTCTTTGCAAAGCGCAAATTGCCTCTTCGAGGTACCCGGATCCAGCCGATAGAAGATATACATTTTTGAAAGCAATACAATAAATTTGGAAGAATTATATATATTTCATGTTACGTTAATTCATTCCGGATAATTATTTGACTCAGTAAAATCAATAGTTAACTCAATTATGTGCTGACGTTTTACGACTGCATTTTAGAAAAAAGTATATAAATAAAAAATCCTTCTAGACAATAATATGTTGATGTTTAAAATACTGTATGAATATTTAAATGGTAATCAAACAAATTGAACTATATGTTCACGACTACGCTTCAATTAAATGTCTTCGTACTGATGACGAGCAACATTTAATGAATGTTTTATAATCGTTTCGCCAATTTAAATGGCTGCTACTCGACTATGAGCTATTTAGTATATAATGAAATAATTATGTAGTAGTTAATGATAACCAATTATTTTTTATGCAGCTTGATAATTTCCATTAGTCTCATCTTAATATGCTTAATAAGGAATGATGAACGATCTTCTACATTTTTCAAAATTGCTCCAATTTATTTACATGTCGCCCCAGATTTGCCTTATTAAATCTGAAAAATTATTTGACATTAGTCATTGACCATTATTGATAGAAGTGAGGCTTTTGAGATATATATCATAACAAGCTGAATATTGGGTAAAATTGAAGGACTAATTTGATGTAGAAAAAATACATTTCTTCGTTTCTTTCTTATGTCTGCTCAGTAGTAGATGCAGTTGATGATATTTTTCGCATAAATAGTTTAAAATTATGTTTTCAACTCGCAAAAAAATTGGACGTTTCATCTCCTTTACGAAGGATTATCTCTACTATTTTCTAGTAGTGTCTGCAAGATTCTATGTCTACATTGCCAAACATATGTAACTGTATCTGGATGCTCACTTGAAAGTAGAAACAAGGAACATTAGAGGTACATAGAAACCTGTTCCTACCCAAAATCAGGTTAAGCGTGTATTTTACGAGGCGTCTCCTACTTCCCGTTCCTGGTCCCGATTTCCCGATTATATACACGGTCCACTGATCAGTTCGTTGTTCTTAGTCCGACCTGCTGCAAAAGTTCCAAAATGGCTCCGTATTTATCAAAGCAGGTAGTTGTTTAAGTTTTCAAGAATTCTAATTTTTGCTCTGTATAATTATCAAAAATACCAAAAGGTAATATTTACACATGAATTTTTTTCGAATTACCAATAGGGGTCAGCATTAATTAATTAAAATAAAATAGTTCTAATTTGTTTGTTTAGTTGGTTTTGTACAGTAAGAAAAAAAACTGCACAGAAGTTGAAAAAATTTAATTTCCTAGATTGAAAATATATGTTACAATTTTTAATTATGGAAAAATTATTTCACAATTCCATAATTATGTTGTAACAGGCCACATTAACACGGATTCCTGAGTTTAGCTAATAAGACGAAAGTGCAAAGTGTACTTAGGTTGGAGCATTTCACGCCCTGTTCACCAGACGAAGTGGTGGGAACCCCACACTTCCTCACCAAATCCGTTGGAAATTTCTCCCGACCTCCCTGCCTGTGACGCTATTCTTGAATTTTCCCGAAATTTTTACTCCCCAGGGAAATGTTGACATTTCTAATCCCACAAAATTTCACTTGATTTCAAAAAGCAGTATTCTTGAAATCAGGGAATGGGAATGAGCGAGTGAGAAAGAAAACAGGGTTGTCAAAAAGTAGATAATTTTGACAGTATAAGTAAACTGTGCTGTTTTTGCCATGAATTTTAACCAAATAAGATGTTTTCAACTTCAACCTTCAACATAACCTTTTTTGCTTCGAGGCATTTTTAGTCTTGTCGCAGGTTTTGTCTTTTGTCCATTGTATCTATTGAAAAATGAGTTGTCAAAAAAAGTAACTAGTGAACATATAGTAATTTATGCAACAAGTGTATAAAGTGGTACTTTTTTTCACGACTGGAAAAAGTTGACCGCACGAGCCGTCAGACGAGTGCGGCAATTCCATAAGTGAAAAAAGACACTTTATGCACATGTTGCATACATTATTTTTTCTACAGCCCTATAAAAAAAATTCAAATATAAATTTGGGATATTTTAATTAAGTTCCTGCGGTAAATTACAATTATATGTATTCCAAGTTTCATGAAAGTTCATCCTCGATGCCCAGCCAAGTTTCATTTTGTTATCTTATGGAAATCGTGAAATAAAGTTAACGTTGTGGGACTTTTTTTAACGCTATTTTACTTTTTTTCACTCTAACCATAAACAACCACTTTAAGCGCTACAAACCGATGAAATACAAGGTACTTTAAAGATAGGGCATAGAAAAAGAATATTATGATAGTGTTTCTCAAAAAGAAACCAGAAATGTACATGGGGAGTTTTACTCTGTATTTTACAAAATCGAAACCTGAAGAGTTGTGGGAAGAATTAACTGTAATTTTAAATTCGGTCCCCAATGGGACCGCCAAAGATTGGTATGGATGGACATTTTGCACTAATTTACTTATTTATTATTAGGTAAAACCGAAAAACATTGAAAAGTCTACAAAAAATCAAGAATAAACTTAGTCTTAAACTTATTAAAGCCGGAAGATACGTGAAGAAGTCCACAAAAATCCAAGAGTAATAAACAAATTTTTAAACTTATTAAAACCGAAAAACACTTGAACAAGTCCTCAAAAACCAAGAATAAAATATCCTTATCATTGACAAAAAACCAGCAAATGATAAATTTTGACCTTAAATCTAAATAATTTCATATTCTTTTGGTTTTTTCTCTCAGTCATGACTATAGAATAAAATTCCCCTAGGGAGTAGTGATTTCCCTCATTTTTCCGATATAAATTTTTCAAGAATACGGCTCTTTAAAATTTGAGAGAATCACGCCCACTTTCGAACATTTCCTCTCGGAATTTCAATTCCCAAAAATTCAAGAATAGCTACGCTAGTCGCCTACCCAAAACATGACCAGGAGCACAGATTTTCACCATCGGATTTCAGGGCCGACGGCGGTCGGGCCCGATTTAGGGTCCCTAAATCGGGTCGTGAAATCCCCGCTTTAGATTACTGCCAGGAATTGTAACCGCAGCTCTGGAGCTCTCTGATTCGCGTGATGCGGCGAATCATTCCGCGCTTTTTTACCTCCGCTTTATATTCTCTTATCCGTTTTTGCTTTTTCCGCTACTATCTTCCATTTGTCCTATCTTTGATGATTTCAGCCCAGTCCTGTATTTCTATCAATCGTAAGTTATAATTTGATCTTCTCGCCTCATTTTTGGCCTGCTCCTTATTCTGCTCTCTACTGGTGTCCCTTTGCTCACCGTTTTAATTGCAGTATCGGATCTCGTCTGCAAACATGTCAATACCAACGTATTTTTTGGGAATTTATATAATCTATTATATCTTCCTGGATGGTATATTTTATTTCTAAATTCATTAGTGGTCTGTAATAGTTAACCTGAATCTTCTTGGATCCCAGTTCTCTCAAAAATCAGTAGTCTCTCTCGTCTTCCTTAGTCTTCCTTCGTCTTTATTCGTCTTTCTTCGTCTTTCTTCGTCTTTCTTCGTCTTTCTTCGCCTTTCTTCGTCTTTCTTCGTCTTTCTTCGTCTTTCTTCGTCTTTCTTCGTCTTTCTTCGTCCTTCTTCGCCTTTCTTCGTCTTTCTTCGTCTTTCTTCGTCTTTCTTCGTATTTCTTCGTCTTTCTTCGACTTTTTTCGTCTTCCTTCGTCTTTTCTTCGTCTTTTCATCGTCTTTTCTTCGTCTTTCTTCGTATTTCTTTATCTTTTTCGCCTTTCCTCGTCTTTCTTCGTCTTTCTTCGTCTTTCTTCGTCTTTCTTCGCCTTTCTTCGCCTTTCTTCGCCTTTCTTCGCCTTTCTCCGTCTTTCTCCGACTTTCTTCGTCTCTCTTCGTCTTTCTTCGCCTTTCTTCGCTTTTTTCGTCTTTCTTCGTCCTTCGTCTTTCAAAGTTTTTTTCGTCATTCTTCGGCTTTCTTCGTCTTTCTTCGTGTTTCTTCGTCTTTCTTCGTCTTTCTTCGTCTTTCTTCGTCTTTCTTCGTCTTTCTTCGTCTTTCTTCGTCTTTCTTCGTCTTTCTTCGACTTTCTTCGACTTTCTTCGCCTTTCTTAGTCTTTCTTCTACTTTCTTCGCCTTTCTTAGTCTTTCTTCGACTTTCTTCGCCTTTCTTCGTCTTTCTTCGTCTTTCTTCGTCTTTCTTCGCCTTTCTTCGCTTTTTTCGTCTTTCTTCGATCTTCGTCTTTCAAAGTTTTTTCGTCATTCTTCGGCTTTCTTCGTCTTTATTCGTGTTTCTTCGCCTTTCTTCGTCTTTCTTCGTCTTTCTTCGTCTTTCTTCGCCTTTCTTCGTCTTTCTTCGTCTTCCTTCGTCTTTCGTCGTCTTTCTTCGTCTTTCTTCGTCTTTCTTCGTCTTTCTTCGTCTTTCTTCGTCTTTCTTCGCCTTTTCTTCGTCTTTTCATCGTCTTTTCATCGTCTTTTCTTCGTATTTCTTCGCATTTCTTTGTCTTTTTTCGTCTTTCCTCGTCTTTCTTCGCCGTTCTTCGCCTTTCTTCGTCTTCCTCCGACTTTCTTCGTCTCTCATCGTCTTTCTTCGTCTATCTTCGTCTTTCTTCGCCTTTCTTCGCTTTTTTTCGCCTTTCTCCGTCCTTCGTCTTTCAAAGTTTTTTCTTCGTCATTCTTCGGCTTTCTTCGTCTTTATTCATGTTTCTTTGTCTTTCTTCGTGTTTCTTTGTCTTTATTCGTGTTTCTTCGTCTTTCTTCGTCTTTCTTCGTCTTTCTTCGTCTCTCTTCGTCTTTCTTCGTCTTTCTTCGAATTTCTTCGTTTTTCTTCGTTTTTCTTCGTCTGTATTACTCTTTATTCGTCTTTATTCGTCTCTATAACCTGCCTGAAAGCGTTCTGATATTTATTCGCTCGTATAGTTTGTTCCATTGACTATCATTCCAGGGTATTTAAAATGTTTTATTGAAAAATATCCAATTATAAAATTGGTCAGTTGTATACACTCCGGAAGCTAAATCGTTCTAACAACCCGAAATTTCTTCAAAAAGGACCAAAAATGTGACACTTCAGGTACCATAGCACCCGTTGTACTAGATCTGGTGAGCTAAAAATCAATAAGGTTCATTAATAAAACGTCCTGAACAATATTCAATCAAAATATTGGTCACTTGTATACACTCTGGAGGCTGTATCGTGCTAACAAACTGAACATTCTCCAAAAATGACAAAAATGTGTTACTTCAAGTACCATAGCACCCGTTGTACTGGCTCTGGTGAGCAATAGGATTTATCCGTGAGACGTCCTGAATAATATTCAATCATAAAATTGGTGACTTGTTGCACTCCGGAGGCTGTATCGTGCAAACAACCTGAAATTTCTCCAAAAATGACAAAAATGTCGTACTTACAGTACTATAGCACCTGTTGTACTGGCTCTGGTGAGCTGAAAATCGATAGTATTCATCCGTAAGACGTCCTGAATAATATTCAATCATAAAGTTGGTGACTTGTTGCACTCCGGAGGCTGTATCGTGCTAACAAACTGAAATTTCTCCAAAAATGACAAAAATGTCGTACTTACAGTAGTATAGCACCTGTTGTACTGGCTCTGGTGAGCTGAAAATCAATAGGGTTCATACGTGAGATGTCCTTAATAATATCCAATCATAAAATTGTTGACTTGTTGCACTCCGGAGGCTGTATCTTGCTAACAACCTGAAATTTCTCAAAAAATGACAAAAATGTCGTACATCAAGTACCATAGCAGCCGTGGTACTGGCTCTGGTGCGCTGAAAATCAATAGGTTTCGTCTGTGAGATGTCCTGAACAATATTCAATCATAAAATCGGTAACTTATTGCACTTCGGAGGCTGTATCATGCTAACAAGACCATGTTACGAAAAGTGGCCGTCGATGACGACGGCAACGACATACACACAGGATTTTTTGTCTAAAAACTGTTTTTTCGTGTTGTTCGTGTAAAACGTAAAAATAACTCAAAAAATATTTCAAAATTCCAACTTTTTTTGGGGTAAACCAATACTTTTCTCCCATATTAGATAGGTTGGGCGGAAAAGTAAAAAGAGAAAATCAGATGTCCTGAAGCAATAAATTATGCAATTAACAATTAATAACTCACCTGTGGTTCCTTTACAATTTTTATCAAGGTAAGTTTTATCTTTGAAACACTGTTTTTTGTTAAGTGTATAATTAAAAATATTTCAAAAACAGCACCTGCGCAGTATAAAAATCATATATAGAAAACTGTAGGCTACATAATAATCAGTATATTACAGATTGTAAAGCTAGGGGGAGTTTATTATTTACATCTGAAAAAAAGGTGCCATAACTAGTGCACTGGCCGAAACTGGTGTCGGTACCCTACTGTATTTTGATATATTTCAGAATTCGTCGGTAATAATTTTCTGGCTGAGACTACGCATTCTCAAATAAAAAATGTATACCACATAAACAGTGAGGAAATCAGAAAAATAAAATTCGTAGTAAAGCCACGCATTTCTCAAATTTTATAACCAGGTTGTATCCAGAGAGAGAGAAAAAACTAACACTACACAATAAATTAAATGTTTTACTGTGTTACTTAAATATGGGGAAAAACACCCAATTGAAATAAGGAAATGGAATTTCAAATCCTGCACGACAAGTCCTCTAAAATTAACGGAAATAATATCGCGACGAGGGGAAGGCAATGATGCCGATGGTGTCGAGCGGACGAAAAATATATTTCGCGACGAAACAATTCGCGAACAAATAATGTTATCATTCGATATACTGGTATGCAATTTTATTTCGTGAAAATTTCATTTTATCTCTTGCCGAGGAATTTAAAAATCATTTTAAATGTTTCTTGAAAATTAATTTATTTATTGACTAGAAAGGATTTATTTTTCATTCGTTTTAACACGAGGGACAAATATTTTATTTCTCGTTTGAATATACCCAGTTAAAAATGTTCTAGTTGACAAAATAATCATTGATGTATTGAATTTTCTTAACTCTTCTTCTTAACGATCGGTATTTTGGTTATAAATAGAAAAACTTGTGGATTTATTGGAATACAAATGATCAGTTAGTTGCTGGAAATTGGTAATTAAAAATCAACTGTTCTCAATAATGTACATTTTTATCGATCTGGTTACCCATCGACGGCTTAACTGAACATCACTAAAGTAAAGTTTTGTCGTTCAATTCTGAGAGAAATTGTTTCTCTCAGAAATCACACCATTTTAAACGCCTGTTTGGGCCACTCTGATA
The DNA here is from genome assembly GCA_963921935.1 of Galeruca laticollis. NCBI lineage: Eukaryota > Metazoa > Arthropoda > Insecta > Coleoptera > Chrysomelidae > Galeruca > Galeruca laticollis. The sequence continues at coordinate 78,231,904 of OY998183.1, forward strand.
TAAACTACATCACATTCTAAATTAATATTTGACCAAAAACGCAACAAACATCGTTTTCAATATATAACTACGGTCGTACTTTCACTTTCCGTAACTTAAATTACCACTCAAGGTGCCCATTTTTAGTGGACAGAAGTAACAAAGAGAATTCGCGATGAAGTTAATTCCTGAAAATGTTTTAATGAATCGGTCATTCATTGACGACAGCGAAACATTTAGGGCAATTTTTGAAAGCAATAAAACGAATTTGAATGAACAACATTTTGTTTTTCACCGATACCCGGCTATTTTTTGTATTAGTACATTTGTGCCTAGTATATATACAGGGTGTCCCGGGACTAATGGGAAAAAAAGTCAGGAGCGTATAATCTGAGCCAAAATAATGTTAGTACTTCATATAAACTTTTTCTATGCAGGCCCTCGTTTTCGAGTTATAGGCCTCCAAAGTTTTAATTTTGAATTTGGTTTTTATTTTGATTTTTTTTACTAATTATTTGATCTTCATAAAATTTACGGCAAAGCTATAATATACGTGTATGTTTATTTTGGAAAAGTAAACAGTTTCACAGTAGTGCCTTGAAGCCAGGGACGGACTACTCGCAATGGTTAGTGATCCAAAAATTTTGCAGGGATGGCACACCCTGTATGAAATTATCGAAATTGACTTCCTCACACATTAAGCTAACGAAAAGGTACTCTTGTTGAAATTCTACAAAATAAGCCGTTTGGCTAATATTTACAGTTTTATTAATGCACTATGTACCAATTTACGCATTCACCATTTTTATAAGTACACAACGAGGTAAAACTAACTTATTAATACTATGTCCAAGATTTGCCTACAGTACTACAAAAAAATAATTTAATGATAGCAAGAAGATAAAAAACATTAACGACGTATCAATTCGTAAGTTTGTAAAAACTTTTTAAAAGTGTTTTTACCGTTTATCAAGTAACCATAGGATTAGTTGTCAAACGTTGTGTAGAATAGTTCGTTGTCATTACTTGTCAATAATTCATTAGTCCTTAATTCAACTGTTACAATGGCAGAATTCACTTTTATTGAGTATGCAGATATGCATTTAATGTATGGACTGGCTTCTCGAAACTGTTTAGAGGCCAGAAGGCTTTATGCAGAACATTTTCCAAACAGAGCATTGCCAGACAGACGAATGTTTGAGCGTATTGATCTCAGGTTACGAGAAACAGGTATGAATAAGTAAATGTAATTTTCCATGTATAGAAAACAAAATTTTAAATTTTAGGAAGTTTTTTGCCAAAAAAGGTGGCGAAGGTCCAGTACGAAGCGTACGTACTGTGGCAGTTGAACAAGATTTGTTAAATGCAGTTGATAATTAACCATCAACGAGTTTACGAAAATTATCAAGAGAACATAACGTCTCGAAATCAGTCGTTCATCACGTCCTAAAAGAACAGCTGTTATATCCTTTTCATATGAGAAAAGTACACAGTATGACAGTGGCTGATTATCCTGCACGACTTGAGTATAGCCAGTGGTTTCTGCGACAACAACAAGCAGACGATACATTCATTAGTAACGTCCTCTTTACGGACGAATCCGGTTTCACCAGAGATGGAGTCATAAATTCTCATAATATGCATTTATGGGATGATGTGAATTCACATGGCATTATCCAAACTAGGAACCAGCATAGATTCATGGTTAATGTTTGGACAGGAATAGTTGGCAATCATTTGATAGGGCCATATTTTATTGACGGTACTTTGACCGGTCAGAGATATTTGGAGTTTTTGCAAAATGAGTTATGGAACCTGTTTGATGATGTGCCACTACAAACTCGTAGGAATTTATGGTTCATGCATGATGGGGCTCCTCCTCATTTCAGTTTAGATGTTCGACAGCATTTACACACAAGGTTTCCTAATAGATGGATTGGTCGTGGAGGCCCTTTTCAATGGCCACCGCGATCAGGAGACGTTAATCCTATGGATTTCTTTCTCTGGGGTTATCTCAAAAGTAAGGTATACGCAACACCCGTGCAAACAAGGCAAGATTTAATAGACAGAATTGTGTTACACTGCAATGTTATTAGAAATAATATGGGACTGCTCTTTCAAGTGCAAAGAAACAACCTTCGTAGACTTAGAATGTGCGTGGAAGTGGGAGGAGCTCATATTGAACATTTATTAGAATAACGTTAGTTTTTATTGTTGTTTAGGAATTAGTTTTAGTCCAATGTTTTATAAATTGTGTTTTTTGAGGTTTTCTCATTAGTTTAATTATTTTGTGTTCGTAATTTTGATCAAAAGCAACTGATTACGTTGTTTGCGTACCTATTCAATTCCTATTAAATGAGTTCTTAATGTTTTTATCATCTGCTATCATCAAATCATTACTTTTCCACCCAACCTATCTAATATGCGAGAAAAGTATTGGTTTACCCCAAAAAAGTTGGAATTTTGACAAAAATTTTTGAGTTATTTTTACGCTTTCCATCAACAACAACGCGAAAAAACGGTTTTTAGAGAAAAAATCCTGTGTGTATGTCGTCGTCGTTGTCGTCGGCCACGATACAGCCTCCGGAGTGCAATGAGTCACCAATTTTATGATGGAATATTATTAAGGATATGTCACAAATGAACATTATCGATTTTCAGCTCATCAGAGCCAGTACAGCGGGTGCTATGGTACTTGAAGTACGGCCTTTTGACATTTTTTGAGAAATTTCAGTTTGTTAGCACAATACAGCCTCCGGAGTTCAACAAGTCACCAATTTTATGATTGAATATCATTCAGGACATCTCACTGATGAACCCTATCGATATTGAGATCCCCAGAGCCAATACAACAGGTGCTACAGTATTTTAAGTACGATATTTTTGTCATTTTTGGAGAAGTTTCAGTTTGTTAGCATGATACAGCCTCAGGAGTGTATCCAAGTGACCAATTTTATGATTGGATATTATTCAGAGCGTCTCAGAGATGAACCGTATCGATATTCATCTCACTAAAGCCAGTACAACGGGTGCTTTGGTACTTGAAGTACCAAATTTTTGTCATTTTTGGAGAATTTTCAATTTATTAGCACGATATAGCCTCCAGAGAATATACGGTTGATCAATTTTATGATTGAATATTGTTCAAGGTGTCTTACAGATGTGCCCTATTGATTTTCAGTTGACTTGAGCGAGTACGGCTGGTCCTATAAATCCAGATATACTAAATTTTTGGTTGTTTCTGAAAAAATTTCGGTTTGTTAGCACGATACATCCTCCGAAGTGTATACAAGTAACAATTTTATAATAGAATATTGTTTAGGGCCACAGATGCGGAAAAGTTAGTTTTAATCTTTAAAACCGTTTATTTTTTTGTAATACTGTAGGTAAATCTTGGACATCGTATTAATAAGTTAGTTAGGTAAATTGGTACGTAGTACATTAATAAAACTGTAAATATTAAACGGCTTATTTTGTAGAATTCCAACAAGAGTACCTTTTCGTTAGCTTAATGTGTGAGGAAGTCAATTTCGATAATTTCATACAGGGTGTGCCATCCCTGCAAAATTTTTAGATCATTAACCATTGCGAGTAGTCCGTCCCTGGCTTCAAGGCACTACTGTAAAACTGTTTACCTTTCCAAAATAAACATACACGTATATTATAGCTTTGCCGTAAATTTTATAAAGATCAAATAACTAGTAAAAAAAAATAAAAATAAAAACCAAATTCAAAATTAAAACTTTGGAGGCCTATAACTCGAAAACGAGGGCCTGCATAGAAAAAGTTTATATGAAGTACTAACATTATTTTGGCTCAGATTATACGCTCCTGACTTTTTTCCCATTAGTCCCGGGACACCCTGTATATATATATATATATATATATATATATATATATATATATATATATATATATATATATATATAGATATAAATTCGAAAGCAAAAATATGCTTCTGTTGTTTATCGACCGTACTTGATTAGATACAGAGAGGGAAATGTCAGGTATGCGGTCAGTAAAAAGAAATGAAACTTCTATTATCCTATACTCAATATTTCGCCACCGTTTGGTAGCTTCATCAGGAGATACTACAAAATTTATTCAATAAACTTTTATACACAATAACAAATAGTGAACTTACAGATTTTGAGAGTCTGGAATTCAATGACGTATAGATCAGGTATAGATATAAAAACGTTTACAAATAACTAACAAGAAACACACTAAAACAAATTACAGACAAATTTATTACTAAAACGATTTCAAAAGTTGACAATAACTATTACTAAGCCTTTTAGTGTCCGCTTTTAGGTTAATCGCGGTAGGGTTCCTAGCAATATGATACATCTCAAAAAACAATCGATGTTTGTATTGGTTCGCATGTTGCAGTATCTTAGTACTGTTGTAGTCGAACGTATATCCTGTTTTTAAAAAATGGTCCACAACTGCACAATTATTTTTGCCTGTTCGACAATGACTCTTGTGCTGGGTAATGCGCAGCTTAAGCCATTGTGAGGTTTGACCAACGTAAGCACAACATTTTGTAAATAACATTTGTGTTGTATAAAGTAGGTGTTTTGTCTTTTACTTTAGAGAAAAGGTTAAAATTTGTAATTAAATTATATTTAAAAAATTGTTTAAATTTTTAAACAGAGATTAAATTAAATGAGTCAGAAAAGTCGGTGTTATATATTAATTTCTTTAAAATACCTGTTGGGTAACCATTGTTCTTAAATATTGTTTGATATATTTGTATTGTACTTACTTATAGTATATATATATTCACAATTTCAGTAAAAATCTTTTATAATTAAAAATTCCTGAATTCATTAATTTGTGTTTATTTTCATTTCACATTCCATCGATAATAATAATAATTTGAATACATAATTTGACGAGATGACACAAAATATTAATATAAATTTCAAAATTCACAACATAATTTTCAAGGGTCAATTTTTAATGGCGCGATTGAACTCTACCTCTCACTGGGTTTTATTCTAGCAAAATTAAAATAATATTCTGGGCAATAATGATAAATAAATTAATATTGAAAACAGGACAATAATACTAATAATTAAATTATAAATTCAATTATAAAATTAAAACGAAACCAATACAATATATATCATGGATATCACTTTTTCTTATATGTGCTCTTCTTCTGAATATTGACGATAAACCTAGAAAACGATTCGTTGTCCTCTGCTATTCGTATCAATGTCTGAATATTCATGTTTATCCAGTCTCTAATGCTCCTGAACTGTCTCTTTCCTGGACCTAATAAATAATTAGTAGGTAGGTATTGGTTAATATTTTGGGATGTGCCCGAAGTATGCCGTTTTTCATCTCTTAAAAATAGGCATCAAAACATTGATAAAAAATTCATAGAAATATTTATTTATCTAGTGAAATAGGACTCAGGTATTTAGAAAAACGTATTTGTTACGATAAAAGTGAGATTGAGATGTTTTTTGATAAAATATAATTGATAATATAGCAATACGCCATTATAGTTGAAATAACAATCAAAACACTCCACGACTCAGAAAACATCATACCATATGATTATCGCACTGAGGCAGCGTTGCCAGGTATACTGATTTTTCAGTAGATCTACTGATCTGAAATGTCTGGTGATCTACTGATATTATACAGGGTGTCCCGGGACTAATGGGAAAAAAGTCAGGAGCGTATAATCTGAGCCAAAATAATGTTAGTACTTCATATAAACTTTTTCTATGCAGGCCCTCGTTTTCGAGTTATAGGCCTCCAAAGTTTTAATTTTGAATTTGGTTTTTATTTTTTGTACTAGTTATTTGATCTTTATAAAATTTACGACAAAGCTTTGATGTACGTGTATGTTTCTTTTGGAAAGGTAAACAGATTTACAGTAGTGCCTTGAAGCCAGGGACGGACTACTCGCAATGGTTAGTGATTCAAAAAATTTGCAGGGATGGCATACCCTGTATGAAATTATCTAAATTCACTTCCCCACACATTGAGCTAACGAAAAGGTACTCCTGTTGTAATTCGATAAAATAAGCCGTTTGGCTAATATTTACAGTTTTATTAATGCACTACGTACCAATTCACGCATTCACCATTTTTATAAGTACACAACGAGGTAAAACTAACTTATTAATACGATGTCCAAGATTTACCTACGATAGCAGAAAATAAAAAACATTAACGACTTATTAATTGGAAAGTTGGTAAGAACTTTTTAAAAGTGTTTTCACCGTTTATCAAGTAACCATAGGATTAGTTGTCAAACATTGTGTAGAATAGTTAGTAGTCAGTACTTGTCCATAATTCATAAGTCCTTAATTTAACAGTTACAATGGCAGAATTCACTTTTATTGAGTACGCAGATATGCATTTAATGTATGGATTGGTTTCTCGAAACTGTTTAGAGGCCAGAAGGCTTTATGCAGAACATTTTGCAAACAGAGCATTGCCAGACGGACGAATGTTTGAGCGTATTGATCTCAGATTACGAGAAACAGGTATGAATAAGTAAATGTAATTTTCCATGTATTTCTAGGAAGTTTTTTCCCAAAAAAGGTGGAGAAGGTCCAGTACGAAGCGTACGTACTGTGGCAGTTGAACAAGACTTGTTAAATGCAGTTGATAATGAACCATCAACGAGTTTACGAAAATTATTAAGAGAACATAATGTCTCGAAATAGTTGTTCATCGCATCCTACAAGAACAGCTGTTATATCATTTCCACATGAAAAAAGTACACAGTATAACAGTGGCTGATTATCCTTCACGACTTGAGTATAGCCAGTGGTTTCTGCGACAACAACAAGCAGACAATACATTTATTAGTAACGTTCTCTTTACGAACGAATCCGGTTTCACCAGAGATGGAGTCATAAATTCTCATAATACGCATTTATGGGATGATGTGAATCCACTTGGCATTATCCAAACTAGGAGCCAGCATAGACTCATGGTTAAAGTTTGGGCAGGAATAGTTGGCAATCATTTGATAGGGCCATACTTTATTGACGGTACTTTGACCGGCCAGAGATATTTGGAGTTTTTCCAAAATGAGTAATGGAACCTGTTTAATGATGTGCTACTACAAACTCGTAGGAATTTATGGTTCATGCATGTTGGGGCCTTTCCTCATTTCAGTGTAGATGTAAGACAGCATTTACACACAAGAATTCCTAATAGATGGATTGGTCGTGGAGGCCCTTTTCAATGGCCACCGCGATCAGGAGACGATAATCCTATGGATTTCTTTCTCTAGGGTTATCTCAAAAATAAGATATACGCAACACCTGTGCAAACAAGGCAAGATTTAATAGACAGAATTGTGTTACACTGCAATGTTATTAGAAATAATTTCGGATTGCTCTGTCAAGTGCAAAGAAACAACCTTCGTAGACGTGCGTGGAAGCAGGAGGGGCTCATATTGGACATTTATTAGAATAACGTTAGTTTTTGTTGTTGTTTAGGAATTAGTTTTAGTCCAATGTTTCATAACTTGTGTTTTTTGAGGTTGTCTTAATGGTTTAATAATGCATAATGCATAATTTTGATCAAAAGCAACTAATTACGTTGTTTGCGTACCTATTAAATTCCCATTAAATAAGTTCCTAATGTTTTTATCACCTGCTATCATCAAATTATTTTTTTGTAGTACTGTAGGTAAATATTCGACATCGTATTAATAAGTTAGTTAAGTAAATTTGTACGTAGTGCATTAATAAAACAGTAAATATTAGCCAAACGGCTTATTTTATCGAATTCCAGCAAGAGTACCTTTTCGTTAGCTCAATGTGTGGGGAAATGAATTTCGATAATTTCATACAGGGTGTGCCATCCCTGCAAAATTTTTGGACCACTAACCATTGCGAGTAGTCCGTCCCTGGCTTCAAGGCACTAGTGTAAAACTGTTTACCTTTCCAAAATAAACATACACGTACATTATAGCTCCGCCGTAAATTTTATAAAGATCAAATAACTAGTACAAAAAATAAAAATCAAATTCAAAATTAAAACTTTGGAGGCCCATAACTTGAAAACGAGGGCCTGAATAGAAAAAGTTTATAAGAAGTACTAACATTATTTTGACTCACATTATACGCTCCCGACTTTTTTCCCATTAGTCCCGGGACACCCTGTATATAGAGTTAATTCTACTGAAAAACTCATTTTTTCAGATATCTTATGGTGTATCATTAATTTATTTTCAATATATTGTATGTACTTGTATTTGTCAAGTATTTAGTGTTTGTTAACGACTGTTGAAACCCACACTTGATTGTTCAACTATTTTCATTTTAATTGTTCAATGCAATATGCCCGTTCAGGTATGAATGTTTATTTTTATGGGTTATTTTGTTTAGTAGGTAATTTACAGCGAACACACATTTTGTTACACCTATTGTGTAACAGTTTATCTATTGCGTATGTCCAACTTCAACCATAATTTATTTATAGATTCCAGAAATTAATTTTTGGTTATGGGATTACGATACCTTTTGTCAAACATTGTACCTCTATGCCCATAAATTACCCTCTTAGTTCTATATTTATGACCTGCACGTTTGCCCTACAACTTCCCACATAGGTGGGATTTTAACTACTAAACTATTGTTTTATCGATTCAACGTACTTGACCTCAGCTTTCGCTTCAATGCCATGTCCTTCAGAATGCAAGTTAAGAGATCTATTGCTAAGAATTTGTTTCATTTCCGTTTTCAAAAACGAAGTGTACTCATTTGTCTCGTGGCAACCTATTTGCAAACATCATTTCAAATATTTTCTTAATAGGGTATTAAATATAATATACTCCATATTTCGGAAATCTGTAGGTGAAGTTGCAGGGAACATGAGGTAATTAAAATATACCTGTGTTCAACCAGGCAACAAAAGCCTTTACTCAGCCTCGCTCTCAAAACTAGAAAGCTTCCTATGAGATAAATGTGATTAAGATAACAATTTTTAACTCATTTTCTGTAGATTTCGGTTTTTAAGCTGTTTTAGACTAAAATCGGCATGCTAATTTCAAAACTGTCCTTAATTTTCTTCTAAGATGTCAAGTTAGGTGTGTTTGATGGTTCACAGATTCGGAAGCAGATTAAAGATGAACATTTAACTGAAACTATGACAGAAGGTCCAAAGTATACTTGGTTAGCATTTAAAAACATCGTTAAATAATTTCTAGGAAACAGACAAGTTCGAAATTGCATCAAAAGTTTCCAAGAGTTCCTTGGAAACCCTCAAAATAATTCGATGGAATTTCTCGGAAAATCTTGATGTATTTAGTGATCAACGGGATGAGCGATTTCACCAAGATTCGAAGGTTTTGGAAGAACGGTATCAAGGTAGATGGGATGATAGCTGACTATTGCTGGAGCATCAAGAGAGAATGTTCACAAATTAGAGATATAAGAGAAAATGTTTACCTTGATATGTACGTACACCATTTAGTAATTTATTATTTTTTATGAAAAGAATTTAGCTAGCAGAAACTATATATATTATAGACTTTATATGAATTAAAATATATTCTTTCTGATCAGTATTTTTGGTAAGTTTTCCCTTTATGTATACACTATTTATAAATTTCGACAAAAGCAAGGGTATTCTATAGCTTAAAAAAATTGATGTGATAAACAAAAACTACTGTTAATTTTGAGTTCATAGGCCAAAAGTTAATAAAAAACAACTTTCAGGTTAAAGACAACAAAGTGTCTGTTTTCCAGTGTAATAGATTCTTCCGATGCGACGTTTGATGGAGCTGCTTCAAAATTGTCAAGTAAAACTTGCCGAGATCTAATGATTCAAGGTTTACATACAGTCCGGAATATTTTTGTCAATTCTCATTGTTTTTTTTTTAGTAGATACAAGATTGCACAACATAAACGACCATTTTTCAACGTTTGTTCTCCTTACTTTATTCTAAACCCGATATAAAATACTTAGAATGAATTCTATTCTTTCTTTTCCTGTTTTCATATATCATTTCTTATTTATTCTTGTTGCGAGTAAGTGAACGCTTAGTACTTGGAGAACATTTTGAGATAACCATTAAGATATAAACTATGAACAAATAGATAAATATGAAGCTTATAGTCTGCCAATTATGACTGCCACATTGAAAATTGGTTATAATTTTTCGTAAATTTGTTTCCACTATTAGAGACGAGCTGGGAAATAAACATTGGAAATTCGATATTATCACGGGATTCTTTTTGACGAGACCGCCATAAAAAAATATAATTCCAAATATAAAATCTTCACATTTGCTCTTTTCTCAAATGTCAACCAATATAATTTATAAAGGTAATATAGGTGCCGTTCTACTTCTATTTTATTTGTTATAACCAGAAAATTCTCTATTATCATTCTTGTATTGGGAGAGATTCATTTTACTACAACAACCTACTTAGCTTTGTCGGCCAGTGTTATCCAAGGCAAATAACAGAATCATTAAAAACTGTAACATAAACTTTTTAAATGCTACGGTGTGCTTTCATTGTTTTATTTCAGCTCCATGTACATAAGGTTTCAGCCGCGCCTATGCCATTCCAACGTCTTTGATGGGTATTGATTCTACTTCCGTATTTTTAATGCTCGAATGGCTGATGGCGTGACCACACTCGACTATTCATTCCTATGTACTTCCCAACTATACAGGTTCAGTCCAGTTTCTTTGTTATATTCAGAAACTATCGAATTCCGGTATTAATTAAAATAAAACGATGCCGAGAGCATATTTTTTACTGAGTAATTTTAGTATTATTATGTAAAAAATATATTTAAAAAAAACATGATAAATATTTACAATTTACTTCAATTATTGCATCCATTGCTTGGCAGACAGACGATTATACGAACAACGGAGTTGTTCTTGGAGGCAATCTACGCTTTGACATATGTCATAAAGTAAACCAAACCGGTAATCGCCTACCAGTCACTATCACATGATAGTGGTAGTCTTAGGAGCTTCGGTCGCTGGATATTGCGGATCTAGCATTAGATCCCATTCGTTATTCGACGACACAATGCTGAACAAGCGGAATTGTATTATCAGGATGAAAGACAATATGATTCTTTTTGTGCGTTCTTTTAGTATTGATTGCTGTGTGAAGAGGGTGTTGATGTTGTATTTTCGATTACAACTACTGTCTGAAATCTATTAATGCCATTCTTAAGGGATTTATTTTACGCATCGGTTCCATAAGAATTAATATACTTTTTCCGACGTCCACTATAAAATCTCGCACATTTCATAGAATTTTCTCTAAGTGAAAATTTAAAATTGTTAACAATTTCAACACGAAGACAAAGGAAGGGCATACCCGTGTGAAATGAAAATATTGAGAGATCTGATTGGCCGACAGCTGTGTGTTTTTAATTTCCACACAGGTCGATGATTACCGATGTCTACCTTCCCGCACAACAGCATAATTATTTTGTCCGCAGTTAGAGTGCTTTGACGAATGACATTTTAAGTATGACTCTAGTACTATTGAGGTACTGTATCCTAGGAGTATCGATCGAACGAAACAGACCGCCACCGAAGTTTGTTGTAATCAGTTGTGTGTTTTTAAATAAAGGCGGATTCCTAGAGCGGATAATTTCCGCTCACTTTTGTCGGTTTCGGTCGTCGGTTCTATTCAGTCAATGCTTGATTTCAACCGAGAGCAAGTGAAAGAGCGAAATGGAGAAAATTATTGAATTTTCTGTAATTGTCTGATATGCATAAAATTCAAAACTCCGTATAAACTAAAGAACATGAAATGGTTAATAACCGTCATCAAGCACCAGTTTATTTTTAAAACTGTAGTTATTAGATTTGTAATAGGAAAAGGGCATTCACAAATAAAACAACTAAACAAAGTTAATATAAGTAGAGAGCTGTTTAATTGATTAATACGATACACCGTACGTCATAAGACTAAATCTTAATATTTGTATATTAGAGAATATTCGTTAATGCTATCATCAATCATCATCTTCATCATCGATAATGAAAGCATGCATTCAATCGATCATAAACAAAAGTTTTATTTGTATCTAATAGAAAGACACGTACCATATATATTGTTGTGTTATTATTTATAACACACAAGTACTACAATTGATACCGATTTTCCTTTTTATATTATTATTTTCAACTGTTATGTAGTATGTACAAAAAGTACGAGGAGTAATAAACCCTAATTAAGTATGCAAAACCTTTACAGGGAGCACCATGAAATTTTTGATAAATCTCTTACTTTAAATTACATTTCTTCCGTAAATCTAAAAACCAGGTAGATCGATCCCGTATTTGTTTCAGTTGTAGCAAAGTTTGGGGTTTATTCATTGTTAAAGGATTAGCAGATAAGCAATAACGCAATGCAGTGGTGTGTATTTTGGGAAAAAAATACGTTTTAAATTATAATATAATAAAAAATGAAAAGAAATAATTATTGGAATACATTTATTACTTACATTTTATTCTATATCCGACTCGGAAGAGGAAGAACCGTTGTTGACATTAATATTAATAGGGTCGATTGAATCATCACAAATATTGTCAATTTTCCACATATTTGCCTCTACTTTGATAACATGCTCAATACAGTTTGTCCAATTTTCCTTACTCACATGACTTACAGCACTCTCAAACAATTTCAAAACATCGTTTATTTTAAAAGTAGTTTTTTTTCCAACTTCCCCCTTTACCTGAGCCCATATTAATTCTATGGGATTAAGTTCACAATGATAAGTCGAAGAACTGATATACCACGAGAAGAAGCCATTTCTTCTACAATGTAGGTTTTGTATTTATCCTTGTTCATTTTTGCAATTCTGTAAAGTTCTTTCCTTAGTGGATCTTTTGGAAACTTAATATTTTTCGAAATAAGCCACTCCAAAAGCTCTGCTTTACGCCAACGATTTGTGGGCAATGCTTCTCGTAACCGTGAATGGTAACTTGCGTTGTCCATAACAATAACAGCCCCTTTTGGAATCAGATCCAACATTTGAACAAACCATTCCTCGAAGACATCCCCATTCATATCTTCGTGATAGTCCCCCGTGCGTTTTGAAATAAAAGTTAATAATCCACCATCAACAAAACCTTCAGAACTTCCAACATGGACAATGATAAGTCTTTTTCCTTTTCCAGATGGTGGCTGCAAACCTAACGACAAACCTTCCACGAATGCCTGCCTTCCGCTTTTAATGTTTTCATCTTGCCAAGATTTGGAAACTGTATATCCAGCATTTATCCATGTTTCGTCTAAGTAGAAGATTTTCAAATTTTGTTCTCTGGCATGTCGAATGCTTCTTGAATAGTCTCTTCTCCAAAAAACTATTTCCGGTTTATCTATCAAAAGAGATTTTCTATTATGTTTTGTATATATGAAACCCACATCTTTCAAAAGTTTGCATAATGTCATTCTGGAGAATTTTGGATAGTCCGTATCTTCTTGCACTGATGTCATAATTTTGTCAAGTGTTGGAATTTCCTTTCGTAAGTAAAATCCATGGACTTTACGCCTTAGTCTTTGTTTTAATGACTCATCGATCTCAATTGGTTTTCGGCCTGAAAGAGTTTTAGGGGGTTGAAGAGTTCCATTCTTGCTTTCTTTTAGTAATCTATAAATTGTTGATATAGCAACACACAACATAGCAGCCGTTAATTCCACAATATCATCAACACTTGCACTTGGATCCTTGTTTTTCAATGATATATAACAATACAATATCAGGGTTTTTTCATTTAAAGATAATGGACCTGTTTTTGGTCGTTTAGATGGTCCTTGGCTTATCGACATTGTTTGGTACTTGCACAATTAACATTCAACAAATGTTTTAAATATATTCCAACTGTTTACAATATTATGACAACCATACAACTTTACTCAAAGAACTAATACTAAGTACTTTTTCAAAGTACCTACTTTCTTTTAAAATAATATTCCCGATAATGTTTCTAAGAAAACTGGGTTGTTTGGAAAATCCCTCTCAATAATCGAATAATCTGTAAATAGGTGTAATCGTATTAAGCCGATTACAGTAGGCCACTTGCCATTTAAAATTTCTGAGAAAAATTCCCCAAACACTACATATAGGAGTAATACAAATAAAAAATATTATGTATAAACGGGCATATCCGAACTCTGCCACAAAATAAAATTTTACCTGACTTGTATCAATTTGAGGATTACTGAAATGTTTGAACTGTGCCGCAACCATTTAGTTCAATCCTATTAGAGTCATTAGGGTTTATAATAGATAAAATCGGAGGCCCATAGAATTATGTATATTTCTAAAAGGTTTCAAAGATTTCTTGAATTAAATGTTTTGAAGAAATCCTGATTGTTTTGATCGATATTTAAGGGATTAGGGGAAGGATGTTGATGCACTTACACTATTGCCTAAAAATCAGGAAGAAGTATTTAATAGTGTTCGTGAATTACAATTACGAACGAACCGAGAAGAGGAATTTCTATTAACAGCAGACCAGGTATTTAAAATTATTGTGTTCTCCTGTTTTTCCAACCTTAATTTTTTATGTGATTCGGATTGTATTTTGATGGATGGGACTTCTAAATACTGTTCAACTTTTTTTTACAAAATGTTTACCATTCATGGTTTTAAAAACGGCTATTACGTACCTCTTGTTTTTTGTTTGCTGCCGGACAAATCAAGTCAAACATATTCAAATTTGTTTTTAATTTGAGGACAAAAATGTAAAGAAGTAGGCTTAAATTTTCAACCTAAAGAAGTCGTAGTAGATTTTGAACTAAGCATTCATAACGCTATATATGAATGTTTTGGCAGAGATCAAATTCTTTTTGGTTGTAAATTTCATCTCTGTCAAGCTTGGTTTCGTAAGATTCAGGAGTTTCATTTGGTACAAGAGTAGAGACAGAAAGGTTCTGTAATTGGCGAATACTTAAAAGTACATTTCGGTATTATGTATCTTAGTCCTGAGGAAGTTGTAGAATTTTTTTATAATGAACTACATTTTTTGCTTCCGAATGACCTCTACCTCTATCACTTTTTTTTATTAAAATTAGTACATCACGTTACCTCTGACCTAAATCGTATATTCTTCAGCATAGCTGCAACTCATTCGTTCAATACAAAATGTACCTCACGGTATACCCTCTTAAAATATATTTTGGTACGTCTATGAAATCTACTTAAATGAATGATTTATTACTCCTTGTCCTTTCTATATAGACTATAATTTAAATTTACCCTGTATAATTTTCAATATTTTTTTTACTCTGATATAATTTGTATAATCTTATTATTCAAAATGACTGTAGAATTATACCGGGTGTAAATGAAATAGGGGCCACCCCTGTAACTTTTAAATGAATAGTTCGATTCTATTCAAATTTTGATGCGTTATATTTCAACCAAATTGGGATTTTTTTACGGGAAAAAACAAAATGGCCGACTTCCGCTTTCACCGGAAATTATCCAAAAACTGAAAATTTAAATGGAATACCCTGTATATTCTAACATTTTTGGATTCTACGACCCCCAATATATACAGTCTAACTGTCAAAGATTAATTCTAAACTAAAGGAGTGACAAACATACATTTTTTTAATGTTCCCTAAAATTAATTAAACGTTCGAAGTGATCACCACCCTATTCCAAGCAGCATTGCATTCTCCTAATAAAATTCTCATGCACATTTCGGAACATTTCTGGTGTTATATTGTTAAATTCTTTCGTAAACCTATTCTTAAGATTATCCAGGGATGTAACTGGCGTAGCTTATACTTATTTTTGATGTCATCACTCACAAAAAATCCAGACAGGTAAGGTGCGCCGATCTTGGGGCCATCTTACAGGACTGTTCGTGCCGATCCAACGGTCTCCAAAGCGTTCGCTTAAGTAATCGGTAACTAATCGTCCAACATACAACAATGTCCGCCTGAGCGGAATTTTCTCTGCACTCTCCGTATAACAACAACATGGCAACATCCTCATTCTGTGTATAATTAAATTTATTTGCCATTTTCAACATAATATAAACGGTTTTAAATATTAAAACTAACTTTTCCGCATCTGTGGCCCTGAACAATATTCTATCATAAAATTGTTACCTGTATACACTTCGAGGGATGTACCGTGATAACAAACCGAAATTTTTCCAAAAATAACCAAAAATGTAGTATATCTGGATTTATAGAACCCGCTGTACTCCCTCTAGTCGATTGAAACTGAAAATCAATAGGAAACATCTGTGAGACACCTTGAACAATATTCAATCATAAAATTGATCAATCGTATACTCTCTGAAGGCTGTATCGTGCTAACAAACTGAAAATTCTCCAAAAATGACAAAAATTTGGTACTTCAAGTACCATAGCACCCGTTGTACTGG
The DNA here is from genome assembly GCA_963921935.1 of Galeruca laticollis. Lineage (NCBI taxonomy): Eukaryota > Metazoa > Arthropoda > Insecta > Coleoptera > Chrysomelidae > Galeruca > Galeruca laticollis. Next base: position 78,248,261 of record OY998183.1, read on the forward strand.
CTTTAGTGAGCTGAATATCAATAGGGTTTATCTTTGAGATTCTGTGAATAATATCCAATTATAAAATTGATCATTTGTATACACTCCGGAGGCTGTATCGTGCTAACAAACTGAAACTTCTCCAAAAATGACAAAAATATCGTACTTAAAGTACTGTAGCACCTGTTGTTTTGGCTCTGGTGAGCTGAAAATCAATAAGGTTCATCAGCGAGATGTCCTGAATAATATTCAATAATAAAATTGGTGACTTATGGCACTCCGGCGGCTGTATCGGGCTAACAATACATGTAAGGAAAAGTGACCGGCGACAACGACGACGACATACACACAGGATTTTTTTCTTAAAACCGTTTTTTCGTGTTGTTGTTGTTGATGGCAAACCTATAAATAACTCAAAAAAAATTTCAAAATTCCAACTTTTTTTGGGGTAAACCAATACTTTTCTCGCATATTTTAGATAGGTTGGACGCAAAAGTAAAATTACCAACATTTGCACCATTATTGTCAATATAAGACTAACAAAAGAAATTAATTGTTAATTGACAACCAAACAAAAAATAAATGAGTGAAGTCAGCTGAGTGTACCAGAGAAAAACAATTATCGAAAAGAAACCAAATTTTGTATTTTGGTACAAGAATTTATTATAAGCATGGTCAGGGGCACTGATGATGGTTTATCATTGAACCGAAAGCGCTCTGCTTATAATAAATTCTTGTACCAAAATACAAAATTTGGTTTCTTTTCGATAACCAAACAAAAGACATTCACAAGTCAGTATCATGGTTTCCTTTGATTTTTGTCGAAATTTAATATTTATGCAAATATTTAGAATATCACGAAATAACGATTTGGATAAATAGCACATTCGTTGCTGGATGTTTTTCTGTGGACCTATTCCAAAAACAAAGTATAATGGGGATAATCTAAATGTAGGAAACAATACACCGGAAATGTTTCAAAAAATATTATTAAGACTGCAATGCTCAAAGAGGATAATAGCTACTTTGAACAATTAATTAATTATAAGGAAAATTAAAAAAAAATTGTTTATTATTTATTACTATTTAAATCTATATATTTTTTTGTTTATTTTTATTATTTATATTATTAGGTTACAAATATGTTCCAGTGTTGAAACAGAGTCACCTTCAGGAGCATATGGTGTTAAAAAAATTTAAAAATTACTGCTTTATTTAAGAATTAAGGATATGAATATGTATATAATTTTATTGGTATTTTGAAGAGCTATTTAATATAAAGGGTGGCCCGGTATGTTCTCACTGGTAAAAGTGAGTTTCGGTGGAAAAACTGTAATTTCTAAATTCAATCATTAACAAACTACATGAAAATGAGTTATCAGGAGAAATAATATCGTGGGGGTTAAGTGAACTGGCTATAATTTAGATAATGTCAAAGAGGTCAAAAATTGAAAAATATATGAAAAAATAAAATTAAAATGTCATCAGAATTGACAATTGACAGATGGACTGTATGTATTTGGTGTCGCAGAATCCAAAGATGTAAACATATACATAAAATTCTCAGTATTTAGGTCATTTTCGGTGAAACCGGAAGTGGGCGATTTTGTTTTTTCGCGTAAAATATCCCAGTTTCGTTGTGATATAACCCATCAAAATTTGAATAAAATATAAAGACCCATTCAAAAGTTATAGATGTGGCCCCTAATTATTTTACACCCGGTATACTCCCCGTCATGCACGTAATCATAAATTTTTCTTCACACTCATTTTTCACAGGGTTCGGGGTTCATAGATTCTACCAAAAGTATTTCATAAGCGCCAAATAAATAAATTTTGTGTGATAATTTTCTTTTTATTAATGTCCCTCAGATTTTTTTTCAGAATATTTTTGATAATAAAAACTATATTCCTACAAATTGCTAAGTACGGCCCTGTATACCTTCAAATTCATACAGCTCTGAGTTAGCCAGCGTATAGATACCAACATAAACTTTCCAAGAAGAAGAAAAAGACAAAAAATATAAACGAGTTTATTTGAATTTAACCAAACAAATTTTTCAATGAAAGATACGTCACGTTGACAAATAAAACTTATATATCTAATCAGCTTTCATTCAATCTCACACATATCAATGGAACAATTTAATAAAAAATAATGACTTTGACAAGAAAAATATTGTACCCAATCTGGTGTCTTTCGGTCTGTCAGTGTGTGTAAGCTTGTATTAATTAGCTAATGGACGTGGTTTGAAAAATAATATATTTCTCCATAAAATATATGAAAATCATGACAATACTTAGGTGAGTTTAATTTTATTTAAATAAAAATAGGTAAAAAAACTTTTTAAGTTAAACGGTTTTATGTTAAACATACATTGCAATGTTTAAGATAAATGTACTAAAAACCAAAAAATAATAAAATAGATACAGTCGTGGGAATTATAAACATATGCATAGACTAGACGAAAATAAAACCGTGGGGCACGTCAATTGTCTACAATCGTCGATTAAAATTTTTGTTTTGTAATGTTACACTATAATTAGGCAGTTGTTCAACCGACAATTGACGTGCCCCACGGTTTTATTTTAGTCTAGTCTATGCATATGTTTATAATTCCCACGACTGTATCTATTTTATTATTTTTTGGTTTTTAGTACATTTATCTTAAACATTGCAATGTATGTTTAACATAAAACCGTTCAACTTAAAAAGTTTTTTTACCTATTTTTAATTTTTAGTTTTTAGTTTTTATTTCGCATTCTGTTTAATTCATTTAGTGCTTCATTATTGCAAGGTTTCTTGCCCGTTAGTTTATTGCAGTCCAACTCTTTGGTAGCGGCGGCCATCTTAGATTTCAATTTTGCATAGTAAATTGTATTCTACTTGTTGAGACCTTTCATTTGATACCCATGTTGATGGGATTGATAAAACCTACGTTATCCGCCATTTTGTAGAGGCCGTTATCTTAGATTTCAATTTTATATAGTATATTGTATTCTACTGGTTGAGCACTTTCATTTGATACCGATATTGATGGGATTGATAAAACCTACGTTATCCGCCATTTTGTAGCGGCCGCCATCTTGGATTTAAATTTTTTATAGTATATTGGATTCTGCTTGTTGAGCCCTTTCATTTGATACCCATGTTGATAGGATTGATAAAACCTACGTTATCCGCCATTTTGTAGCGGCCGCCATCTTGGATTTCAATTTTTTATAGTATATTGTATTCTGCTTGTTGAGCCCTTTCATTTGATACCCATATTGATGGGATTAATAAAACATAAATTATCCGCCATTTTGTAGCGGCGGCCATCTTGAATTTATAATGATAATGAATAAACATAATTGTATTGACACCAAAATCCAAAGTGTATACAAAATTTCTGATTAATCGGTTTGGGAAGAGAGTGAAATTTGAATTACTAAATTTGACCCAAGAATAAATAAAACAAACGGGGTGAGCTAAATAAAACCGTTTAATAAAGTTTATAGAAATACCTTTTAACTGTACAGTCTTTCAAGAATCTCAACGGTATGTTTTTTCCAGTCCTCGAGTGTATAACCGTACATACACATATATAAGTCATACGTTGAATTCACTTTAATTGTTTGTTGTATTGGATACTAATTTGATGTATTCCAACATAAAATCGTCTTTAGATAAATAATTGTAAATGAAATTATTTTACTTACAGAGATCACTCAACCTTATTTACTCTTCTCAATTTTGTCAAAAGGTTTGTTTCACTTTTTCACTGCTTTTTTTTACAAATATTTACATGAATAAATTTTGGAAATTTTTCACGACTATATTTTTTAATGACTATCTTTCGTTACTTCGTTACTGACTTTCATTTTTTTCAAAAAAATAATAGTCTTCAAATTAAAAAATCAAATCGCTTTATGTTTATTGACCAATAAAATTTAGCATTCTATATGTTATAAAATTTTCAATCCTTTTAAGGAAAGAAAGAAATAATGCTTGATACATTTGTCTCATTTTTATAATGTTCTTTTCAATTTAACTCATGTTGGCATTCTTTTTATTATAAACTTTTATGTTTATACATGTGTTGACATTTTGTAAAAATTCTCTAAACAGTTTTTTATTGTATTTTAGATTTTGATTAGTAAAGTTCACTTTAAAAACATCACTATTATGATCAGAAATCCACAAGAATAATTTTGGCACTACTTACACACCTTAAAGCTAGGTAGAAACAATCTTATGACCTAAAAAATCTATGACTCAGTTTATGTCAATCGATTTTTGTCATTTAAATTTGCTTATTTGTACGATCGTAGACAAAGTATAGTGTGCAACACTTGCGTGAAGACTTTTTTACCCTCGCGTGGCTGCTTCACTCGCATCGCTCGTTTCGAAAATTCCACGCTTGTGTAAAAAGGTCTACTTCACGCACTTGATACACTACTATTTTCAGCGACAGTATTTATTGCCATTTTACATAAGAGGTGTTCTCTCGTTTCTCTGCAGCAATCATTCAGACACTTCTTTTTGTAAGAGAATTCGTGTGGGACCCTTCCAGTCAATTACCATAACTTTGAGAGTTTTTTTTAAGCGACATACGATCATTGAGTGGTTGACATAAAGTCTTTAGCAAGCATGGAAAATAAATCTTAAAAGCAACACTGAAAAAGAAAATTCTATTCCCGATTGAATGGAAGAAACACTACAAACTATTACTACAAGAAAGCCGGCTAGAGTATAAAAATAACAATATAAGGACAATGACATATGAAGATAAAATCACAGCTCTACTAATTTGTTTTTTAAAAGGACCTTAAACGTCCCTATCTAGAGGTTGCAGTTTATGGCTGGATTGGGGTGGAAATGATAGGAAGTTTTTTATTTTATAGGATCAATACATAGGTACACATAACGTTCGAGTTTTGGGATAAATTACCTATACCTATGTGAAGATATACTACATAAATTATAATATATGTCAAAAGTCAAAAGTGCTGAGTAAAACCGGCTGTGATCTGACCAATCAGGAATTTACAGAATTGCCAACTTAAACTCAAATCACTCCTAGTTTTAAAACAGTCATAATGTAATTCTATTTTATTTGAAAAATTCAGTAAATGCGAATTATAAAAAATATTGTGTAAAACTTGGGTCAAAATGACTTTTTCTGGTAGGTACTCGTACTAAACAATAAATAGTACCACAGTACATTTGCCGATGTTAACGAACAAAATGAAAATACCTATCCGGATTTATCACACAAATAAGATGGAATGGAATGGAATCAAGCAGTATTATGGGTAAATGTTTACAATATTTTCGAATGCCATCCCTGTCCTAAACAGAAGTTTCTAACCAGTATGGAAATCCTTACTAACTCCCAACTTGTAGATAAATGACTTTTTCCTACGACCACATAGGAAAGTGACATATATCGCACTGTCTAGTTCTATGGAAAGTGGCCTTTATTCATACGCGTACGGAAAAAAAACTTATCCGTTCGTGTACGGATAAAAAAGCTGTCAAATTGAATGTTGAAATGCCATTCCATCGCTGTTACGTTGTGTTCTTATCAAAGATACTTATAGCGCTAAGAAAATATACACAACAGTTTATTTATTCTTAAAAATAAAGTGTGTTTACATCTTCCAATTTATAAATTGCACTAATAATAATTTTACTTTTAATTTTTACAGTGATTAAAATAAATAATTAATTCTGAATCGCAGTATTTATGTAACAAATACAGTTTTATTTCTGATGTTCTGTTCCCAATAGTTGTTAGTTGTTAAAATAAATGTTGGTAATATTTTGTATACTAATATTTATTCTAACTTTTTCATGAAGGCACTCTTTTTCATCGCATAAAAATCACAATTTTCTGGGCCACTTTCAAAGGTAAGTAATCAAAACTATATAAAGTAATTACACATACACATATATAAAACCTTTCACATCTACATAAAAACGCAAGATTGTACATGTACATACGGTAAAAGTATATCGCGTGGTCGTAGGAAAAATAGTGTACATAACTTGTGCGAAAGTGATTTTCAACACTCGTGGGATTGTGTCACTCGGCTTGCGCCTCGAGAGATAATACTTTTCACTCGTGTGAAAAATGTCACTTTCCGCACTCGTTACGTAATATACTATACTTAAGGTTGCAAAACTATTTCGTCGCGTTTCATCCTTTCTTACTGGTACAGCATAATTTGACAAATATGAATATAATTATCAGAAAGCATTTTCTGTAAGATATGGGAAAAATCATTTTTCTAAAATGACATAAACAAGAGATCGATTTACAGAGATAATATGTGGTTTAAAATGTACTTATTATCCTTTAATTTTATTTTTGGAAAGGATTCATACTATTCTGTGAATTCCTCTCATAAACAAATTATATTACATTGTTTCCTCTGCTACATATAATTTACTCATTTATTACTATTAACTAACTTGAGAATTCAAATAAACCCGAAGCACTTGGCATAAAATCTGATTTTCTCGCAAAGCATTACTCGTCCACCAGTAAGAATTAAAGGAACAACTGTTTTACTAACCTGCTTAAAGCACTAAAATCCCTAGAAGGGATGGTTAAGAAAAATAGCATACTTGGAAAACACTGCAGAAAAACAAAACTTTTCTATTACTTACTGGAAAAGAGGAGTTGTCAAACGAAAAAACCAACGAATTTATTTTTGTTAGAAACGTTTGAACGGTTATTTTCCTACTACAAAGTTAAGTCAGATAAGTGGGATGGTTACAACCCAGATGTTTGTTCTGACAGAAGTCATTATGGAAGACCGATTTCGTTACGTGACGTACTTACGAAATAACTGGGAATTCGCTCTTGCTTATTCTGTTTTATACAGAGTCATATTTTTTAGAATGCCTATGAAAAATTAAATTTTTTCTATATGGATCGATTTAATCTTCCTTCAAATAACTATATAATTTCAAATAAAATTGATATAATTCCATTATAAGAATATAGTATTCTATAAAAAATGTAGAAATATTGATAACATTGAACAGGGAGAAGAGATATCTGCATAAATTATACAGGGTGATTGATTAGTGTGATAAAGTAGTTCAGTATCTCCTATGTATTTTGAGATATCAATTTGGGTGTTTATAGCCAACGTTAGTCTTCACATTCAAAAATGATTTACAATGTAACAGGGTGTTCCAAATAACACTTTTTAAATGAAACACCCTGTATTTATCTTAAGGTTTGGGATCTGCTTGACTTTCCCATTGCAACAATATACGGTTATGATGTGTTCTATGGAGTATTAAAGAAGTTATACGCAATTTTCCATAAAAATCGTATACCTTGTACAATGGAAAAAAATTCAATAATGAAGATTTGTTGCGGCCAAGCCATCGAGTAGTAGTGAAAATTCTGGATAATTATTTATTTAATTAACGTTAATTGGATCTGATACAGGCTGAATCATGTTACCGTCTTAATTGTTCGGTACCAATTTCTCCAGGTTTCCTTGGATGGGATCAAGATGACGTATTATTATTTGAAACGGTACTGGGCGATAAACAATTAAGACGTATGCGAACTGCACTCTTGTTTCGGTTGCAGAGCTAACAGTCGTGGGTTTATTTTAGGAAAGTTAATCAGCCGGAAAGGTAATTAAATGGCGCCAGAAATTTTAATTCACAGGAAAAAATTCAAAAACTGCGGTAAGCGAGTGAAATTATAAAAAGTGAGGTATTTTCGGTAAAGTGTCTGTGGCGGTTAGGGAAATACTCACTAAGACGAGTTTATTATGTTAACCAGTTTATTAACATGTTTGACCAGCGTCAGTGTACAGGACATCAAAAAATTTACAATATGGGTACATGCATAACCTGGTACCGCAAACAAAATTAATATATACATAAAAACAAGGAAACAAATTATCACTACACGGTAATTGTTCAAGGAATGAATCGTCTCCAAGAAACAACAAATATACGAATCAAAATCATATAAATACACAAACGATAAGTGTCGCAGAGTTTGCGAACTAAAATATTAGTTTATTAACGAAATTATTTTCCGTTTATTCAAAAAAGAAAATGTAGGATATTATATTACTGAAATAATCGAAAACAAAGAAACACATAGGCTCTGTGAAAGTTACGTGAATATAAGTGATCGGAAAATAATTCAATCTAGATTTGACGTGCACGCCGAATTTCTTAACGGTTATTCTACAAAGCACAAATAAAAGTTCTCTAGAACAACGGCAATATTAGTAATAAATAAACTCGTTATCATAATAGAATAGTTCTGATACCGTATGGTTCTTTCTCTAAAGAAATAGCGTGACACTAAATTAGTCTTTTCACCATCGTCTAAGGAAAGGTGCAATTTACTCCAGGTTGGAGAGATACTAAATAATCATTTACGATACCTGAGTTCAACAGTCTCCAGCCAATCACCACAATACTATTCAGGTGAAGACACTAGCATCAACGCCGGAGGTGTGGGTTTCTCGATTAGGTCGATTTAAAAATTTAGGATAGTACTTGTAATAAGTAATCTACTCTCACCGCGTGATGGAACAAATCACAGACACTCGGTATTCTTCGGTTACTTAATTTCGGTAATAAGCACAATACACAGATACTCCGGTAATGTTAATTCGACGACCAAGCACAGGAAATATCGATACTTTGGTATGATATGATACAATAACTTCATCTTAATAACGATAAATACGATACATAAGTAGAGTTGACACTCTTGGAACTTTACGACTGCTTTGCTTAAGTATTCGTCGCAGACTGCCTCTCGTGACGAGATTTTTGGGGATAGAAACCTTTTTTTTTTAAATTCTTTTCGAAAAATAACAGTGAAATTAGTTCTATAAAAAGCCATATAACAAACCATATAAAAAGAATCTGGCCGTAAATGCACAAATTACGCTGAATTTCGTAGAAAGTACCTTTTTTTCAAAGGCGATACTAAAAACTATTGTGTGCATATCGCACATTTTTTAGAGGCTATATTAAAACTTTAGTACATTCAATTGTCACTTTGTTCAATGGAAAATCAAGATTGAGCCGTAACAAACCTTTTCGGCGTCCAGAGATATATTGTTCCTAATTTTTTTATGTTTATTGGTCATGTGAAAGTTATCCTACATAGTTCGAAGAAAATATTGTTACGCCAGGGCCGCACTGAGATAGAAATAATTCGATTTCGCAGGGTGAAATATAGGGAAAATAAAGACGTTACAATCAAAATACAAATACATTATTTTCTCAGTCTTTTTCAAATGGATGATATTTTATGTGAGTATCGAAAAGTACTACCAACATACTTTTTTATTATTAAGCATTCCCTATACCTAAAATTATTAGCTCTTGAGATATTTTGATTTTTCTATGAAAAACATTGATTAGGTACCTATCTAATAATTTAACAATTAATTGTGAGTTGACCATGATTTATTTGTCAATAACTGACATTTTATTATTGCTGTTTGGTACTATAGAGGTTAAATTACAAATACAAAGAAAAATCGAGTGTATTACAAATAAATTACAGAAACGAAACATTAAAAAAATCGCATTTGTCTTCAGTTTGTCTTGATTATTATTACAGGTATTTGAATCACATCCAAAGACATCTATGCATGCATGAAAGCGATAATTAAAAGAGTTACTCACATTACGAAGCAATCCTACAGAAACGTTCCGAGATTCATTCCGTATTCTCTCCGTCATGTTTTGTTAGAGGTATTTCGTACTTCATTCTTAATGCGACTCCATAAAAATGAGTCCATTTTATAGAAAACTGGTGACCTTGGTGGCCACTCTACTGGACCATTTCTTTCGATCCATCTTCCAATAAATCGTTCATTAATTTTACCATTAATCAATTGATTAGCGTGAGCAGGTGTACCATCATGCAAAAACCACATTATTTCACGTGTACGAAGAGGGACTTCTACCAGTAAAAGAGGTAATTGGTTTACTAGAGTATCTAAATACATCTCACCATTTAAATGTTCCTTAAAAACATGGTCCTACTACATATTCGCCAACAATATGTCCCCACACAATTAACGACCATCTAGTTTGACTGTGTGTAACTATGTGATATGTATTAGATGATGAATAATAGTGAAAGTTATGCCTGTTAACATAACCATTTTTATGAAACGTGAATTCACCTCCAAATAGAACATAGTCGAAAAAGTCTCTGTGTAGATTAACTTTTCGTAAAGTCCACGTACAAAATGCTAGTCTCTTTTCAAAATGATCATCAGTTAATCCTTGTTGCAAGTGAATATGGTAAGGGTGCATTTTGTTTTTGCCAAGAATTCTTTGAACACCGTAGTAACTCAGTTCTTGTTCGCTGGAAATACTCCTTACACTTGTGTGTGGGTTTTCAGTAACTGCCAGCAAAACAGCAATTTCATTTTCTTCTGTCACAGATGTTTCTGATCGGTCATGCTATCCATAAACAACTGAACATGTGCGATTGAACTGCTCATTCAATCCCTTCAAGCTTGCTTTTGTAGGTTACCTCCTTTCAGGAAAACGTTCATGGTAAACTCTTGTGTTCTCCCAATATCATGTTCATATCAATCATTTCATCACTTGTGAAATTAATTTATGCCCTTGTACAAATTCTTCAAAACACCAAAAATGTACCAGTCAAAAAACAATAATGTACCTATTAGGAACTTCTGACAAGCGATACTTTTCTTGTCCTATTATTAATAATTTTAATTATTATTTGAATATTATTTTTAATGAAATTAACTGTCTCGACCCTTACTTCGTGGAATCTACTCATATTAGTGTTTTAAATGAAACTCACGGTTTCTAGGTAATACCACAATATAATAAAAATTGTTGAAAATTCTAAAGAATTGACAATAGTTTCGATAAATCAATATCATCGTCAGAATGACAGAATTTACATTTCATTTGATGCCTACCTGATGTTTCGTGTATATTTTTGGCTAGACCAAGAAGTGACCAAACTGGTGATTTACTTAATATATGTTAATAGAAAAAAGAAGAAGACGTGATATTACAAATATTGAAGCTTAGATATTATTAGCTCTATGGTGATATCCTGGATATCATTTTTCCAATTAGGATCAGTATAACTGTGCAATGGTATAGAAAACCAGGAAAACTATATCTGCTGATATTTACAATTATCACTTAAGAAGACAGTTTATTAGTGGAGAATTCCCTAGATTTATCTGTTCATTGACAACTTCATATTGTGGGTTTCTTAAATGTCTTCTAATTTCCAATTCTTCAAGGAAATCCAGTTCTTGTTTCTTTCCACAAATATGCAGCACTTCTGGTTTTGTGTTAGGTGTCAATGAATGATTGGTGTCAAGTAGATGTTTTGCGTAGTGGGATTTATCTGACCTACAAGAAATATAGATATATAGAGCTATGAAATAAATAAATTAATATGTTACGGTATAACCCTGCCAATAAAAACTATTGTGTATAGTAAAAACCAAATAAAGTTGTGAACATTTGTAGCGTTGTCAGAGTGTTCACGAAATATGGAAATCAACAGAAAATAACTCAACAGTCAACAAAAAACGTAAATGTAGAAAATTTCACAATATTATAAATGAAAACTAAAAAATTATCGATAGTTTGATAGTTTTCGTTTAATATAGTGTGGAGTTTTTTCATTTACGTTTTTTGTTAATCAAATTTATGAATAGATTTCACAAAGTAAGGAATTCTAGAATAAAAGTGGTAAGGTTATTACTGACTTACCAAATCTTTTAATAAATAAATATAATAAAAATGCAAGCAATAAAATAAAATATGTTTAATAATGAACGTATTATCAAAGACAAAAACTAACATTAAACAAATCAACATATTGTGAAATGAAACTAGGCCGATTCAAATTATTGTTCATTTTCTTCATCTGATTCAACATCATTGTCACTCTCTTCACTATAAAAATTTATAACTATCGGACTAATTTCTGGACGATTAAACTTTTATTAAAATGTGCATGGAACGATTCACATGCGTTAGTGGAACGTATAATACTTGATGACATTTCTGCCCATAATATGGGAGGAACCTCAGTTTCCTTATCAATATAATTCTCGATCAAATAATCAGAAAATTCAGTCACTGAAATATTTTCTGGTTTATCTGGCATTAAATGAAAACAGAATATTTCAGGTACTTGAAGCGGATCGACAAATGGTAGACCGAATAAATGTTTGAGCCATTTTCCAATATCTGATTTTAAATCATTATAATGGACAGACAAACCAAGCTGCATACTTTTACGATACCAGGCTTGCTTTAAATGAAAAAGGCAGCCTCTTATTTCAGATGTTGGAAAAATAGCTTCAACAGCCAAATGCATTGCAATCTCAAAGTCAATAATAATTTTTTCTACTACTAGCTGTGAAGTTGACAATTATTATTGTGTCATCTAGCCAACTGAGAAGTTGAATTTCTCTATGAGTGGTTAATAATTTTTTCTATTGTTAACATAGGTCAATAATGGAGAAAAAATAGTGCAACATAATTTTGTACACCCAGGAGATTATCTTTAACATGTTTACTGCGTGAAATTACCTAACAAGATAAAATTATTTCAATAAAACTGTCATTAGTTTAAAATTCGCGCTAAACCAAAAATTTCTGATGACATAAGGAGGGCGTTCATAATATATGGGTGAGGTGAGGAGCAAAAACAGTGTCAGTCAGACGACGGAGTTAACGCCTATGGAGAAATCAATTTGAACGATTTGTAGATCGACACTATCAAAATTTGACAATGAAATGTGTTGTTTATTTTTCCTTTAATTTTAGAAAAACGAGGATCGAGGAATGTTTTTACCTTCAACATTATCACCAGTGGAATTTGAGAATCTTCTGTTGATATAAACTGGTAGCTAACATTGACCCACATAATATCGGTTATCGGTGCCTTAACCTCTACAAATAAGAACATGTGTACATTGTACATATCATACGAATTGCGCATATCAAGGTAATAGTTTCCCCGATAGCAAGCGTTCGTTTGTGAACGCTGTGGTGTAGAGTGTGAAGTACATAGACAAATAATATATCACTTTCTCTATGTTGAAGTATATGTTAAATGTTTTATGAACGCTCACTTTGTACCCTATTGTTGTGAACGCAGTACCACTGTAATTGTTCAAAGTTCAAAGTGATACATGAACCACGTTTTGTGAAATTTTTGGATGTGATCGTATAATTGGTTTCGTTAATTCGTTGCACTTAATATTGGTGATTATGAACTATAGGAATAATGGTATTCTATTGCTGTGTGATTAAATTATACCTACATGATTTTTATAAGACATTTTTTTATTTTTGTCTTAAATTTGGCTAGTAGTGGGAGAAAATGTATGTACACCACGGTGGTGAAGACATTTATAAACCTCGCACCTTATTCCGCTCGGGGCGAAGCCCCTTGCGAAATAATTTTGCTGCTCGGTTGATAATAATAGTCTTCACCACCTTGGTGTATAATATACTATTTTTGGATTTAAACAAAGTTCAAACCTATTACATTCTGACATAATGTGCAGGAATAGTTTCTCGTAAACATCTTTTGCCTTAGAAGGTAATAAAGCAAACACTACTGGCACATACTGTCCATTTTTATAAGCATGCAGAGTGAAAAATTGATAACAGTATTGCACGCAATATTGGAAAGTTCCGTCCATATAAATCACGTCACAATATTATTGTCAGTATCGTTGACTAGCAGAAAACTGTCCTGTTGTAATGTTTTGATGTCCAGACATATTAACGCTTCATGTACATCTTGAATATTTTTTGCTAGAGGAGGCAAGAACGTACGACGTGCAGAATATATATTCTTTCTTGTATGAGCCAAGTCCTTTAGCGACAGATTGCTCACCAATTCAGGACATTTTTTCAACTCTTTATGGATCAACTTCATCGGTTGCTCAGAAATATCTTCAACAGCCTTTCTTTTCACGCTGTTACTTAGTTTTTGTCTATCGAGAGTACTATTATGCACTAATTCACTTTTCACAATTTTATTTTCGCCCACGGTATATAGTTTTGGGTTATAACGCCAATAATGTTTTCCAAATTTTCCACGGTTTACCACTAGAAGAGTTTTGCCCTTCTCACTTAACATAACTTCACACTTAATTTCAATCTTTGTTGTACAACAGTTCGAATACAAATAAAATACAACCCGTAAAATATTTGTTCAGATAGAATTCTAATAAAACCTCTGCCTACTCCCTACCCCCGCCAGGGTAAACTATTAGGGCAGTCCCGATAACAGAACATTTATTGGCTTATTATTGTTTTGAAATTCTATTACAAGAAATATCCTATTTACGGTATTTTGGTTTTTTCCTCATTTTATTAGCATAAGTACCCCTTTGCATTATAGTCAAAATTACGTATTCCGAGAATGCCAATAATCCCTTGACGGCTACTGAGACACCCCTTATTAAATAAGGTAAAATTTTAACCATTGCACGCAACTCACCTATGCCGATTGAAACTGCATATTCCTATTGAATATTTTCCAGAGATAACTTTAGATAAAAATGAAATAGCGCCCTCTAGCGCGCACGCTACTCATTAGGTAATGCTGAAGTTACGTTACTGGAAAAGAGCTGTTTTCAAAAAGACTAAGTTAGCAAAAATCGGTTAAGAAACTCTCACTCTACCCCACCACGTATTTGAGTAAATAGATCAAAACTTGTAATATCAAATATACGCAGAATGTTTTGAAGAATGCGATTGTCGTTTGTATTATGTCCCTTAATTAGGTTAATGTTGCAAATTTTGGCTTTTTTATTTTTTTATTCAATTACGCACTCTAGCGGTCGACCTACAAACCTAAAAGTTATTTTCAGGTTTTTCTCAAGGCCACTTTTGTTATAATTTATTTCTCGCTGATACTATACCTACGGTACATATACAGAGCATTGCAAAGAAAACAACTATACTCCCTATATAAATCCGAAGGAGCCACTTTTATTTCAAAAATGGAAAATGCACCGAAAATCATATAAGGGAGGTAAAATATACTTAATTCATTGAAAGATGCAGACATTTTAAGATCCCAAAAATGTTATGTGAAACTTCATATAGGAGATTGGGATTTTTATGTTTAACACAACTCCTGTATTATACTACTTTAATAAACAAAACTCGTGCAACTATAAGTAATATATTCTGCTCTTGTATGAAATATAATCGTTATGTCTACAAAATAGTAACCGTCCTGAAATTATCCTTTAGTACGGATAACGACTATCTCTCTCTGATTAAACCAGAATAAAGTAAACATTCCCGTTTAGGACATTGAAGGACAACATTGTTATACTTGGAACACAATTTTGAACAAGTCCACACAACCGTCCACGAGAGTTTTGTTGAGAGTTTTAAAGTAAATTATACATCATAATTTCAGATTAACTTGTATACAATGGTTGAAGTATAATACACTTTGCTCGGCAATTAAGGTTATGTTTCTACAAACATTTACCTTTGTGGATTCAGTTTTGTGTCATAAATGCTAAACTGGAAATTAGAATTTTGACATTAGCACAGCTTTAAATTCATGTTTATTTAGGAACAGTATATAATTTCTCAGACTAATAATTACTGTTTTTGTGACTGTAAAATGTTTTTGATTATTTGTAACAAGTAGGTGAGAGTGATTGAGCATTGCTCTTTGTATCATTCCAATGATCTTATGTTGATTTGGAATGACTACAATGTTAAATTTTAGTAAAAAATTAGTAAATTTGGAGGCTAAGATAATTCTAGGCTTAGGAGACTATACAAAGATCAATCTAATAGCTAGAGTCAATAGTGTGGTTTGTGGAATTTACAAAATAACAACATTTGTCTGAAAATAAGGAAGGGCTTTATACACAATTTAAAGATTTATTTAATGGCATAGGTGCAATACCAAGGCAAAATAGATATTAAATCAAAAACCGATGCAATACCAGTCGTACAAGCACAAAGGATACCATTGGCATTATATAAACAGATTAAATATGCTTTAACTTAGTTGGAGAATGACAATATTATTTCTCAAGTAGATTACCCCACTGATTGGGTTAATGCAATGGAAAATCTAATGGCTCACTTCGCTTATGTTTAGAACTGAAACCCCTAAACAAATATATTTGTATGGAACGTTACATCATTCCCAAAACAGATGACATATTGCATAGATTACAAACTAAAATAAACGGTTTTAAATATTAAAACTAACTTTTCTGCATCTGTGAGAGGCCCTGAACAATATTCTATCAAAAAATTGTCACTTGTATACACTTCGGGGGATGTATCGTGCTAAGAAACCGAAATTTCTCCCAAAATAACCAAAAATGTAATATATCTGAATTTATAGGACCCGCTGTACTCGCTCTAGTCAGCTGAAAATTGATAGGGTACATCTGTGAACCACCTTGAAAAATACTAGTATACACTCCGAAGGCTGTATCGTGGTAAAATCCCGATATTTCTCCAAAAAGGACCAAAAGTGTGGCACTTCAGATACCACAGCACCCGTTGTACTAGCTCAGGTGAGCGAAACATGAATAAGGTTCATCTATAAGACGCCCTGAACAATATTCAATCTTAAAATTTATCACTTGTATACACTGTGGAGGCTGTATCGTGCTAACAAACTGAAAATTCTTCAAAAATGACAAAATTTAGATACTTCAAGTAGTTTAAGACACTTTGAATAATATCCAATTATAAAAATTGCCACTTGTATATACTCCGGAGGCTGTAACGTGCTAACAAACTGAAATTTCTCCAAAAATGAGAAAAATTACTTAAAGTACTGTAGCACCTGTTGTACGGTCCCTGGTGAGCTGGAAATCAATAGTGTTCATCTGTGAGATCTCCTGAATAATATTAAATCATAAAATTGGTGACTTGTTGCACTCCGGAGGCTGTATCGTGCTAACAATCTAAAACTTCTCAAAAAATTACAAGAATGTCGTACTTCAAGTACCATAGCACCCGTTGTACTGTCTCTGGTGAGCTGAAAATCAATAGGGTCCATCTGTGAGATGTCCTGAATAATATTAAATCATAAAATTGGTGACTTATTGCACTCCGGAGACTGTATCGTGCTAACAAGGCATATAACGAAAAGTGGCCGACGTCAACGACGACGAGATACACACAGGAGTTTTTCTCTAAAACCCGTTTTTTCGTGTTATTCTAGATGGAAAACGTATAAATAACTCAAAACAAAATTTCAAAATTCCAACTTTTTTTGGGTTCTCGCATATTAGATGGGTTGGGCGGGAAAGTAAAAATACCCTGTGTTATAGATATGAAAGATGGGTTTTAGCAGCTACAACTGGATGATAGAAGTTCAGATTTATGCTGCTTTAATACACCATTTGGCAAATATAAATTCCAGAGGTTACCATTTGGCATATCATGGCACCCGAAATCTTCTAAGGGAAAATTTTAGAAATTTCCGGTGATATACCAAACGTCGATATATACTTTGATGACATAATCATGTCAGGTTCAAATGAAATTGAACATGACCTGACTTTATAGCAGGTATTACTAAAAGCTCTTAAATTTGGAATAAAATTCAATTTCAAAAAGCTTCAATACAAATTGAACTACGTGACATTTCTAGGTCTGATTATCTCCAGCGAAAAAATACAACCATGCCAAAGAATATTGCAACAGTAGAAGGTCCTAAAAATAAGAAAGATGTATTAACAGTTTTTGGGATATTTAAGATTTTTTCGAAGTTCATACCGAACATGTCTCAATTCACTTAACAAAAAATAATATTGAATTTCAATGGGAAGACTATCACCAACAGGAATTGTATGTATTAAAGTCATTGATTACTAATAAACCTATACTTAAAATGGTTGAATAAATCAATAGTAATACAAACTGACAGCTCAAGTAAAGGTGTGTGGTTCTTCAGGAAGGCCATCCAGTTGTTTTTGCACCTAGAGCTCTTAACAAAGCAGAAGAGGGCTACGTTCAAATAGAAAAAGAGCTCTTGGCTAGTCACTGCATGAGAAAAATTCCATTTTATGATCTATGTTCATGATCAGGTCTTAGGTCAGACTGATCACAAGTCCCTGATCCCAATTTTTTCTATATATACTATGAGAATTCAACGTATGTTATTAAAACTTCTAAAATATCGAATAACTCTTGTTTTATTTGCCTGGATACAAACTGTTTGTAGCAGATACCTTGAGCAGATTTTATCAAAAAGAAACTTTGGTGGTAGATGTGGATATGGAGTTTGCAGTGGACTCATTGTCAATTAACGTTCCTATGACTCGAGAAAGTATTCATACCAAGTGAATTAAAAGAGGAAATGCTGGACTCGATTCATGAAGTTGGGATACAGAAGTCTGAAATTAGAGCTATAAAAATAAATAATTTGCCAAAAAAGGGTAGAGACATTGAAAATTTCATAATGACTTGTACATTGTGTCAGTTGAACAGGCCTGCCAATTAGAAAAAGCCATTAATTAGTCATGAAATACCTATTCGCCCTTGGCAGCATTCTAATTGGTTAGAAGTATATCCAGTAAAAAGTAAGACTGCTTATGTTGTTGAAGTTTGTTCTAAATTATTCTTTAAGTATGATATACCGGACTATTTTTTACTGACAATGTTCACTTTAACAGCCATAAATTAAAAGAATTTGCCAAATTGTGGAATTTTGAATTAGAATTCTCCAAGCCCCATTTTCATGAATTCTATATATATATATATATATATATATATATATATATATATATATATATATATATTGAACCAGATATCTTAGATAATAAGAGAATTAGTATTATAAAAATATGTTGCTAGTATGAAATATATGTGAAAATAATATAATTAAGGAAAACAAGTAAAAAGGAAACACGTTTCTTAATTTAAACAACATATCAAATAAAGATATATTAAATAACAGCCTATAACAATATAATAAAAAAGGAATTACCTCAATGATAACATAAAATATAGATATTGCCTAACCAATGTAATGATGTGAATAAAGTTGCCTAAGACGAAGATTATTTTTCATAACATAATCAGCTGTTCATCTGAAATGAAAACAAATATTACTATAGTTAATTCATTATAATCATTAATTTAAGAATAAGAACAAATATAAATATTGAATAGAATATAATCCAATAGATTTCATAGATAAACAAATAATGACATATAGACAAATAACATAAGAGAATTTATATTTATAATTAATATGAGTGTAACAAGAATATACTATCAATAATAATATTGAATGTTGTACCATGTAAGTGTATCTAAGTATAACCAATTTTAATGTATTTGTATGTTTGAAATTTTTTGATAAGTGATAGAAGTTTCAATTATCTGATTACAAAAGACAATATCTTATTGGTTATAAAAGATGACAGAACAAACTGTGAATCAATAAATAAACTTTGGAATAGTGACCTGGAAAAGAACAAAAGACTGTTTTGTTGAAAAAAGTGGAGAATCGAGGGGACGCTTAGGGAGAACGGAAGCTGGTGTTAGGAAGCGAGGAGTGTATGTGATGGTGTTCCTGAAATTTAAAGATATTCCCGGTTTAAGACATTTAAACTTCTAAAGTATTATGAAATACAATATTAGTAATACTTACAGTTAATTGTAACAAGTTTTTCGACAAGAATCTGTGAAATTTTCAACAACTTTGGTTTTTTGGAGCTTCAGTGGAGTGTTCCTGGGATCCAGAGACTTTCATCCCAATTCAAGAGCAACAGGTCAGTGTTTTTAAATCATTTATTGGCCAATAAACAGTGTAAAAACTCAAAATACCCAATTAAGTACTTAATTTCATAAATTGATAAACTTTTGCAAATATGATCGATCTAAAAAAGAAAGAAACAGACTTTGTATAGTGTATTCATTGCATAAAACGTTAAATTTAATAAAAGGCCGAATTTTAAATAAATTAAAATATGTACTTACGCCATCTTGTAATCGCATAAATCTGGTGATTGAAATTTCATAATGTAATAACTATGTCCATTTGTATATAATTCCTATTTTTCTATCCATGTATATAACTAATTTCTTTCCACAGCAATTTGTATCATATATAACTATGATATATATATATAAATTCTTTTATGTTTTGTATGAACCATTTACCTATCTGCATTGTCAAACAAACTATGTTTGTATAAATATAGATGCTTCTTTAATGTAAGAATTGTTCGTTTTATGCTAAAGCGCATGACTAGTTTTTCACGCATGCGCATTGATGATATTATTAAAATCAATAAGTAGGTACAATATAACCATTGGCGTCGCATATTATATTATCAAATATAAATATTGCATTGAAAATTAAATCTATTTCAAATAATGTGTTTTCTTTTTATTTAAACAATTATAACAAGACAATAAGCCAGGACTCAAAGGGAAAAAGGATTTCATGCTCCCGAATAATCTAATTAAAATAAATTACTAAACAAATAACAAAAATTCTAAATAATAAACATATACATTAAATCAGCTACAATAAAAGTAAGTAAAAATAATACAGTTTTTGTTTATAATATATATATATATATATATATATATATATATATATATATATATATATACTAGGAATATTGATGTCACTAACCTTTGGTTCTATAATGAATTTAGGTCCTAAAGCTAAAAAATTTGAAATTGGCTAAAAAACTTAACAGACACAGAAGTTCCGTCTGATATTTCAAATTTCTTAGCTTTAAGACCTAAATTCAGTATAGAACCAAAGTTTAGCGGCATCAATATTCCTAGTTTTTTAGCTGATGTTGATCTTATATCACAGCCAATTTCAGACAATGAAAGAAATATGGTATTAACACAAACAACTAACATTATCACTATCTTTTATCCTAATTCGAACTCTTACAATTACTTTCACAATAGCTACTTAAATTGCAAATTTTTTTTAAAAGATAACCCTCACTTGAGAGTTATCCAAACAGACAAAGTGAAGGTTACCACAGTCATGACACAAGAACAATATACATCATTAGCTAATACCATTTCAAGTAATACCACCTTTGCCTCTTTCTTTCACGTTTTACATATTGGTATCACTGAATTTTCATGACAGGGTTTTGATTCAGTGTTTGTGTCAGTTGTCAATTGTCAAATTATAAATAAAAGAAATTCCTCGTGTTCCTGAACATGTGATTGAATTATTTTTATCTTTTCCTTTTAATATTAATTTTAGTCATTGTATTTATTTATCAATGTAATGTATTTATCAGGCGTTGTGGTGATTTCGTAAGGATTTCGTCAGTTATGTACATTTTATTTACATCAAACATATTTAACCCCACTTTCGTAAGTAATAATATTCAATTCTCGTTATTGGTATTTTGATATTTAATAATTTATTGTAGAGTTCCTGATGAAGAGCCAATAAAGTCTCGAAAGCTTGAACAGAATAAATAGTCCACTTTTTATTTCTCCTTTGACTGAAGACCCGATTAAGAATTTTAATTTCATGATGACTTTCATGTCTAGAAAAAGGACTTTATTATCTGTCTCCTCTTCTACGGTAAACTGTATGCTAGGATTATAGTTGTTAAGCCTGTCAAGGATTTCTTGGATGCCATTCTGAGGAACACATACTATGATGTCATCTACAAATTTTTTATGAAGGGTACTTGGAAACAGAACAGGACTTCTGAGGGAACCTCTGAAAACACATTAATCACAAAATGGTAACGAAAACCAATGTGTAGCAATAGGTTCAGAAATTAGCACTCCTATCATCCTCAAAAAAATTAAAATTAACTTGATAATAGCCCTGAAATCCCGTGTTTGCATAGTAACCCATAGATCCAAAGAAACGGAAGGTCTCGAGCAGCTCAGGCAGATAATGGTTGAGAATTGTTATCCATTACCATTAATAAATAAACTCCTTTTCAGTAGTCCAAATTTTGGTCAGACTGCCAGTGTCGCTATTGTTTCACACCATAGGTACAGCTCACACCTCTAGTAATACTACATCACTACGAACTAATTATGGGTCATTAGCTAACATAGAAGAATTAACACCCAAACTTATCAATATTTTAAAAGATGAAAACATAAAAATAGCAAAAAGATCCCTTGTTCTTCTTGTAATAAAATCTATATTGGTAATACTTCACGCTGCTTAAAAGGCCGTATCACTTCACACAAATCTGATTGCAAAAATTTCAAAAAGGCTTGTGCATTAGCGGAACATGTAATATTAAATGATCACATTATTGACTATAATAATGCACGTGTCCTTAGAGTAGAAAAGAACGTACAAAAAAGAACTTTTTTGGAAATGATTGAAATTAATAGACATGATAACTGTATGAATAAAAGAAGTGACATTGAAGACTTAAGTTCCATATACTCCTACATTCCAAAAATTTCGAATAACAATTAAGTTAACTCACCTTCTATCTATAAACTTTAAAAAAAATCATTTTCTTGATAATAATTTTACATTCTCAATAAATTTATGCTTTCAATATCTTAATATAGTTTTAACGTTTTTATTAGTTACACTTAATTGAAACCAAAAAACAGAATTTTTACATAACTTATTTATCCTCCAAAACTTAATGCCGTATACGTCTTCCCGTTCATAATTTCAACCGATTTATTTTGATCTTTTAAATAATTTTTCTATTGTCACTATCTTTCATAAGATCTTTGTTGATAAACTCAATTTATATTTATATATATATATATATATATATATATATATATATTTATATATATATAAATATATATATATATATATATATATATTATATATATATATATATATTAGTTGTGAATTAATTTGTATAATATTATTTCAGTTGTCTTGAAAAAGAAACGAACTGTTTCGAAAGCTTGACTTTAATAAAATAGTCCACACAATCTTCGCATAGTTTGATTACTGGCCCCTGACTGCATCCCCAATATTTAGGAGTTTTCTTCTTAACTTAGTCAGTCGAGACTAACTTCTTGTAAATATGTGTATTCGTAAGTTGCGAACGGTGAAGGATATGCCCCCTGATTGTGACACTGATGAATACGAGTGTTATAAGGACACTGATTCTGATAGTGACACTGCTGAGTTTTCTGATGGTTATTTGTCACTTTTTGGTGAAATATAGGCACATCAATTGATAATAAAAATAATAAATTTGAAGACGAATTAGATTTTGAGACTTTTATTCAGGATAATATATTATCCAATATCTTGGACAATGTTATTCAAGAAGTGTTCAATGCACATAAAAACACTATTAAACGTAATGGTCGAGTGAAGAAAATTCATGACTACTTAAGAGATTATGGATTAGTTTGTTCCTGATTTTTATATTTTTTTATTATCAGATGTGTTAATTGTTTTAGATTTTTAATTCCAATTATATTTTATTTTGTTTCATACCTATGGTGTTATATCAAGATCTAAGATTAACATTCTGTTAATTTGCAATGGTATAACTGCTAGTTTGTGTTTTTCGAGTAGTAAAAAAAGAAAACGTGTAGTGCCAGTTACTGAATGTACTCATGTAGTGTCAGTTACTGAATATACTCAATTTGTGACTTCCAAGTCAAGAGCTGTCAGCAGTCACGGACACAAGATTGGCAGAACATACAGAGGTTGTAATAATTATATAATAAAGAATATTAAAAATATATAAAGTAAAAGTTATTACAAAAGATATAAAGTGAAATATACCACACATGGTTTTACCAGATTTCATATTTTTTTAAATGTATCGATATAAAAAAAATTAAATGCTTTTGGTAGTGCCAACCATATTTTGTTTCTCTGGTAAGAATACTATGAAAAAAATATGTGGTCTCGCTATCGCCTAAACTGTTTTCAAAAACCGAGATCGAGACGAGACGAGAAAAGTCGCGCGCTCGTGTGAAACCCTACAATAATCAGAAATTTGACCATTTTAATCTCAGAAAATGAATTAATCACCACGGAGATGAGTTTTTCATATTAAATGATCTTGCAACTAATTGGAAGAAATGAAACTTCGAATGTTAAACAATAAATGTGCAATTGCGAATTGGAACAATTGACAACAATGCATTGATGACATTTATAACCCTTATCTAAGAAAAACATACCCCAATGAAAGAGGCAGCTTTGCTACCAACTTGACCGCTGAATTTCCATGGAGTCCCATTATGTCGAAACAATCAGTGAACGGATATTAGATTGTGTGATTCAATTACACTCGCCTACATTGACATATTCTTGTTCCTCAATCATTATTCGTGATCTCCATTGTGGCATTCTCTGGCGATTATTCACATAAATATTGCATTGTTCAACTGACATCTCGATTGACTTATGAAGTCTATTTTCAAATATGGTAGGATTAATTTATTCATTTTCCTAATCATGTACGTGTAACAAGAGCAAATCCCCATACTTGCTGAGTTCAAAAATCACAATAGGAATCACCGATTAAGTCTTGCTTTTGATATATTGACGTGTTATACTTTGTAGCTCAAAGGACCCCGTAATTTTTGATGGGATAATGGCTTTCAGTCAATCCCTTTGAAATCAACTAAAATGTTCTCTAAGACATCGCAATCAAAATTTGCCATGGTCGCAACAGCTGAAGATCTCAAATTCTCGCGCAAAAAGCTGTTCTGTGCCAATACTGCAGTTCTAGGAAAAATCGATATATACCTCTACATCGCGTATCCATATAGACTCTCCATGTATGCAATAATGTTTTATACCACTGAATAGAACTTGAAAAGTTAGGATAGGGACATGTATACGATTTTTTTTATTATTTTGAATAACTGCCTACTACAACCACCTGAATTTGAAAAAAATCAGATTTTCTACTAGCTGTAGGTCCGTTACTAGTAACACTTGATAGTGTTTGTGATTTGTCGTTGAAATCAGTTCATAGACAAACTTTTAAAAATGTAATAATATATAGGGTGCTTTATTTAAAATTGTCACTGTAAATTTTATTCATATTTCAAATGGGAATAGTCAAAACTATATTCAAGAATACAATTTGCAAAACTATTGCAGGCGCAGTTTACCGTACTACAGAATGTTATGGGGAATTGGAATAATTGGATTTATTGAATATTTGGGGCATTCATATAAAAAAGGTTTAATTGCAGTTGTATTGAAAATCTTTAATAGAAAAAGTAAAAATATGAAACATAAACAGTTATTTCTAAAGATCTTGTAGGAAAAAATTGGAACGGTTCTATACAAAATAAAATTTATTAAACCTTAAACTACTATATATATACTATATATATATATATATATATATATATATATATATATATATATAAAACTAGTGAATATTGGGGGATTGCAGCAAAAATTGGAGAAGTTTTACTCTTAGCGGAATATGTCCAAGCTTTCGAGGATGTTTGTCCTCATCATCAGGGAGACTAAAATGAAAAACAACAGTTGAATACTGTGGTCAATAAAGTATAATAGAAATGAAGTTCACAACCACGTGTGTACTTACCTCCGAAGTGAGGTTAGAATCCATAAAGTTGTAAATTCGTAAACTACAGATCGTAAATTGTGAAATGATTTACCGGAATTGAGTTAACGGAAGAGCAAGCCAACCGCATCACACCAGAAAACGAAAATGTAACATTTTATAAAATAAAATAAATAATTTCATCCTCACACGTCACCATGTTGAACGCCGGCAAGGAACTAATATAGTTTGCCTCCAAAAAGGATGTAACAAGAGACAACAAGTGCTGCCAACAGTCAATCTAGTGAGTTGTGGAACAATGCTACCACTTTAGTAATTAGTGATAATATTGGTGGCTTTAGCTACCGTGATGTTTCTCATTTTAGAGTCTGTTATTGTGGAGGTGAGATAGTCTACATCAGAAAAAATTGATTTGATTGAAATATCTTTTAAAATTACTGGTTCAATACTAAACTTGGGACCCAAAGCTAATAACTGTGAAATATCATCAGGTCAAAGCGGGTTGGTTGAGAAATATTTCTAATACCACTAAACCTGATGATATTTCACAGTTTTTAGCTTTGGGTCCCAAGTTTAGTATTGAACCAGTAATTTTAAAAAATATTTCAATTAAATCAATTTTATCTGATGTAGACTATCACACCTCCACAATCACAGACTCTAAAATGTGAAACATCACGGTAGCTAAAGCCACCAATATTATCACTAATTACATACATCAACCTCACAATAATTCTTTCTTTCACAACCTTTTACTTAAATCTAAAGCCTTCTTCAAGACGAACCCTCATCTGATTATCACTCAATCCGATAAGGGTAACGTCACTGTCATTATGGACAAGCAACAATATATTGAGTTGTCTAATAATATTGTTTTGAACAATAGTTCATATGTAGAACTTTCATGTGATCCCACTTCCTCTATACAAAGAAAGAGTAACAACTTAATTAAATCATTATTTAATAAACATCATATATATATGACAGTAAAGAAGAAAATCATGAGCTACAATGGTGTCCCTCCAAAATGTTATTCTCTTTCGAAAGTTCATAAACCGGTTCTCTCTGTAAGACCTATAGTGGCTTCGATAGGAGCCCCCACAGAAAATATTGCACAATTTTGTACAGGAATACTGACTAAAGCGTATGATTATGATAATTTGTATTTTATTAAAGACTCTTTTGAAGTCTCTGAGAAATTTAATAATTTGGTAATTCAAGAAAATTATGTTCTGGCCAGTTTGGATGTGGTCTCGTTGTTCAGTAATGTTTATCTTGATGCTTGTTTGAGAGCAATCGATAAGGGTTGGGATCGTATCTGTATCCATTGCTCCATCCCGAAGGAAGCTTTTCTTGAATTAATAGTTTTTCTGTTTGATAGTACTTACTTCACTTTCAATAACAAAATTTACAAACAAACCTTTGGTACTCCAATGGGTGCTTCAATTTCTCCTATGTTAGCAGCATATGTCATGGACGATGTTCTGGATACAGTCATACCTGTTCTTTCTTTTACTTCTTCTTTTATAAAAAAATATGTCGATGACATTATTTTGGCACTTCCTCGAGAAGGCCTAGACGAAGTTCTGGATACATGTAATAGCTTTGATCCTAATATCCAATTCACGAAATGGAAGACTTCGAGAATTCCGTACCTTTCTTAGACACTAAATTTATGAGAAACAACAATACAATTATTATAGATTGGTACAGGAAGCCATGCAGCTCTGGTAGATATCTTAATTATCATTCCTACCATAAACATTACATGAAAGTGAATTTGGTTAAACAAATGAAGCAGACAGTACTCAGAATTTCTAATAATGTTTTTCATAATAAAAATCTTAATATTTTGCTTAACCTTTTTGTTGGATAACTCTTATCCAAGATCATTATTGAATAAGGTATTATTCAGCACATCTAATGCTGTGGACCTGTTGCTTG
The DNA here is from genome assembly GCA_963921935.1 of Galeruca laticollis. Taxonomy (NCBI): domain Eukaryota; kingdom Metazoa; phylum Arthropoda; class Insecta; order Coleoptera; family Chrysomelidae; genus Galeruca; species Galeruca laticollis. Next base: position 78,275,723 of record OY998183.1, read on the forward strand.
AAGATAGCCATCATAACTTAGCCCAGACGGATGTTGGAATTGATGTGTCCCCTTCTCGATCGGTTTTCGCTACTTTGCCATATATTAAGGACATAACTCCGAGACTTGCCAGATTGCTCCGTTCATGTGGTAATTTCAAAATTGCTAATAAAACTGTTCTTTCTATCAGATCGATTTACACTAGAGTAAAAGATAAAAGTCCTTTGACCTCACTTACTAACGTGGTGTATAGTATTCCTTGTAGGGATTGTGATAAGCAGTATATCGGGCAGACTTTAAGATCTCTATCTAACCGTATAGTTTCACATAAGAGTGACTCTAGATTACACCCAGAGAGGTGCGCGTTAGCTTTTCATGTAAATTCTCTTGATCATCAGATGAATTATGAAGCTGTGAAGGTGTTGGCGACTGAGTCTAATAAAACGAAAAGATCATTCTTGGAAATGGCTTTCATTTCATAAAATAACAATGTCATAAACAAAAAAACTGATATTGATCACTTAAGTGAGATCTACTCATTTTTATTGTCCTTAGATACTAATTTTTCTCATCAAGTGGTGTTAAACAACCATGTTGTTCCTAACAGCACCACCCTTATTACATTAACTTAATAATAATAATAGAAAACTATTTTTGGATGTATTGGTGTTGGTAGATACATCCAAATTACATAAATAATAATGTTAAATACTTAATCTTGAGTGTATTGGTGTTGGTAGATACACTCAGATGGTATATTTATTGAAATTTGCTCAGTTATTATATTATTATTACTATATTATTACTTTTATTATACTGTTTTCTGTCTCTATTTCTTCCTCAGTGTTAGTCAAATTACAAAAATTGAGAACGTCCCCCCTCTCTCTGTCTCACACTATTTCTCTCTCTTCCTCTCTTCGAGAATGATACATCTTCCTATTAACCAATTGTTAGCCCTACAGCAGAATCCATTACTAAAGTGGTAGCATTGTTCCACAACTCACTAGATTGACTGTTGGCAGCACTTGTTGTCTCTTGTTACATCCTTTTTGGAGGCAAACTATATCAGTTCCTTGCCGGCGTTCAACATGGTGACGTGTGAGGATGAAATTATTTATTTTATTTTATAAAATAATACGACATTTTCGTTTTCTGGTGTGATGCGGTTGGTTTGCTCTTCCGTTAACTCAATTCCTGTAAATCATTTCACAATTTACGATCTGTAGTTTACGAATTTACAACTTTATGGATTCTAACCTCACTTCGGAGGTAAGTACACACGTGGTTGTGAACTTCATTTCTATTATACTTTATTGACCACAGTATTCACGTGGTTGTGAACTTAATTTCTATTATTCTTTATTGACCACAGTATTCAACTGTTGTTTTTCATTTTAGTCTCCCTGATGATGAGGACAAACATCCTCGAAAGCTTGGACATATTCCGCTAAGAGTATAACTTTTCCAATTTTTGCTGCAATCCCCCAATATTCACTAGTTTTATTCCTAACTAGTCAGCAAAGACTATCCTTCTTCTATATATATATATATATATATATATATATATATATATTCTTATTCTTGATTTTATAATGAACATATTAGTCTGGAGACTGTGAAATATCTACCTTGATTGTTAATAACTACATCCAATAATCTTCTCGATGGATAATTAAAATCATCCTGGTATCTTGCATAACTCAGAAACGAAATTATTGTAGGCCACATGAGCGCAAGTCCCCACTGTTCTCGTACTAGCAAGGCAAATGCAATAAATAGTATTCTTGTATTGGATTATCATTTTCCACAACTGATGAGTTACTGCATTTCTCCACCATGAATGGAATTTTACCCTCAATAATCCTGATTGATGAAACTGGTCAAGCTGAAATTCTACTTGCCTATCTTCACCGATGTTGTTTTGTATATAAGATGGGGCTAGTTTTACTTGATAGCTGCCATATGTGAAATCTCTCAAAGGGCGGAAATCTAGAATCAGGTCATCTGATGATGGTATCCATTGACCTCGTCTTCTTTGTAACCCTTCTTTATCCATTATAACTTGGAGAGCATATTTTGCACAAATATATCTACCCGGTCTTCTATAGAGAGTCGTATGCTTAGATCATATATACTACCGTGGATCAGGCAACAGCCGTAAACTCTGTTTCCAACATATTCACGACGTACTTCTACGACCCATCCTTGTTTGACACACAAGTTTCTAACGTTGCTTCTTAGTTTTGGAGCCTTTGACTATTTTAACGTACATAGTCAGCGCCAAATTTAAATAATCATGTTTCAAATCTAGATGTTGAAATGACTTCTAAGAAGGTGGAGGTTCTCATTCGGTTGTATTTTTGTGATGCTTCTTACCTTAGAACTTTGTTATTTATAAAACGGGTTTGGAAAATTCTTTCTTTCATTTGAAAGGAAATATTTCAAAACATTGGTTGAGTAGTTTTGGTTTTTGAATCAAAATAAATAGAATAAGCAATATCATCTACCTAAATAAAATTGCTTATTTTTGCGTTCACGTCTCATTTGATCAATTTTGGTTTATTACTTTAGTACATTAAACTATTATAAAACTAAACTATAGACCAAAACTTACAAACGTTTTAAAAGGTAATAAATTCGTTTAATTTTTTTAAAGCTTTTAAGTATATTTAAACTTAAATTGTGAAAATTATTGAAAAAAAACTAGAAATTGTTTATAAAATACATCATTTTATGTTTGAAACATTTCACATTTAATTCGTTCTAAAATGAAACATCAAACTTATTTCTAACTCAACAATCCCACTATTTTTAATATACATTCACAATTTATTCTTATCTTAAAATAAAAATCAATATTTGATAACTTTAAAATATCGCAGACACTAAACACTTGATGAATCCCCAAAAATTACTTGCCATGTTATTATTGTGATGCCGATGCGAGAAAAGAACGCTATTATCAACATTGCCAAATATCTAAGCTATTTCTTATTTCTACTTATCCCGTATTACAAAAATAAATAATCAAGCAATAATTTTGTACAATAATTAGTTGGTTAAAATGTATTTACATTAAAATAACATATTGAATTTAAACATAACTATCTTAGATAATGGACAAAAAAAGTTTCTTATTGAAAGTATTAAAACAGTGGAGAATAACAATAACTGTGAATGAATCTGGCAAAAAGGAACAAGGAGACAAGTTCTTAAATTGAACGTGGTCATATGTTTAGATTTTTAAAACGCATGCTTAATTGGCAGACCGAAATAAAGACAAAGCTATGCTGAATTTCATACAGCAGAAGAAGATAGTGTAATTTAGTCATGCTGCATATGTTGGAAACAGGAACGTGTATGTAGTTCTTAAGGCATTGATGCATCCACGGTAGTATATATGATCTAAGGTCGTATGTCATCATCTATTCCATAACAGACGAGGCAAGAATGCAAAGATGTTTGTGTGAGCACATTCAACCGTAAACAACTCTGATTATTTTCAATATATCTTATTTCATGCACTATTCCGATATTACAGGGATTGCTGATTCTGGTAGCAGCTTGTCCTTCAATATTTTGACATCCAGTGATAGCTATTCCTTTTTTCGCAGCCACTTAACGGAACCGTGAATCGACGAATTCGCACAATGTTACAAACATAATAAGGAATTCTAACATGTCTACGGTGATCCATTTGTTATAAAAAATAATCTCAAAGAAAGCAAAACAATAAAGTATCAAACCAAAATTCAAGTTTACGCTTCAAAAATTGACATTTGCATGTTACCAATACGCTTGGCAAGTAACTCGAGTAGCGCCACGTAGCGGCTAGCAGCGGTAATAGTAGGGTGACAGTCGTATTGAAAACATTGGTGAATGTAATGGAGTCCACAAAAAATTTATTAAAAACGCAAAAAAATCGGTCAAATCGAAATTGTTGCGTAGTAAATTGTTACAATACGGGAAGAAACAATCTCGATTTTAATTTTTATGCTTTTCCCAACCGCTCATGGGAGAGGGAACGAAAAATGCAGTGGATAAAAGCGGTGCGTCGGAAGATGTAAGTATGCTTAATATATATTAATGTGTGTAAAACTCATTTATTCAGATTTCTAAGACAATACAGTTTATTATGTGCAGAAATATTACGTTTATTGCTGATAAGGAATTTTTGAAAAAATAACGACATACTTTTATTTATGCCTGACGGTAAATCATGAAATCCCACAGCACACACAAGAGTTTGTAGTGCTCATTTTTGTGGAGGCAAAAAATCAAATCACCCTTTAGACAAATCATATAATCCAACAATATTTCCTGATATATATATATATATATATATATATATATATATATATATATATAAGAAATCACAATAGTCATCAAGTTTTGATAGGGCCAAAAGACTACTCAGCCGACAAAATAAAACTACTACGATAAATTCAGATATGTCAATGGACAGTGCAGATATTACTCCAAATATATCAATGGATATAGATGAATTAATTTTGAATGTAATTGTTATTTTTTATGATAGAAGCATATAACAACATCATCATTTGTATTATAAATATAATAAAATCATGTAACAACATCATAACTTTAAATTTTTTTTAAATAAGTGTAAAACATTTTTATTGATAAATTCATGTAACATCATAACTTACAGCACCAACGATCCGCCCATTTACATGATCTATCTATAAAAAAACCATAAATTATTGAAAACTCATTTATAATGATTCAAGCCAACTGATGAGATACATAACATAACTAACATATATAAAAATTTATCAAATACTTACCGTAACAACGGGTAAATAAACATTTTCATTCTTTTTACTTTTCCGCCAACTCCAGGTTTTTCATCAAGAACACGAAAAAATGGTTTTTAGAAAAAAAATCCTGTGTGTATGTCGTTGTCGTCGGCCACTTCTCGTTACATGTCTTGTTAGCAGGATACAGTCTCCGGAGTGCAACAACTCACCAATTTTATGATTGAATATTGACATATCACAGATGAACACTATTGATTTTCAGCTCACCAAAGACAGCACAACGGGTGCTATGGTACTTGAAGTATGACATTTTAGTAATTTTTAGAGAACTTTCAGTTTGTTGGCACGATACAGCCTCCGGAGTGCAACAAGTCACCAAATTTATGAATGAATATCATTGAAGATATCTCACAGATGAACCCAATTGATTTTCAGCTCACCAGAGCCCGTAAGACTGGTGCTATAGTACTTTAAGTACGACATTTTTGTTATTTTTGGAGAAATTTCAGTTTGTTAACATGACACAGCCTCCGGAGTATATACAAGGAACCAATTTCATGATTGGGTATTATTCAGGGCGTCTTAAAGGTGAACCCTATTGATATACAGCTCAATAAAGCCAGTAAAACGAGTGCTATGGTATTTGAAGTACAAAATTTTTGGAGAATATTCATTTTGTTAGCACGATACAGCTTCCAGAGTATATACAAGTTACCAATTTTATAATTGAATGTCTTATAGACAAACCTTTTTGATTTTTAGCTCACCAGACCTAGTCCAACGGGTGCTATGGTACCAGAAGGGCCATAATTCTGGTCCTTTTTGGTGAAATTTCGGGTTGTTAGCACTGAACAGCCTCCGGAGTGTGTACAAGTGACCAATTTTATAATTGAATATTTTTCAAGGTGTCTCACAGATGTACCGTATCAATTTTTAGCTGACTAGAGCGAGTACAGCGGGTTCTATAAATCCAGATAGACTACATTTTTGGTTATTTTTTGAGAAATTTCGGTTTGTTAGCACGATACATCCCCGAAGTGTATACAAGTGATAATTTTATGATAGAATATTGTTCAGGTCATCTCACAGATGCGGAAAAGTTAGTTTTAATCGTTAAAACCGGTTATTTGTGCTTGTAACACTAGGAGTTTCTCTAAGCAAGGATCTATCGATTTTACGGTCATTTTCATCTACAATTTCACGTACATTGCTTACATGAAAACTTTTCAATAATTTGCTACCTTTCGCAACGCTCATTTTACGAAAATTTCGTAAATCAACTGCTAGAAATCCGTTCATAATAATAAGACTCATTATTATGTTGTTATACTTTTCAATTTCAAAGATATAACCCTCCAAATAAACGCTTCCGTTTCACCCAAAAATTTCATAAAACAACCACGAGGCGGCGCGCACATCGCCGACTCGAGATACTTGCCAAGCGTATTATGAATCACAATGTAGTGGTATTCTTGATGTAGTGCATCGAAGAAATGTGTGCAACATATTAAACAACTTCTTAAATTACTGTAATATGAGTTTCTTATGTAGTATTGTAAAAAGAAATTAAACTGATATTTCCATAATTGTATCATTCTATTCAATGACCCTGCTCCAATAATTATTACGATGTTCACTATAAAATTATGACTTTATTATATAGTAGTTTAATGCTTATTTCCTTTGTATAGAACCGTAATACTTTTACTTCAAGTTCTTTAGAAATCACTGTTTAGGTTTCATACTTTTACTTTTTGATATTAAAGCTTGTCAATGTCACTGCAATTAAACCTTTTTCATATTAATGCCACAAATCTCCAAAAAATCCCAGTTATCCCAATTCTCCATACAATTCGATAGTATTGAAAACTGCGCCGGCAATAGTTTTGCATATTGTATTCAAGTTTATAGTTTTGACCATCCCCGTTTCAAATATAAATAGAATTTAAAGTAAAAATTTTAAATGAAGCACCCTATATATTATAACATTTTTAAAATCTTGTCAATGAGCTGATTTCAACGTCATATCACACATACTATCTAATGTTACTAGTAAAGAACCTACAGCTAGTAGAATATCACATTTTTTCAAATGCAGGCGGCTGTAGGAGGCAAACAGTTGTTGAACATTAAGAAAAATCGCTTACATGTTCCTATTCTAACTTTTCAAGTTCTATTTAGTAGTATCAAAATGATTTCATACAAGGTAATCCTATATGGATATGCGATGTAAAGTTATATATCGATTTTACCTATTATTGCACAATTCGCACAAAACAGCTTTTTTCGCGAGAATTTGAGATCTTCAGCTGTTGCGGCCATGGATCGGATTTCGATCGGGATATGTTGTAAAACATTTTCCATTTGGTTTCAAAGAGATTGACTGAAAGCCATTTTCTTATCAAAAGATACGGGGTCATTTCTACTTTTCGTAAGCTGCCAACTGTGTGATTTGACAAAATATAATGTCCTACAGTAGGTAGAACTTCTAAGGTCAATACTACAGAATGGAATCTCTCCAATATGGTCTGAGGGTATCAAAGACAGACAGCGTGAGGGGGAATAAATTAAATTCTTCGTGCCCCTTCAAACAATGTTCCAAAATAGTAACAATGGAATGCTTCTTCCTGAAGAGTGGAAACGCTCTTCCATGTCCAACATATACAAGGTAGTAGAGAAAACTGCGAAAACTGGCGTCGAATTGCAGTTATTTGTACTATATTCCGAATATACGGGAATTTAATTGAGCATAAAAACAACTATTACAATGTAGAAGCCGAAGAACAGTTAGGATTTGGAATAGTTTACTTATTTTCAGTCACCCAGATAAATGACAAGAAAATAGTTGATTGCAAACTTGAAAAAAGCGTACGACCGGGTATATTTAGAAAAATTATATATTGGAAACAACAAATCTTAATGCTACTCTGATACAAAAATTACAAGAAACAACAGCATTCCTAAAGCCTTAGTGGGACACAAAGTCTCATAAGGGTTCTATATCAACAAAGGACTGGAACATAAATGCTGCTTGTTGCCTTCAATTTAACTAGAAGACGAAAAAAGAGATACTGGTCGTTGTGAAGTTGAAGAAAAATCTCACAATTCTTTTTAATCTTTCCGTGGCATTTCTGATTCATGTCTTCCTACATATCCCATAAATAATGTTCAAACTACGTGTTTTTCAATCTTTCAATTCTGAATGCCAATCAAAAAATGTATATGGGTGTAGATTGAATTTTACGGTATGAGAATTTGAACAAGCTAGGTGCTAGCAACACATATCACTTTGCATAATTTATCCTGACCTTACATTTGAAATCAAAATCGACTAGCTCAAACCTCACTAAAAGAATAATAGTCGATTCAAATGAGATAGGATGTTAAATTTCCTTTAAGAACTTTATTATTACCGGTTCTCAACTCCTAATGCTTCATCAAATAGTACACAGGATAGCCACAATTCGTCCATAAAACTACATTTAGTACACTTCGATATTCCTTCTTCCAATGAATAATTTTGAATTTATTTTTAGTAGCTTTATTTCATTCGAAACTTTTCGTACGCACTATATACGTGTTTTTGTTTGACATAGGTCAAATAAGTTCGATATTGAATGCAAGAAACCTTAGGAGGTTTCGATTGAAATACATAATATGAATTTTGCATCATTTATTCTCCATACTTGATGAAAACTTTGAAATGATATGGTAGAGTCTGATAATTAAATTGACAAAAGAAAAGTGAGCAGTTCATAGAAAAATTACTTGTTCATTGAGAATCGACCTCTATTTACGGTTGAAGTCGGGACAGAAAAACGTTTGTGAAAATTGAAAATTACTCGTGGAGTTATTGTATGGTATCAATACTTTATTATTAAATTGTATAGTGTAACTACTGAGTTGGAGATCCATGAATAAGTTATGATTGGGGAAAAGTTCCAAATACATGTTAAACCATTATGACGGGTATCGGTCCATTATTTATTTTTTCATACGTATTTCTGAAATAATTTATTCACCAGTTTAATAAATTTGACAAAAATTTCAGATTTTTTGACCTACTTAATTTCAATAGCTTTGTTTGAAAACTCAATACTACTTATTTTCAAAAATCATCTTCAAATTACTTATGCTATCACTCAAATATGCCTTATATACAAATATAGTATTACTGAATGTAGCATTGGTCTTATATGTTATGTACAGTGTTAGAAGTATATTTACGCTCCTATTTTGTCTATGTTGTTCAGTTAAAAAATTGATATAAATGAATGTATATGAAGATATATATATATATATATATATATATATATATATATATATATATATATTGAGACGATCTCTTACCTTCTCTAAAATATAACGGACGTCACTATGAAACCCGCGGCTTTAATATTTACCAGATTTTCTCGGGCGCCAGATTTTTGGGATGGTTTACTTCACCGAACTCTCGGAAATGGTAGCATCAAGAGTTACCAGGGTAGCCACAGATGGAGGTTAAATAATTCCAGGGGTCTGTTGTTCTTGACCTCTATGCCGTGCGAAGTGGGAAACAGGCTTTAATTGTTTACCACTATCGGAAAATGAAACTACCGGTGCTTGATAAAATTATAAACTTTATTTCGACTTCGAAATAATTTGGGAAAAGGAAAATAAAACGACCCTATGATCTTTATATTTAAAATAACTAAATGTTGATTATAAAACCCCTCAGTATTTACGATATCTAATTAGATAATTACTCAGACCAAAGCACTTTACCACACAATAAATAATTTATAATCACAAAACTAACGTGCAAAGCATTAATAGTTTCGGCGATTGCCGGTGAAAATCAGTGGAAATTTACTAGCAGTACGGTGAAAATTACACAGAGAAAGCGTAATTAAGGCACTAGCGGTGTTTTACGGGAGCATGTCTTAGTATTTGTGTGTGTAAGGCTTGGAATAGGAAGGTGGTAACTAATAAATTATTATCGGTTTTTGTGCGGATATTACCCCGGTTGTTGGTGCTAAATCAATCGCTTAAAGAACAGTTAGCCGGCAGAATCCGAAAACCTCTCCCTGACAAACCTGCTATGGCAGCGAACTCTCGCGAGATTATTTCGTTTCACGTCTTGGAAAAACCCTCGAAGGATGCACCTGCTATGGCAGCGAACACAGACGAGGCTCCTCCAAGTTACCTACTATCAAATAGTTAGAGTCACGCTACCAAGGCCTATGGTACTAGATTGAACGATTCCCGAAATACTTTGAAAATCCTCCAATAATCTTTTGATGAAGTGTATTTCCATACCAGTCAACAAATAGTTGGTAGAATACCTATTTTCTGTAATAGGTAACAATCGAACTCAAAACAGAACGAGTCTAAAAGTTTTTGTCTTAAAAAGCATGTCATTCAGAAAATATTTATATTTTTTTTAAAACGTAGTTAAAGTAATAACCGAGGATGAAATCTCAATGAGTATTAGTTACATTCAGTGAGTTCCTTAACATGTATCATAAAATCTTTCTCTTTATTTATTTCCAGTTACCTGAGGATGTGAATGAAAATTCATGAAAGCTTGGTTTAAAACTTCCCTTTCCCCTATTGCTGAATTCCGAAATATTTTATTTTGCAACTTTATAATAATATAATTGGGAGAAGTACAAGATATTGTATACTATTATATTATTAATACGGCTCTACTTAATCAGCGAATGCATGATTTTCATGAATATGAAATAACATACCGAATTAAGCTTAATTGTAACGATCCACTTGGACAATAATAGTGGTAGTTAATAGTAACAAATGTTTCTTTTTATTGCAAATAATGTAATGTTTTTCTTATTTATTTAAATAGTTTTTTTACGCAATGGGTGGGTTAAATTTAAAATTTATACATACGGTATAATATAGATAGATAGTAGATATTATCTACTTACGTAATTCATTTATACACTCAACTAATCACTTATACTTAATTTATGTACAACACTTAATTTCTAATTTCTAACAAATACATTGTTTACTATTTATATAAAACACAGTTCACTTTTATTGTTCTGTTCCCGACTTGATTAAGATGTAAACTGACCTAACTGGCAGCAGGTACTCGCCTTATATACTAGAATCTCTTTCGAAAACATTCGGATTCGACCTTCTGAAAAATGCATCTATAAAACAATCACAAAAAAATAGTCCGTCCCAGAAACCCGCGCGCACCCGTCAAAAATTCAATTTTTAATAAATCTTATTAGACAGGGTCGGCACCAGTGTGCAATTTACATTACCCCCTCCTTAAAAGGGGGTCCTTTCCTGGGACTTCTGTGTAGCCGAGACTGGATATTTAAGTCGGCAACTGGACCAGTTTCTACGCTTTCCGGTCGTGGAAATAACAGGGAACCGTCGTTATCGGATACTGATAACGGGGGGCATGATTGAAAATTATTATGTAGACACCGGAATCTTGAAAGATCACCTCTGTCATAATCCTGATTACTCGCCAATCGAACTGGTTGCTCTCTAGCCTAGGCAATGCTAGTTTCAGCACTTTGGATTCCAGCCCATGATCTTGAAGGCTTCGTAGTGCTTCCCACACATCCCGGTAGGTGAATCGATCTTGAAATTCGTTTTTGGTTACCAGGTAGAAGACGTACCGTGAATTGTGTTTGAGTCTCAGTATTTCGCCAGGGACTAGAACCTGATCTTCAAGTTTTTCAAATTGCCCAAACTCCTTTCGAAAGACGGTTGCCAGCCCTCGTGCGTATTTGTTACTGGGGGAGATGTTGTGTGCCAGTGAATACTCTTCCGGGAGCGTGAAGAAGTCTTGTTGTTATTCTGTTGTGACTCCATATCTAGCTTTCCCGGTACCTCCATATGCGCCCACAAATTCTTCGAAGGCAGGATCAGGCTCTTCCCGGATATGGTTCACTCCTCCTCTCTTTGTAATGGTCACCTTCGAATGGCGCTAGTCGATTTTGGTGATCTTTTCGCCTCGTTGGATTGTGCAACCAAACATTGTCCGCTTCTGTGAAACTGTCTTCTGTGCCCCGTGCGCCGTACAGTTTTTTCATTCTGTCGCTGGCAACTTGAAGATTTGTTTGAACTAATTTGTGCACATACTCCATCGTTCTTCTGTATTGGATCACGTAATCTTCTCCTGCTAGGTCTTCTCCAGGTCGACAAACAAATTCTAGGTCATAAGATAGCCTCATTTCGCGTACAAACAGAATTTTTGCAGGTGTTTCACTCGTGGACTCTGATGGCAGATGTTCTATCAGTCTTCCCTCCCTTTGGTACGAATAGGTCTCGATACTGCAAGAGACATTCTTTCATTTTCCTTTTATCTTCAAGGATTGACCAGCTATTGATAACATATATTCAAATCTGCCATTCTAATTGTCAGTTGCCGTTATTTGACGAACTATAGACGTCACTGGTACGCAGGATCCAATCCTGGTTTCCTTCTTAATGATAATTGGGTAAACGTTCACGTTAATCACACGTACTGAAATCTCCTTCGCCGACGTAACCAAGCCTTTTCCAATTAGTACTCATCTGCCAACATTTTCGTCGTGGTTACATGGCTTCATACTAACCGGGTATGCCGCGCTACCATCATGGTTTCGCTCCATGCAGGTAGAACGGTATCTTCTTGTACAGCTGCCAACACCATGCATCCTTCATATGGATAAAGGAATACATCCTAGAAACCCACTTTAATTGTTCTATTTCTAAAGTCCAGTTGGAAACCATGTAGATTCATCCATTCCCAGAATCACGTCTTCTTCGATCTCAACTACGATCACCGTATGCGTGAACTTTTATGTACCAATTCCCAATTGGATTTGTGACTCTCCGTAAACATTGGCACTCTCACCTATGGCCATCCGCTGTCACAGTCTCGTTGGTAGAAGCTGCTTCTTGGATTTTATTATCTCGGGCCGTTAAATGGTTCTAGTTGCTCCAGTGTTCACCAGCAGAGTTGTCATTCACTTCGCCATACACATATACACTGTCGTTGCGACATCTGAGTGAAGCTATCAGTATGAGAGGGTCTTTGGAACGATCATGGGCTGGTGCTGCCTCCTTGTAGCCGTCCCGTTCTAGCTTTCCTGTTACTGGAGTTCTTGGTTTGCTGGAGTGCTGGGGCGCTTACATGAACTACGTACATGCCCCAGTTCGCCATAATTCCAGCATCTGATATTTTTCGACTTCTTGTCTACCATACTCTTTATCAAGTTGACCATCTGGTCAAATCTGTCTTTGTCTTCTTGGATGATCTTTACTCTGGTTCCCAAAGCCAGAGCAGCAATCAATGCATGTTCCAATGTTTTGGGATGGGCTAAACGAAGCGTCCTTTGCACGTGGTCATGTAAGCCATCGATAAAGGCCTGAATAACTAGACATTCCATCATGTTCTCTGGTGCTGATGGATAAGCAAATCGAACTAGTCGGCATTACCCACTTCGTACTCTTGAAGGGTTTCATCACGTTTCTGCCTTCGGTTCTTTAGCTGGAATTGTTACAATATTCTAGATGTTCGTGACATATTGGATGTCCAACCTCTTCTTCAGCTGCTCGAAGTCATCTGTTTCTTCAAGTGGTATCATCTGAAGTACATATAAGGCATCTCCCTGGAGCGTGATGGTTAAGCTCACCGCCTTCTCCTTTTCGAACCAACTATTCACTCTAGCGGCTGCTTTGAACTGTTTCACATCATTGATACACACGTGTTTCCATCGAACGTTGGGGCCTTGACTTGGGAAAAATTGAAAATAACTTTTATTTCGTGATGGGTTTCTGGCTTGCAGGATTTTATATGTTCGATCTTCTTTTCTTCTTGTGTTCTTAAATCTATTCTATTTCTCTCTTACTTCATGGTTTTCTTGTCCATCGTTATAATCTTATTCTCGATATCCGATTTTAGAGACGAAATCTTATTTTCGACGTCAGCAGCAATGTCATTTTTCAGTGAAAAGAGATCGGCAGACATGTCGTTCTTCATAGCACAAATACCTTCAATCTGAGCAGAAAAAGCGTTCTTCATAGTTGTAATCTCCCTGTCTTTATTAGCAGAAATATTGTCTATGTTAGCAGATTTATCGTTCTTCATAGCAGAAATATCATTATTCACATTAGCAGAAATATCCTTCTTGACGTGATTGAGGTGGAAGCCTCGTCTTTGAATAAAACTGTTTTTGGATCCAAGACGACACTTTCTAGTGCCATTTTGAGTATTTCAACTAATTCACTCTTCTTTCCAGACGTTTCCAACTCGATATTCTCCCATTCTGCTTTTGGTTCCGTCACTTTCAGCTCACTTAGTCTCTTGACCATTTTTACGTAACTATTTATTTATATTACTCCACACCTGACTCCAATGTAATGTTTTTCTTATTCATTTAAATAGTTTTTAACACAACGTGTTGGACAAATTAATACATACGGTATGTCTACTTACTTAATTTATTCATACACTTAACTATTCAATAATTTATGTTAATTAAACTGAATTTATATAAATACTTCAATATGTGCTATTTCACTGTTCTGCTGTGTTCGCTATGAAATAAAACTGTAGACTGACTCACGCTATAAAAACCATTACAAAAAAATATTCCTTTCCTGAAATCAATGCGCTTCCGCCAACGTTTTAGCTTTTAGTTATAAATATTATTGACAGGTTCGGCATCCAGTGTGCGTTTTCGTAATAATAATACCACAATTATTTCGTTACAACTGACTTTGTAAAGAGTTTACGTTTACGAGTATTACTTTCAGTTTAATCTTGGTAACGAACTGAATATTTACGTCATTAAATTTACTGAATCATAAAATTTTCAAAGCCGCACATTTAATTTTGCATATATCTCCATGATTATTATTTACTAATAGTATTACAAAACTCATTCACTTATGAGTATTAAAAACTCTATAAAGCTGGAATTACTCATACTGCGAGGTTTAACAAATAACGGAGAAAAAATTTAATGAACCATTTTTATTTTAACGACTGAACATTAAAATTTGAGTGCACTAACATTCATGCAATTTTACGATAGTTGTTTTTCCAACACACGCGTAACAACGGTTTTACATTTGAGGCCCCTATTAAACGAAGAAAGACAATCTTTTCACATAATCTCATAGACAAGAGTTCCTATTGATTGAAAACGAAATATGATATTTATTCTCGAGAACTTGGTACATCTTTTGAGACGAAACTAAATTCCACTTTATAATGAGAATGAATGAAAACAGAATTGTATATATTATTTCTCAGAGCACATTGCCTGCATGTGGTCATTTGAAATCTTGAAATACGATACAAAAAGGGATTTATATGAATCGCTCTTAATTCGTCAAAATGTTATCATTCTTTGAATATGACAATGTTATGAAATACATTTTTTTGAAACGTGAATATGCTGCCAACTAACTATTTTTTTCTCCCAATTTGTTTTTAGAGGGGCCTCACGTTTTAGGAACCTGAAAACAGTTGGCACCCGTGACTTGCAACAAAATTTAGGTCAATTTGTAAACAACAAACTAAAGAACGCAATAAAATTAATTATTGAAATTTTAACACAATATAATTTGGACCTTTGCCTTGGGGATCAGGTATTTTGATTGAGTTTTATATTGTTATAAAAAAGATATAAGCCATTAAGTGATGGTGTGATTTTGACAGTTTTGACCATTTGTGGTCAACAATTTGAACGCCAAAACCTGATCCCCAAAAGAAAGCCTAGAGAATTCCATTCTGAAAATATGAAATCTCAAATGATTGTATTTTTTAAGATTTATTGCACGCAAATTTTACAAACGAACAACTTTTTACCTTAGTTCAACCGTTCCACCGTCTTGATGGATGGCGCTGTATAGAACTTCAATAACAGATGACGATGGTCAAATGTCTTTGCCATATGTTTTGTGTCCATAAAAATATTCCAAATTTATAGTTTGTCAGTATGTATTGTATTTGTATGTGGTTATAATTAAATCATTTTCATGCTGAATAAGTTAATTTGTTAGGAATAAAAATGTTATATATTTTTTATCTTCAATTTTTCCAGGTTTTGTTTCAAAATGTTATATTTTTTGCATTTTCCTCCAATTTGTAATAAACGGACATGCCTGTTTTTCCATTGACTCTTCTCAATTATTCAAGAAAATGATAGTAAAAGTGTTTGCTTTCTTTTATTGAATACAAAATCAAATCATGTAGGCAATCTGTTGGTTTAATTGTAGTATTACAAATTTGAATGACAGAGTAAGTAAGTAGGTAGTTTTTATATTTATTATAATACAGAATGTCTCATTTTCCACTGACCCCTCTTAATCATTCAAATGAATAGTAACAAAGAAATGCTAATCAATTAGGTACACTATAAAAATGTTTATTATAGCAATAAACAGAGATGTCCGCTTTTTCATTGACCCTTATTAATTATTCAAGAGAATTACAGCTAAAAATTGGTGTATGTTTTATTAAAAAAGGAACAAATAAGAAATATTTTATATAAATATCAATAAAATTATTATTACCAATTTAATGTATTTGTCTTCATATTTATTAATACATGGCAACTGAAGTTCATCTCTACCATTTCTCCCCATAACAAAAAGAAAGTAAAAAGTTTATAAAAATATCAATTTTTTTCAAATCTATACTCACAAGAGGGTGGTGACCCCCACTCACATATTGAAGTCTTAATCCATGTAGTTATAAAGACTGAAAAAATATTATTTAAATACTTTCTTTAAATAAATAATATTTTTACTTACAAAATTATGTTGCTAACTCCCAATTCAGCAAAAGTATACAAACCATCCGTTTTATCTCGGATGCCATATTACAAATTTGATATACATAAGGTTTGTTCCAACCTTCAATCAAAAACAGATTTCTTACAGTTTGCAAATCGTTTCCAAAGCGCATGTCTGTAAGATAAAATACATACTTTGCACGTCAATAAACAGTTCGATGTTGACCACAAGTTTATTTCTGTATGTTGTATCTATCAGTTATAAATCATTGGGATTTTATAAGATATGGTTATCCATTTTTTAGCTTGCTATAGGTAATAGTAATTGTTGAATAAAATTAATGAATGAAGTACGAGTAGGTAACATTACATTTCAAAAATCTGTGAACCATAAATGTTTTGAAACTTTATTTAGTCAATAGTCGAAATTACCTTGCAAATTATTTGATTATATAACCATTTAAAACAATCAAAGAAAATAAGAACCCAAATTATTATTAAAGGATAAGTTAGTAATAGTGTTAGTTGTTGATTAAAAAAATATTGTAAATCAAAGGACGATTAAAAAACTAATTTTGTCTACCTACTCTAGAAATGGCAATAGGAAATAGAATCGCTTTATATTTGAAGTG
Organism: Galeruca laticollis; assembly: GCA_963921935.1. NCBI lineage: Eukaryota > Metazoa > Arthropoda > Insecta > Coleoptera > Chrysomelidae > Galeruca > Galeruca laticollis. The sequence goes on from OY998183.1 coordinate 78,292,874, forward strand.
AAAATATCCAGCTGATCCAGAGATACGTTCCAAAATATCCAGTTGATCCAGAGATACGTTTGTTTCAATCGTCAAGAGTGGAAAGACAGAGTTGTATGTAGTATATCTGGATTTATAGAACCCATTATACTCGCTCTACTGAGCTGAAAATCAATAGGGTTCATCTGTGAGACACTCTGAAAAATATCCAAATATAAAATTGTTCACTTGTGTACACTACGGAGGCTGTATCGTGCTAACAACCCAGAATTTCTCCAATAATGTTGCATTTCAGGTACCATAGCACCCGTTCTACTAGCTCTAGTGGCTGAAAATCAAATAATGAAATTGGTCACTTGTATACACTCCGGAGGCTGTATCATGCTACCAAACTGATATTTCTCCCAAAAAAGTCATATTTCGAGTACCATAGCACCTGTTCTACTGGCTCTGGTGAGCTGAAATTCAATAGGGTTCATCTGTGAGATGTCCTGAACAATATTCAATCATAAAATTGGTGACTTGTTGCACTCCGGAAGCTGTATCCTGCTAACAAATAAAAATTTCTCCAAAAATGTCATACTTCAAGTACCATAGCACCCATTGTACTGGCTCTAGTGAGGTGAAAATGAATAGGGTTCTTCTGTGAGATGTCCTCATAAAATTGGTGACTGGTTGCAGTTCGGAGGCTGTATCGTGTTATACAGACAGGATTTTTTTATAAAAACCATTTTTTGTGTCATTCTTGCTGAAAAACGTAAAACAACTCAAAAACAATACAAAATTCTAACTTTTTCTTTGTGGTAAACCAATATTTTTCTCGCATATTTAATAGGTTGACCGGAAAAGGAATAATATCAATAATGTATTATATAAAATCAAAAAATATATTTACCATTCAGGTGTATATGTCATTTTATAGATGGAAAAAAGAAAATTAGCCAATTATTTTTTTGTACGATGAAAAAAAATGTTTCAGTTCCAATCTCCACAACACACATGATCAATCTTTGCAAACAAGGTAGAAGAAAACGGGTATATGTTTGTTTGTTTGCTTTTATACTGTTATATCGATCTCCCTACAATAGTAGCTTTGCAAGTTTTTTTGAACATTTGCTATTTTAAATTGAAATTCCTCACTGTACCTTACCTTCCTCTTTCTATTAACTATGAAGCATTGTATTATAAGTAAATATTTCTCTGTGTAATAAAGAAATTTGGAAACTTTTGTTTATATTATTTGTTTTGGGATAAATTTGAATATATTTACACACGTAGTTGATGAAAGAGCCTACATTTCAAATAAAATTTGGAAGTAACCAACAGAAACTATGAAACTGACAAGAGGCTAAATAGAACGCGGCATCGACCAATGAGAGAACAGATACCAATGCGTATGAATGGTTAGTTGCAGAGTTTTACGGGTATGTAATATGGAAATACACTGACTTCGAAATGTCTGAAAGCTTATAATGCATTTTACTTTCGTAAATTTATTTTTGTAGGGTTTTTAGTATTATTATAAAATTATTATGTTGATAATATTTTTGTAAATACCAGAAGCTACCTATGCTGTAATAATATAATTTTATAACAGCTAAATTCAATTAAAATACCTGTCTAATTACGGATTAATGCCTAAAACATATTTTTTTGAATAAATAAGAAATAAAACGTATAAGTGATAATAAATATATGCTTTTTTTAAGATTGATTAACATAAAAAAAGTTATTTACAAAATATCTGCATAATAATGTTCATTTAAAACATCTTTACTATTTCTAACTGTTGTGCAAGAGTTGACTCAATTAATTTCTACTTGTTGCTTGTTTGAGATTCCAAATATGAACTTATTAGTACCTACATTATTATTGAATGATAATTGCTTTCTCTAAAGTAGTTTATTGAGTCTTTAACAAATGATCTTCATATGAAGTGACTTTACATTCACAAAGTGCACAGTTAAAACCTCTATATTCATGATTGTGAAACTTTCTTTCATGTTGCTTAAGACTTCTAGAATAAGCAAAATTCTTTTCACAAATAGTCCATTTTTTAATAAAATATATGCACTTAAATAAATGTGTAGCTGCGGTCAAAACTGTGATTTTTAAATTGGATTTCCACACAATGTCTCAACAAAATAAACATAAACTATAACAAAACCATTGAGTGAACCACGAATAAACAAAACAAATATCTCTAGATAAATAAAAATCAAATTCGAATACTATTACTATATTTACACAGAATTACTACACTATTTACAATTATCAATTGTACGTTTTTTTACGGTTGCGAAAATTTGCTACGTAATATTAACTCGTTTATTAATCGAGATACCGAGCTAACGAAATGTGAAATATTCTTGAGAATGTGTAGTTCAAATAGAGAAACTCACAATTGCTTTTAAAATACAAAAGGGGGTTGTGAATTCTGTCGCAGTACAAAGGCACCAGAATAAATAAATAATATTTATTCTTGTGACAAATGGTTGTAAATTCGATAATAGAGAATTTATCAGAGAGAAAAATATATTTTCGAACATACTGCCCGCGGCCACCGCCTAAACGAAAATTTACATGCTATGTACAACGTAAAACTAATTATAATAACTACGGTATAAGAGTCGGATGAGATACAAGAGTCAGTCCTTTTCACAGCCTTGCTAGAATTTTTGGTTTAAACATTTGCGTAATTCGTTGAGTGAATTTGACTTACAGTAATTTTACACACAGTTCTAGTTTGGGAATAGTCAGCATATTTTTTAATGGCGCAATTTGGTATTTAGCACCTACTAATGCATTTGCATATTTGGAGGGAAGATATAAGCTGCAACCATATGCCAGTGAACTGGCATCTGAAAATCCATGAACTTGTTCGGACAGGGACAGGGAGTTAGAACCTGACAGTAGGTCATCCACATACGTTTGATGTAATAATGTGTCTGAAGCAAAATATAAATCGGTATTTCGTCATGCAATATCTTGAAGTACTGTACATGCGAGATAAGAAGCACATTTTTGTCCGAACGACACACAAGTTAATTCGACGCATGAAAAATCATCACTGGGACAATATCTCCATAATATATTTTGTAAAAAATTTTGATCAGGGTTTGTGGAGGTCTGTCTCTGCATTACTTTTACATCCGCTGTCAATGCGTATCTGGAAGAGTGAAAAAGACGACCTTCGAGAGATATTTCACAAAAAGAGTAAGAGGAAGTCGTTTTACAGGTGAAATCGAAGAGCACTCGCAATTTGGTGGTTTCACTCTGTTCTCTCAGAACGCGTTGGTGGAGAATAAAATACTTATTTTCGTTGGAGGAGTGGAGAGAGATAAAGGAACAAATTTGCCATGTCCGACTGAAATATATTTATCGATAAGTTGTTTGTATTCTGAGAAAAGAACTGGGTTGTGAGTTAATTTCCCTTCGAGTAATTTGAATCTACGTATTGCTATTAAAAGAGAATCTTTAAGCTTTGTGAGCATTGGCTTCTACGAATGGATTTTACTTCATATCGACACTTGTCTAAAATTTTGGTGGTGAACGATAATATTTCTTTGGCCTTTCAGCCGATGTAGAGCGATGAGCGGTGCTCGAATCAACTTCTTTTTGAGACCAAAACTCATCAAGCAAAAGGTTAATATCCACGTCATTATTATGAGGGACTGAGTTGTGTTCAATTGCTGAAGAGCTGTTAACCGAGAAATAATGAGAGTGTATATGTGTTAGAGAACTTTCCTTGTTACAATTTTGTGGAAAATTTACAGATAACACCCAGCCTAATTGGGTGTTAATGATTGATGGAAGTCCAGAACCTAAGCGTTTGATATCATTTTTTAGGATTGCATAATAAATGTCGCGACCGAGCAACATATTTATGTGAGGAGTGTTGAATTGATCGTCAGCTAATTTTGACAATAGCTGAGAGGAAATATTTAATCTTTCAACATTAAGAGTTACCTGAGGCCGAGAGTGAGTAATTTTTGGTAAAATTACGCACGAAACTTAGAATTTTCTGTTTTACACGATTTTTGTAAACAAGGTGATATCTATCATATCGGTTAACGTGGTGCTGCCTTCTACAATACCGTTAACTTGGAGAGTTTCGGATAGATTTTGTAGCATAATTTTGCAGCTAGAGAGTGAGTGACGAATGAGGTCATTGTCAAAAAGAATTTTAATAGAAAATTGCTGTCCTATCTTTGGCTTGACATAGACCTATGCGGTGGCTGATAAAACATGACTATTATTGATCGAGAGAGCGGTCATCGAAGTGGTCGGAATATGTGATATGTCTACTGGAAATTGTGAATCACGATCAATGGAAGATGTGCTAAGAGAGCTAGGTTGAGGACTATCGGCTAGAGGTGGTATATTGACAACTTGAGGTGCATCAGTACGTGAGAGTTCCAGATGTTACAGAGTGTGAATCTTTTTTGCACAAATCGTACATTTTCTGGGAGAGAGACAAGCGCGAATCGAATGTTTATTTCCTCTCCCTCTCTGTCTCTCTGCTCGTTTCCTCAATTATGAGGGTCGTGACCTCTTTGAAATGCCTCTATTCCTCTTTCTATGTCTCCTTCCACATTTCTCGATATTTAGCCTGGTGAAACGATACGTGACTTGTTTGATTTCATCAGACCATCTCATAGGCGATCGGCATCTACTTCGCTTTCCCTGTACTTCTCCCATCACTATAAGCCTGTATATATTGTCATCTCGTATTCTAGCTACGTGTCCAAAGTATTGCACTTTCTTCATGCATAATGATGATAGTCTGGTGGATACACTTAGCTCTAGCAGTATCGACTGATTAATTCTCCTCGGGGTCCAGAGTATTCTAAGCAATCTCCTGTAGCACCACAGTTCAAAGGAATCAATATATTTGCGTTTTTTAGCTCTAAGTGTCCACGATTCTGAGCCGTATGAGAAGATTGGAAAGACCAACGTTCGGACCAGATTCATTTTAGCGTTTTTGGTTATTTCCATATTTTGGTTAGTCTCAGCATCGCACTCTTGACCAAGGCTATTCTTCTTTTAACCTCCTCTACGCATCCACCCATGTTGGTTAATACTGACCCCAGATATGTAAAGCTGCTTACCCTCTCAAGATCGTCAAGCAGGTTAGTCCTGTTCATCTAGGGAGTTCCTCATTATAGCTTCTCCATAAATGTTAAACAGTGTAGGTTATGAAACGCACCCTTGTCTCACACCTCTTTGTGGCTGGAAGTCTCGACTCATCATATCTTCTATTTTGACTACAGCGGTACTTTCCAAGTAAATATTTTTGATTGAGTTGATCAAGTGATCTGGAATGCCCATTTGGTTGAGTACTTCCCATAACCTATTCCAGTTGACAAAGTCGAAAGCACATTATCATGGGGACATTACATTCGCGGCATTTTTCTATCATTTGTCTAATGTTAACAATTTGATTTCGGGTGCCTCTACCCTTCACGAAACTGGCCTGTTCTCTTGTAATTTCGTTGTTCACATAGTGCCTCAGTCGATTAATCATAATATGTAGCAACACTTTGCTTGTATGTGATAGCAGTGAGAGTGTGCGATAGTTATTACATTTTCGAGTGGAGCCTTTCTTGTGCAGTGGAATCATAATCGATGTTTCTTGTTTCTTGTCTTTGGGCCATATTCCGGTCTTCCATATTAAATTACATATTGTGTGCATGATATTGACTCCCTCGTCACCCAATTCTTTAAAAATTTCCCCTGTGATTCCATCAATACCTGTCGCTTTATTATTTTTTAGTTTTCTAATAGCTTGTTTTACTTCGGTTTTAAGTATCTCAGGTTCTTTCTCCGTGTTATTGGTTTGCAGTTATGTGTCGTTTCTTTGTTCGTCGCAATATGACTCTTCACAATATTTTCTCCATTTCTCCGTTATTTGCTCTCTGTGAGTTAGTAAAATTCACTTTTTATCCTCAATAGCCCATGTTGTTGGCTTAAAATCTCTCGCTATTTCTTCAATTTTTTCTAAAGAGATCTCTTACTTGGTTCCTCTCTGCATATCTTTGTACTTCTTCACACTGACCCTTAAGATAGGTGTTTTTGCCTTGTCGACAGCTCTTTTATCAAGTCTTCTGAGATGTTGATATTCTTGTCTCTGTTGTTCTTTGTTAAGTCCAGTTTTCTTAATATTTTTCCTCTGCTCTATCAATTGCGATGGGACATCCAAGGCTTCTTAACTTGCATTTTATTTCTTTGTGACAGTATTTTGTAACGTGCTTTCTTTCCTCAAAAGTGTTACGGACGTCACTATGACACCTGCGGCTTTACAATCTACCAGATTTCCTCGGGCGCCAGATTTTTGGGATGGTTTACTCCACCGAACTCTCGAAAATGGTAGCGTCAAGAGTTACCAGGGTAACAACAGATGGAGGTCAAGTAATTCCAGGGGTCTGTTTTTCTTGACCTCTATGCCGTGCGAAGTGGGAAACAGGCTTTAATTGTTTACCACTGTCGGAAAATGAAACTACCTGTGCTTTATAAAATTTTACAATTTATTTCGACTTCTAAATAATTTGGGAAAAGTAAAATAAAACGAACCACGTAGCTATATATTTAAAATAACTAAATATTGATGAAAACCCTTCAGTATTTACGATTTCTATTAAATTACAACCCAGACCAAAGCACTTTATTACTGAATAAATGTTTTACGATTACAAGCCTAACGTGCAAAGCTTTAATAGTTTTCGGCGATTGCCGGTGAAAATCAGTGAAAATTTACTAGCAGTACGGTGAGAATTACACAGAGAAAGCGTTATCAAGGCACTAGCGGTGTTTTACGGGAGCGTTTCTTGGCATTTGTGTACGGTTTAGAATAGAACGGCGGTAAATAATAAATTTCCCTTGGTTTTTGTGCGGATATTACCCCGGTCGTTGGTGCTAAAATCAATCGCGTAAAGATCAGTTAGTCGGCAGAATCCGAAAACCTCTCCCTGGCGAACCTGCTATGGCGGCGAACGCTCGTGAGATTATTTCATTTCACGCCTTGGAAAACCTTCGAGGATGTACCTGCTATGGCAGCGAACACAGACGAGACTCCTCCAAGTTGCCTATTATCAAATATTTTAAAGTCACGCTACCAAGGCCTATGGTACTAGATTGAGCAAACCCCCGAAATACTTTGAGAATCCCTCAAGAATTTACCTGCTTTGCAGCGAGAATGCTTGAAGGTTTCCCAACGGTATTTCCTTCCTCTAGTGTTGTATACCGGAATCGGGATTCCCGAAATACCTTGAAAATCCCCCAAGAATCTACCTGCTTTGTAGCGAGAATGCTTGGAAGTTTCCCAACTATATTTCTTTTCCCCTAAAGTTAAAACCAACAGTAAATTCTTACTTCGGAATCGTACACAAATACGCGGAAATTCACTCAAATTAAACAAGCAGTAAGCAAAAATAAAATCTATTAATACAGTTACGAAAGACGCTAGGAGCAAAATGAATTTACCACAAGAAGAATGATTTATAAAATAATTTCTAAATTCGCTTACCTTGTTGGGGAAAATCAGTCGGCGTTTCGGAAATGGCGGAAAAAAACGGCGAAACTGTGAGAGCACAGAACTAGGATCTAAGAGCTAAGAGAGCACAAGAGCAAAAGAGAGCAAATCCGTCCCGTTTGCCGGTTTTATTCATTCTTTCCTCGACCCCACTCAGGAGGTCCCCTACTTAACAATCTTAAGAACGACGCAGACTGATTTGCGCGAACGGTACAGTAAGCAATACATATTAAATATATACGGGATGTATCAAAATCAATATACATATTTAAAAATTATTAAGAGCAAATAAGTTTACAGCTTTTGATGAAAGAGGGGTTTATAAGTAAATAATAACATAACTTAATAATAATACGAATAAAATGAGAAATTAAAATGTATACAGTGGGATGTCGGAACGAAAAATAGTAACATCGTTACAATTTGTATATGTGCATTTTTAACCGATGCTTTTAAATTGTTCCAGATAGTTCCGATGTCCTCTGTGTTTTGGATATTTTGTATGTTGCTATCCATCAGATCCCTGAATTGTTGTCTTTCAGACGGATATATGTCCATTCGTTTTTCCTTAGTTATTTTCCTTGAGGTATTTAATTTAATGCGAAGAACTGTAACTAACAACAGGTGGTTCGAATTGCAGTCCGCACCAGGGTATGTCTTGGTATTCAGAATTGAGGATTCACATCTTTGATTGATTACAATATAATCTATTTGGTTTCTATATCGATCCCCAGGTGATTTTAAAGTATAGAGGCGTCGAATGTGGTGTTGGTGATAACCAGTTTGTTCTGTATGCAGAAGTCTATAAGTTTTTCTCCTCTTTCATTTCTCTCCCATACTCCAAAACGGCCAATAACGTGTTTAAGGTGTCCATTATCTTTGGAGCTCCCTACTTTGTCATTTAGATCTTCAGCAATGATAGTGATCTTTCGTGATGCAGTGTTCTGCATTACATCTTGCAATTTATTGTAAAAGCCATCAACTATTTCTTCCCTTGTTGTCGTTGTTGGGGCATATACCTGTATTGTGTTCAGTTTAACAGGTTTCGTATCTAGTTTTATTGATGTTTGTCGATCCGCAATGCATGAGTAGGCTAGTACCATATTTTTCAACTGTGGCGAGACATCAAAAGCTACAGCACTAAATTTTTGCTCGTGGTGTCCAGCAAAATAAACGGTATTTCTTTCCGATGTTACAAAATGACCCCTTCTTCTTTCCAGTGCGTCTCACAAGTCCCAGTATACCGACGTTGTGTTCTTTCATTTATTTATATATTATAGCCAGTTTGCTGGGTGGTGGCAGCAATACTTGGACATTCCAAGTACCTATTCGGACACCCTGACGAGGATTAAGCGTGGTTTGATTGGGTACTCCAGTCGCTTCGTATCCACATGCCGCCTGGTTTCCTACGAACATATGGACGGTCGCACATTTTACACCCGGAGGCCCGGAAACCCCCTGGCGCCGATTCCAAGACAGTTAAGACACAAAGCTTTTGACTTTACAAGTTTGTGCTTATCTTCAGTGACTGAAGCAGTATAATTGGGACAATAATATATTTCATGGCAGTTGTTTTTACAAAATATGCAGTGATTGGCGTTTTTTGCGCAATTGGACGCGTTGGATCTATGGTTGGAATGAATATTATGCTCAGTGTTTGTATGATTGAAACCTTTTGCTAAGATGTAAACTTGATTTGCTATCTTTTAAATGGAACGGATGCCTGGTTGCCTTAGTTTTTGTATGGGAGATGAGAGAAGAAGTATTTTCCAAAATTATGCATTTCCAATCTAAAAAGCGTGGGAATTTTTTAATTGGTGGGAGAGAACCTATTTCGCAACTTTCTTCAAGGGTAAATTTCGTATTGAAATCTAGCTTATTTTCTAATAGAAATACTATTAAATACTCAAGCATTGCTTCGTGTGATATATTGAAATATTTTAAGCATTCGGGCAAAGCGCGCGAGTTTGTGGCAAATTTTTGCAATTTAATATGATCACATTTTAGTCATGACTTTTGCTCAAGTATGTGTGTCGATAATTTTCAAAGCATCTCCCTTTAAAAAGCTTTTGAGGTAGAGAAATTTTTGGCTATCACTAGAGATTTGTGCGATGTTAATAATTGAAGCATTAACCAAATATGCGTATTCCAAGGGGTTAAAACCATCAAAGGTGGGTATGCTGATTCCAGTCAAAGGCACATTATTTTGGGTGGTATTAGTAAAGCAATTAGGTATAATTGAGGTTCGCGAAGTTGAATCAAACTTTTCAAAAGAAAACTGAAATTGCTATAGGGTGTAGAAATATTTAGTTTAAGTGTCTTCGCGGTATTTGGAATCTAATTCATTCGAGGAGTCTAAATAATACTCAATATTCTGTTGAGCATCTGAATATTTGGTATAACTATCTATTAGGAAACCCATTCTATTGAGTGACTTATTCTTGTCTTTTAGAGAGCCAACATTTGCAGAAAACCAATTTGCGATGCGAGATATGCTACTTTCAGCTACATATCAACCTTTATATTCTTTGAAATCAGTAATCATTTTAAATATCTAAGAGAATTATATGAGGATAAATTGGTATTGCCAGAAATGTTCTATCACAGTTTAAGCTAACTTAATTAAAACATATACAAAGAATGACAATTGAGAGACAATACCGCGAAATTGTTAACTTAGAGAGAATTGAAACGTTTATGTGTAGATGCGGTGACTGGACAATGCAAGGCGAGTCGTAGGAACACAACTGTACGCTGCGACGAAGAGAATCCAGGCGATCCCGAAGATGAGATGAAGTGAGATTTCAGAGGTGTAGAGACGGTGTGATGAGGAACTGTGATGAGAGTTGTGTAATGTCCGAATTATTAATTAGTTCCGGTTTCTATAAGATCCGGCTCAAAAGTCCATGTATACGTATTTACACGTACATTGATAAACAGCGCACTGTTTTTCCAATTTAAAAAGTGTTTGTAGTTAAATAAAAATCAAATTTGGACACTATTACTATATTTACACAGAATTACTACATTATTTACGCTTATTATTAATTGTACAGTGTTTCATTACGGTTGCGAAAATTTGCTACGTAATAGTAACTCGTTTACTAATCGAGACACCGAGATAAAGAATTGCGAAATATTCTTGAGAATGTGTAGGTCAAATAAAGAGACTCAGTAGATGTACAGAGAGAGAAGCGTCACGTAATAAAATAAATTACAAGAGTTACTCCAGTAAACTACTGAGACACAACTTGAGAGTAACTCAAAGCTGAACGTAAACCGATTCACTTGAAGAAACATTCACGACGGAGGGTTAAAAATGATATCTTCTTGCAAGAAAGATCGAATTCCATCAATCAAGTTGCAAATCTTACAAAAAGAAGGGAAATTTGCCAGCCAGACTTTTCTAGGTAAAACTATAATGCCTCAATAAAGAGAGAATATATATAGATATATCTTTACAAAGTCGTTATTCAACCTTTTATGAGAGGATATGCGTCAGATTATAATTCGAACGTGGCAGAATATTACGATAGGGGTCACAGTGGTTCACGCCGCGCGATCCATCGTTTTTAAAATACAAAAGGGGGTTGTGAATTTTGTCGCAGCACAAAACCACAAAAATAAATAAATAATATTTAATCTTGTGACAAAAGATTGTAAATTCGATACTAAAGAGAATTTATCAGGAAGAAAAATGTATTTTCGAACAAATACCTACAAACTAATTTCATGTGTAGATATAAGTTTACTACTAAGAAACTCCCTTTGTTAATAAATATTTTTTTAATGAAGCTTTGAAGGCAGAAACTACTGCTCCCTTGGCTATATACCTCGATAAATATTGAATAGCTTGTCCTGGGAAATAGGGGAAACACCAGTGACGTATTTTCAGTTGCTATTTCGAAAGTCATGAAAAGTTACTCACTTAATCTTCAATACTTGTTCGATAATAAAAGCCACAATGGCCGGAGTAAATTACTCTAAAATTTCAAAAAGCGAAAGGAAAAGAATTAAGTTCGGTTACAGTATCAGTAATGAAACATGTATAAATTATTTTCGATAGTATTCTAAATCCACATAAAAATTGCCAGAGCATTCTTGTACCTCCTAATTGTTGATAGAACTTGTATTTTTGTCATTTCATTAGTCCTCAAATTTTTGCACAATAAAGAAAATATAAATGGAAAACGAATTATCTATATAATGCCAAATATAAATTACATCACTAACCATCTACCAGAGCAAAAATCTTATTTTTTACTTCCCAATAATAGGTAAACACAGCAAGCACTAAAAAACAAATGATAATGGACAGAGGTTGATAAACTTTGCCTACGAAAAGGATATGGTGGTAAGAAGTACGCAAATAGAAAGGAAGCAAATATATTAAGTCACCTGGGTACCTCCGGTTGAAAGAACGGCAAATCAAATAGACCATGCATTAATTGAAAAAAGACGCAAAAACATTACCTTGAATGTTAGAAGCATGAGCGGAGCTGACTGTGGTTCAGACCATTTTTTAGTAAATGTCAAATGCGGCAGTGCTTTTAAGGAGCAAAAATGAAAATATGTGCCAATATGTGCCAATAAAAAATGCTAGTATGATATAGAACAATGTATAAGTTCAGATGTTAAAAATAGATACCAAGATGAAATAAATAACGAATTAGAATAAGAACAAGGCTTGCAGATAGAACAAAAATGAAATAAAATAAAAGAAGCAATAACAAATGCAAACAAAATGTGTCTACGAATAAGAAACAAAGAGGGAAAGAAGAATAGTAAGGACTGGTTCGATGAAGAATGTACACAAGCAGTGAATAATAAGCGAAGATTAAGGAACTTGAAACTGACTAATGGGGCGGGAAGTACCGTCTCAAGTATAACGGAATAATACAGGAATTGAAAAGAATATGCAGGAGAAAGAGAAGGCAATATAAGGAAGAAAAATTTCAGAAGAAGGAAATAAGATCCTTCTGCCAAGAAAACAATACCATACGTCAATAAGAAATTCTACGAATGTTCTGCATTGGCTAACCGCACTCTATAATTTTATTTATTAATTTCTTCGATCTTACGTATATAATACCTTTGCAACCTATTGAAACTGCGGGCTAGTGTAGGAAGGAGGTCTATGATTAAGGTTAATTGAACGTAGAGTTAATGTTTCAATAACATAATCTTCTTACAAGTTAAGGAAAATATATAACATTGACATGCGCTATTGTGAAATATACAAGGTGAAACGTCGCGAAGCCGATTTAAGCGATTCGAGCGAATTCGTTGCGAACTAGACATAAGAGATTTGCTGCCATTGAGAACGTTGTTGTTACATCAAGTGAAGAAGCTTGACGCTCTCGAACACGTTGTTGCAAGAACAAGTAAAGCGTTTAACCCTTTCAGTGGCCATGGGTACAATTGTACCCGTTGAAATTAGGAACCTATGAAAGCTTCAAACATTCAATTTATGTAGTCGTATTAACGGAAACTGTAATTATTGTACATCTAATTTTACTTCCTGTACATAGATGGCAACAAAAGTGTAATCGTTTTGACGTTCAAACCGTTAAAGTGTCAGTATATTCATGTGAGTGACTGTCTAAGTAAGTAAGGTTATTTGTAGTCTTTCATTACTGTTTGTTTTAATAGTCATCATTTATTTTTTATTGTTAGAATATAAAGAAAAAGGTTGTATTTTACGGATGGGAGATATATTTTGTTCATATTTTATTTATGTGATTGACTACGTGGTCATAAAAATTGATGGGTACATTTGTACCCATAAGCACTGGACATTATTTCTTGTCTTCATCTGTACCCAAAAACACTAGAGTAGGGTTTCATTTTTAGTTGGTAATTATTATTTTTTATTGTTATTCAGATCACTATGGCTTCAAAGCGATACAGAAGGCAATTTTTAACTGAAGAGGAACTCCTGCAGGAATTGGAAACTGGCATATCTGATATTGAATGTTTGAGTGACGACGCAGATGATGGTGATGAGGATGTGGAAATCAGAGAAAGGATACGGGACGAAGAAGGACGAGAAGACGAGGACAGCTCGGATGATGAGAATGAAAACAGCTCAGATGATGAGAATGAAAATATAAATAATAACCAGGGAGGTGAGATAGAAAATAGTTATGAATGGGTCACTCCGAAGAAACTTGTGAAATGGTTAGAGAATGTTGAATATAAAACAAAAGATTTGTATTGCCAAACTTCTTGCTCATCTAATAACAACATAACTGAAAATTATCCAATTACTTACTTTCTAAAATACGTTCCCAATACTTTTTTTGAAAATATAGTCCAATACACGAATATGTACGCTATTCAGAATGGGACCACTAGCTTTCAGCCAACAAATTTATTAGAAATGAGAGCCTTTTTTGGATTGACGATAATAGCAGGGAATTTAAGGTTTCCTAGACTTAGTATGTATTGGGACAGGAAGCTGAAAGTAAATGTATTCACTGAAACGATGACTCTGAAGCGCTTTTTCAGGTTACGCACGCACGTACATTGTGTGGACAATTTGGCACCTAGAATCAGTGAAGATAAGTTATGGAAAGTGCGCCCAATTTTTGACTCTGTTTTGAAAAGGTGTAGAGAGTTAGATATTGAAACAAACGTTTGTGTAGATGAGCAGATGATACCTTTTAAAGGTAAACTTTCTCTCAAACAATACATAAAAAATAAACCCCATCCCTGGGGTATAAAACTTTATCTGTTGAGCGGAGAAAGTGGATTGACGTATAACTTCATAGTCTACCAAGGCAGTACGACTGAATTCCAACCGAATTTGTTAAAAAAATATGGGCAAGGAGCAACAGCCGTCTTACAACTTAGTGAACATCTGAAACCCGGCGCACATAGGTTATTTTGTTACAATTACTTCACAACATACCATCTCCTACAAATACTAAACGAGAAGGGTATTCTTGCTGCCGGTACAATTAGATCAGATAGATTTTGTAAACCACCAATTACAAAAAAAAAAGATTTTGTTAAAAAAAAGAGAGGAACATCTGAACTCATACTATCTACTGATGGAATCGTAATTGTGAACTGGTTAGATAATAAACCAGTAACTTTAGCTTCCAACTTTGTTGGTATTGGAGAAGAAGATACTGCAAAGAGATGGGATAAGGTAACAAAAACGTATGTTGATGTAAAGCGACCTGAAATAATACAAAAGTACAACTGTTCAATGGGGGGAACTGATAAGGCCGATGCGCTTATTGCTTATTACAGATCCAAAAGTCGTTGCAAGAAATGGACAGTGAGAATGATTTTCCATGCTACTGATATGGCGCTTATCAACTCTTGGTTAGAGTACAAAAAAGATGCAGCTGTTCTAGGAATTGCAAAGAAAGATATTTTGGATTTGTTGCATTTCAGAATGCATGTAGGTGAATCTCTTGTGAAGGTTGAACAAGATCATTACAGAAAAAGAGGGCGACCGTCGTCGGCAAATGAATCCAGTCCTTTAGCAGTCAAACGTCAAAATGTTGAAGTTAGGCCACAAGATGAAGTCCGTTATGATAATGTTGGTCACTTTCCTGAACATTCCGGCCAAGGTCTTCCGCTAAGGTGCAAGAATCAAAATTGTGGTGGGAAATCAAGATGGAAATGCACAAAATGTAAAATTCATCTATGTCTTCAAAAAGATAAAAATTGTTTCATGCAATTTCATCAAAAATAATAGTACCCATTTTTATATAGTTTTAACTGTTGGATTTAAGAGTTTGTTTCATATATTTGAATAAAAATAAACGTTTGAAGTTTTTTAATTTTTTGAATTAATTTTCCTTTGAGTGCTGATGGGTACAAATGAACCCATAAAATTTTTTCTTTAATGAAATGAAAAAAAAATTAAAAACCTCAAAATCATGTTTATGTACACTGAAATAATACATTACAGCAAGCAAACAATTTTTTACAGCTGCAAAAATAAATCGCCACTGAAAGGGTTAAAGTGTTTCAGTTGCTCCTTTGTCCTTGGCACCATTAGACAACGGAACCTAGCCGTGTGATAACAGAATGATGAAAATGCTGAGAATTTTTTTGATTCATAAAGTTTTTGTTTCGTATTTTCCACATGACATGTTTCTTTTTTTCGTATAGGTACCACTTCAGGAAAATAATTACTTTGAGTGTATTTTTGCTATATGATGTAGAGAAATATGTAGAAAATACACATTTTGCTTTACCTGGCCAAATTTAAAGGTCTGACAGTTCAATTTATGTATGGAATTTTGAATGTTTATTAGTATCTTAATTATATTTATGCAAGTTTTAAATAATTTGATATGTTTTATTTGCTGATCTGTACCAACCTTCCTATTAACCTCTTCATATAATATGATGTACAATCTAAAAACGATTAAATTCTATTATCAACTTCCATGTTTGCTTAGAACCGGTTCAGTCCTATTTAAAACTTTCTTAGAAGCAAATATTGTTTGGTAACAGCCCTCCGTCGCTTAGCGAGTGATTCCTGGGTGTTGATACCCTTGACCTACATGTGACTGATGAGGCCCTACAAGTTATTTAGGGATAAGTGTCATCATTATATGTAATATTCACACAGTTGGTGAAGAACTTTTTTATTTTTAGATATACGATAGCTGAATTACTATCACCGCCATAGCTTGATAGAGTGGATGAAAATTGTAAACTTCATTGCAAAAACACCTGATTAATATCTCAAATAAAATAAAATGCTATTGAATGATAAGTAAAAGATTAATATCAGTAGTTCAATGAATTGTAATGTTATAAAGGAAAGAAGTATTACTGCCAGTTAAATAGTGATGGTTTTAAAGTTATGGCATTAAATATTTGAGGAATACAATTAAAATAGAAGAAAAATCAATATTATCTAGAAAATATCTCTGAAAGAAAGAAAAAAAACATAACTGCCCGTTAAACAGTCCTCGCTTTAAAGTTATCGAATCCAAAATTTGAGGAATACAATTAAAATAGGATTAAAATCGATATTATCCGGTAAATTTCTTTGAATTAATTTCTTCCTGAAGTTGGTGCTGTTCATGTATGCATTTATTTACTATCACCAGCAACTCTGTAATATAATTATTTGAAAACAATTTAGCTTTCTACCATCATATTAATAAAACCAAGTTGATTTATTAATACTGCTACAATAACAATTATAAAACATATATCTTTATACACATATATCTCTTTATATAATAATTTTTTAACTGTTGTATAAGTATCGCATAATAGAATTTAAGAAATTTTCTAGCACATGTATTAAACACTTATAAATCTTTTATAACACAATTATATTGTATTTTTATAAACATTGTATATCTGTTTTATAGTAGTCGCTATAGCACTAAAAATATATTATATAAACAAAATGATTTATGAACTGTGCCCATTTTATGTTTATAGATATTTTATAAACCTTTTGGAAACGTTTCTGAGACTAACAGTGTTTTATATTATTTATCGCCAAAACATTTCTACGACTATTATAAAATAGCAAATTGTTAGTTGGGTTGCGTCCTGTCTTGTTGCAAGAAAATCCGCTTGTCATAAAATATGTCAATGGTAAGTATACAGAAAGTTATGGGAATCCATAAGATTGAAAGTAAGGCAAAGTAGGTGGCGTTATACTTCAAGCTATCCAATTGGAAGGAATATACCGGTCATTGCTTGAGGATTACCTCTGAAATTGTGTTACTGATTGCATGGGAGACATTACCTGTTTAAAACGGCATGGGGGAGTGGAAATTCGACACAGTTGCTACAGGATATATTAAAGAATCGTTACAAAATAAAAAAGATATTGCCACTAAAATTCTTCTTAACACTACTGTAGGCAAGACCCTTCCTACTGCTACTCATTCAACACAACCATTATTAATGAACCAATTAACTGTGATGATCAATCAGATAATAACAATACCCTGAATAATACTAAATGTTGCAGTAAACAGCAGGATTGGATTAAAAATATTATTCAATCGTATAATGTAGAGTCTAAAAGAAGTTCAGAATCTAATACAAATGAATTTTTACATAATTGTTCTTTTAATTTTAACTTCAAATTAAATAACGTTAATTAAAAAAATTATTACTGTTTTTTTTGTTTGTAAATATATATAAATCATTACAAAAATTACCATTATATGACGTTTGAAAATAACTATATTTTTTCAGTCGCTAAAATTACCGAGGAAAGTAGCCTATTAAACCAAACAATCAATTTATATAATCTTGATCACTTCTGTACCATACTTTAATATTTTCATAGATAAGTATATTAATTAGACAAATCTGATGTCAATTTTAATTTACGTCCATCTAGAATCTAATACACACAAACATCCATTTCGTTAATTATAAGTTGATTCACTCGAACCCTCCGACACCAGCGAATTAAAACAATTGACATTGTTAATTTATAATTCGTCTAATTAGTAAAGTTTGAGCAAATGCTTGCTCCGGCAGGCGGACAGCTTACGTAAATGTGATTACGCGAGAACCCCTTAGAGCAAAAACTGCAGTTGTTTTAAACATTACCTGCTCAACTCTTCTCAATTTACTTTCAAAGCAGGTGAATTTTCATTTCTCATTAAGACAATTAGTTGACAAAGAGTTGAATCGGGTGTAGACGGAATTCTCATTTGTTTTTTCGAGAATTTCGCATGAAGTTTACAAGGTGCAAAAAAGTGTAAAGCCAAATAAATATATCTAAAACAGAAAGGTAGAGATGAAATTTTGCAGTAGAGTTCAACGAATTTTATTTTCCAAAATGTCAATCAATATATGTATTCGTATGCACTGGAATCAGCGTGAATGATATGTGAAAATTATAAATTTTCATGAATTTCGTACAATGGGTTCAAATTTATGGAGACACTCAAGTATTAATAGGGTGTACGAGATATATTTGAAAATGACTTTTCAAATTTCGAGGGTCGATGATCGATTATTTTAATTTTGCTAAGGACTATCGACTAGTAAATTTATATGCTCCATGTTATATCTAGTTGCAGTACTAAATAGAAAATCAGGCTACAACATACCAGAATTTCAATATAGACACCTTCTGCAGATCTCATACAGCTTCATATAATTGTTATTACGTCTCATTTGCACTCAAATTGAAATACTACAACTCTCCTAAATGAAGTCGACAATAAACCATTACACGAACATATCAACCAGTATGTGATGTCAATGAAAACTAACTTGAGATTTGTCTCAGGAAAATCTATGTGTATTTCAAAAGCCATCCTTTTTCACGAAATGTCAACTACTTTTCATGATTGTAAAATGCATGCTACTAACCCGGAAATATTTGTAATCAAATGTAAGTATTTGACTGCAATTTAATTAATATTATTAAATTCAATGGAATGGAAAATAACGAGATAACTACATAGTTGTAGAAGTTGGTACTTTCATGGCACAGAAGTAGACGAAATTAGGAAGTCATGAATTAGAACTATTACATTACAAGAAAAAGTCATGCATGATCTTAACTTGATTGAAGTCAACGATTACTATGATATATTTTCTTTACATATTATATCTTTTATACACGCTATTAACCGATTGCCTGAGGATTTTCTAAAATATAAGTGAAGTTATATTTCAAAACAAAATCAATTCCATCGATGATCAACGTTTGAAACCTTACATACGCTGGTTATAAGAAGTAATAAGAAATAAGTGCCATCTTATTTGAATGTATTGGTGAAGCTGTGTTGATTGGGGAAACGTTCAAGTTTGTGGTTACTATTAAAAACTATCTAAAATTATCAAATGTTTAATTGATACAGACACCTAAAACAATAATAGATACATATTATAGCTATATGTAGGTATATTCTTATTATATAAGCATGAGCGACTTGGAAAAATATTTATTACCTTTATAAATGTTGTTTAAAAGCATGATCAGTATGAGGCAACTAAGTAGATGTGCGATTTGAGTCCGTTGTCAGGTACCATCGTAATTGATTCAAGGAAGCAATATTTTTGTTTTTGTTTCTATACAAATAAAATATATATTTAGTACTAACTTCCAATCTTGTGACAAAACGGCAAGATTTTCTAGGTCTTTGAAATCATCAATATTTTTGTATAACACATCAATTGTTGTTTTCATGCCTATCTTATACATCGCATTTGTTATATCGCATCCAGTTAAACAATGAATTGCCAGTAGTTTTTTTACACATTTGTGTCCCTAACTTGGCCACAATATTGTTAATAGACAGAAAATGTGAGTTTTTGCCATGTCCTGATTATATGTATGTATACATACATTGCTTTGGGACATATCTGATATTTCACGGTAAAAATGTAAGAGCAAGATCAGGACATCGGTTTTAATAGATTTGACCAGATATGTATTATCTGCTTCTAGCTCTGCTATAACGTGGAGTATCAGTCTTGTGCCAGCCTCTTCTTGATTGCTATTTTTTAGTCTTTCCACCTTTTTTAGCCCTGCAATTTTATTACTTCAAAATAAAGTTAAGGATTTTCAAAGCCACCTGCTACAATTACTGTTTCACAGTCATTTTTGGTTCTGTCAAAAAATAGTTTGTAATGAATATTAGTAATGATCGTTCATTCGACAAAGACCTGATAAATTCTCGAAACTTGGGTACTTTTCTAGAACCAACCACATTAAATTCACTACTGGAATCACCACATCTTTGTCGTTCCCTATTTTTTCGAATTGGGTAAATAGGTATCAAAGACTACTGTAATTATTTTTGCCCCATGTTTTCTTCCTTCTCGTAAGATATTAGTAGCAAATACTTCTCCCAAATCATTGAAAGTGACAAAAGTAGAAGGTTGTAATTCTTGAACTGATACCATTCCATCAACAATAAAGGAGTCTACGGACGGACAAGTCGTTAGAGCATTGCAAAATGTTTCTATTTTTTTCGCAACGTCAGACTTTGTTGATTTTCTCATAGAACCATCCTCATGAAAGAGCGACGCTAGAACAACTGTTAGTTCATATGATAATATATTTGCTAGATCCATTTCTTGAAATCTAGATGCACAAATAACTCTGCGAAACATACATTCTAAACCAATAAAATTATTTTTTAATGAAACTTTATTTTTTCCTATATCGTTGTTGAAAGTATAAGTTTTGATTCTTTTGATAGGATTCCAAAAGCTTTGCTGCAAACTATTAAATAAAGTCTTTTTCAAAAAAATTACTTTTCTCAGTTTCTTCGTCCGCAATTTTTCCAGTGTACCCACTATGCAAGTAAATATTACAGTTATGTTAATTCAACATAACATTGTGATAATGTTCTTCCTTTTTTACCTCTTGTTTTCATCACATGCACATATATACAACCGCTTATGCCCAGCTTGTGGCTGTTAACTTTTGTGATGTTTCAACTTAACTTCTCAGCAATGTTAAAGCGCTGCCTTTTTACATTAACGTGATGTTACTAGAACTTCCTCAAAAGGAAGTCTTTATAACGAACTAAAAACAACATTTCTGTTACATTCTGAAATGCGTTTTAACATATCAGACGCCACACACACAATTAAATATTTTATCGACGAAATTACCATTGGCCAGGAACCCACTTTAAATTATAAGTATCACTAATCACTTTCCAGTAAAATATTTTTGCTCGAGTACACAAGTAATGAATAAATTTTGACACAAATTGATTATACCCACACTCAAAACAAAATCAAGAGAATCGATATAATCATCTATAAGGGGATCCTGTTCCAAGTGCGCCAATGGATGAAGTATGATGCCCTTGGATGGATGCCTCTATTGGCAACCGACAATTTTAAATAAATATGTGAGAGGTTTTTGATTGATGATGCTTCTGTTGCACTAAGACGAATTTTCGGCAAAAGAAAAACACCCTAGGAAATATTGTGGTGAAGTCACAAACAGATGATGTTTTGTTGAGATTTATGTCGAATAAAAACACTGACGTTTCACGGTCCTGCTCCAACAAGGGTTGCTGTGAATAAAATTACTTTGTGCTATTATGATCGTTTAGTGAAACTTCGATTCGAGATTAAAATATAATGGAAAATAAAACATTATTTTTGTTAGTTTTCCGAATGGAATTGATTATTCTGGTATAAGGTTTTTTATTTAAATTACAGTACTATGTTAAAGGCATTTGAAAAGGTACAAGATGAATCATAGAAGAACTTAAGAACCTAGATGCAAAATACATAAGAGTAATAAAGGATATATTATATTGGAACCACACTGCGGTGGTAAAGGTCAATGACGGGGTTGCGTGTTGTCGCTAATTCTATTCAACTTATAGTCTCAGGTTATATTTATAAGGCACTACAGGAATAAAGATAGGGGGTGCAATAATAAATACAATACGCTTATTCGGTTTGCCGACAGTACAGTGATAGCATAATCAATAGAGTACTTACAAACCTTGCTTCAGTATGTGAATAGGGAGAGCGAGAGATTAAGAATTAGGACTCTCAATCAACAAAAAAAATTTCATTGTTTTATCCAACAACCTAAACATAGACAGAGAAGTCAAAATTGAAATAGAAAAGCGTTCATAGAGTAGGAAGCCATAATATAATAGAAACCTCTCCTTAAATCAAAGATTGACATTGTTAGATTGTTACGTGTGGTCTGTGCTCCTATATGGGGTAGAGAGACATGGACGTTGAAGGGTCAAGTAACAAAAAGTTGGAAGCATTTGAAATGTGGTTCTACCGAAGAATGTTAAAGATCCCATGTACCGCCATAAAACAAATACGGAGGTACTAACCAGAATAGGCAGAGAAGAAACATTATTGTGGAATATAAAACAATCAAAAACGGCATATCAAGATCACATATTAGGAGGAGACATGTATAAAGTATAACTAAGTATTATCCAAAGTAGGATGTACGGTAATAGAGCGTAGGTAGAAAGAAAATGTGGCTGAGGAATATAAGAGATAGACGAATATGAGTGCGCCAGAATTGTTCCACATAGCCAAAGATAGGGAAGTATTTAAAGTAATGGTCCCCATCCTCGATTAGGGCAAGACATGAGAATATGAAGAAGAACGTACTGTTTCTAACGGAACGAACCATCTATTTTAACTCCTAGACAATTTCGTCACGACAGCAGGTATGTTAAGTTTTGCGACTAGTGCCATACATTAAGCTTGATTATTAATTAATTCTAATTTCTAACAAATGTACGAATGAAAGTTAAAAATAAGTAGGGGAACCAATAAAACTATGCCACTAGTGCAATGCAACTAAAGTATTAATTTAAGTTACTGTGAATAATTGATCACTCAAATGGATATTTTGGAATGATGGAAGAATATTTTTAAGAAAAAAGAGAATAGTTTAAAGGAAGTTCTGGTTAAATTTTCATCAAAATTCAGAAGAAGTGTACGTTGCAGGAGATTATACCTATATAAGTATAAAACACATTTAGAAGATTTAAGAAAGAAGAGAATAGTTTAAAGAAAGTTATGGTTAAATTTTCATAGAAATTCAGAAGAAGTGTACGTTGCAGGAGTTTATATAAATATAAAATACGTGTAGAAGATTTGGAAGAGAGAAGAGAACACTTTAAAAAAGATTTGGTAGAATTTTTTATCAAATTCTAAAGTAGTGTACGTCGTAAAAGTTTTTTTTTATTATTTGACATTGAATGTTTTTTGTAGATCGTAATTCAATATATATTTTCTTATAAGGTAATCTTAACATAGGGTAATCTTTGTTTGGGGAATATAAGAGAAACAGTTCCTGTATTATTTGAAAGGTAAAAAATTTTGTTATAAAGTTTGAATAAATTTGAAAAAAATTATATATAATAATTTTGGTTACACAAGAAATAATTATAGACAGGGTTTTTCTCGAATTGACAACAGAATTTGAATTTATAGTTCTAAAAAAGGTATACAAAAATTATATATAATTTTAATATTATCATTTAGAGATAGAATAAATACATCATTTGTTGAAAGGAAAGAATTTGTCAATAGTTCAATATATGTATTGAAACTTAAAATAACATAAATTTATTTTCTAAAAAAATATTAAAAAAAAGAGATATAGATTAATATTACAATTCTTTCAAGAATCAACTCCCCGTAGAAAAGTCATACTGTATATAGCCGGAGCAAATACATTTACACTTATTTGAGGCAACTACAACAAATTCTGAATCATGTTATTAAATTTTACTTACCTTTTGAATGATAAGTTGGCGCCCTAAAACTTTTAACATCATAGTAATAAACCTTGTTTATCTACATTGAATTTAAAAAAAAATTGTATACTTACAATATTTATAATTATTACCATATATATATATATATATATATATATATATATATATATATTGAACTAGTTACCTAGTTCTGGAAACAAATTTACACAAATAATTATCATAAAAAGTATAGATTATCACGGGAGGAGTGTCAGTAGACACAACCATTAGCAAGAAAATGACAATTTAAGTATAAAGTTATATAAAAATTAGTGAAATATGTATCAATCTTATTAAATATGAATGTGATTATTTTAAAAAGGATTATGAGAACAAATACCAAACACAATATTATTTAATTAAATACAAAAAGTTACCTGCGCAAGTAATTCCGAATATATGTCAAAGTCAATGAGTTCCACAATGTGCTGAACACTGCTGTAGGAATATCTGTAGATATTAATTGCCATATTATAACTTGAAACCTAAAAGAATTAAAAAAAAAATATTTAGTCTAGTGTTTGATTAGCATAATTACACATGTTACAATAGTAAAAGTTTATAATTTCATGAAGAGTTGAAAACTGTATATGAAAAGATAGATGGAACGCAGCTCAAACTTATGAAAGGGAAATTAATAAACAGGAAGTAATGAATCTTAGTAAATTTATAATTGCCAACTTAATTTTATTGATTATTTATTGCATACTGAAAAATAATATCAAAAAACAAAATAATTAATAGTTTATATGATATAAATAGAAAATAAGATTGAAAATTAAAAAAAGGATCAATTACATATAGGTAAATTAATAATTTAGGTTGTAGTTTTTGTAAAAATAATTATTTATAAAAATATCTAAACAACATGTTTATATGTAAATTAGCTATTGTATTGTGAAAAAAGGACATGATATATATTCCTTAATACAATAGAAATAATAGTGAACTAGTGTGAATATCCTCCAGAACAATTAAATTAAATAATTCAGATTTAGAACTAAAACACTTCGAAATGACAATTTTTCATTCAAAATAACAGATAAGTGAGCTTTGGAATAATCAAGCGAGGAGGTTGTTGATTTTGAAAACAAGAGAAGAGAATTTTCGGGTAATGGAGAGGAAGCGTCGATAGAGAGACTCTTTGTTTAAAAATTTATCAGAAATTGGTATAAATGTTAAAAAAAACAATCAAAGGTAAATCAAAGCATTTAACTATTGTTTATAATCCTGTGTAAGGATGGAAAAGTGTAGAAAGTGAATATCTCCTGAGAGATATCTACAAGAATTTGGAGATGCGAGTTGCAGCCCGGCAGAGAATTCAATATTAAGGTCTGTGTCTTTACAATTACATTCATTGGAATTCCATATAATTCTTTATAAAGAAAGTGAACATTAAAAATTTATCAGAACGTTAAAATTGAATAAATTCATTAAATGGCCAAGAACATTTATCATATGATGCATCATAATTTTATCTCAATTGAGAATTAAACAGTTTTAGTTAATAATAATATTTGTACTTACTTGATATAATATAATTCACTGTATATGTTTACGAGCATCATGAATTTTCACATAACCTCTTATTCTTCCTTTTATCTTCAGCATGAATAACTATTTGCCTATTACTGTCTTCACTTTCAACTCACTCCACACAATTTTAACTAAGTATACTTATATGTAATCGATTATTTAAAGTTTATATCATTAAAATTGTTTCACCATTATAGACGCGCTAGTAGTGGGTTTAACCGTAAAGCTATTTCTTATAGAGGGGAGAGTATCTTCCTATTGTTTCAATTATAACAGCGCATGCGTTCAGATTTATGCGCCGCCGCACTGATAGGAACATTCTTATACCGAGAAATGTATCTGATATAGGGTGGAACAAAAACACAATTTTCAATGTTTAAATCTTATTGCAAATTTTCATAATAATTTATTAAATCGTTTAAATTTGAGTGTTGGTATTTTATTCTCATCACATCCATCAGAAAATTTTCTATTGTCAACATATTTCAATAATTTTATATAGGAGAAACTTCAGAAATTGATTTTCATAAAAAAAATTTTACAAGGAAAAAGGTAAGGTTTGAATTAAATTTGTCAATCACTGGTATTAATGCATCCTGAACTCAAAGGGAGGAGTCTCATACTTCCGACTGAGATAAATGAATATAAATATAACAGTTAATAAAAAAATTAACATCTTGAGCTAGACGAGGTAAAACAAATACTATATTAAATAAATAATAAAACATAATCAATTATAATATATATATTTATATTTATATTTATATTTATATATATATATATATATTTATATATATTTATATATATTTATATATATTTATATATATTTATATATATATATATATAACAACAACAAAGCGATTTATGAGAAATTCCTGAAACAAGAAAAAGGGTTACTGAAACAGAGTGGTAACCCGTGAATTACCCATGAATCTCTTTGTTGTTATTGTTTACATATCACGCGATATTCCTACATCTTCTTTGTTGTTTACTATGAGTCGAAAGGTTCAGGCAGGGGGGCTATATGCGCCTCAGTGTCGATCTTGGTTGTTGTCCCGAAAACTCGGGATCTTCCAATTGAAGGCACAAATGAGCGTTTGGTTTCCCTGTTGAAATCCGTTGTTTTGTGTTTTCCAATGTTTCGATTAACATCTTTGCTCCCAAGTTTCACATCTTCATTTGGTTATAACGTGCTGAGGACGGCAAATGAGCCAGAAACATGCATGTCCGTGGTTAACTCTGTTTCAGTAACTCTTTTTCTTTTTGCGTGAATAACCCATGAATCTCTTTGTTGTTGTTGTTTACATATCACGCGATATTGTTATACCTGGATTTATAAGCACGATAGAGGACGTATTTTTTAATGGATCGAAATCGAACCAGCCCAGTAGAAACAAAATGGCGGCCTGTCAAAGTAGAAAAAAAATCGTATTTCCTTTGTTTTCAATTTGACGCAAAAAAGATTTTTTATAGACCTTAACACGTTCTACCACTTTCGTATCTAACATTTTTCTCTAAAACGTACATTAAAACATTTATATAAGAAAATTCACAAATGTACCAATTTTTTTTCAATTTTTTTGTTTTCGATTTGATGCATAAATGTTATTTTATTCTGGATTTGATGCAAAAATGTTACTGAAATAAGCCTATCCAATTGGTCCTGTGCCATTGGGATTTTTATATATTCAGCGATGTATGATTTTTTAAAATATGGCACATTAAGCTTAGGCTTATCTGCTTTAAGTAAAACCCCAAATTTATTCCATTTGGGATATATTTGAATGAATTATTTCTGTTATATTCCAGTTATGCAGAAACCGTTGAAACTATATTCTATACTATAACATACATACTATTGCATTCTAAATCATGTACCCTATTATATTTTGTAAGATTTAATGTCATCAACCTCTCTTACTTAAAGTCCAGTTCCTCACAATATTGATATACGTTTTTATGCCTCAGTTAAATTGTCAAATTTATCTTTGGATTTCATATCTTATACACAAAATACTTTTAGACAAACAAATCTTAATAAATGTCAATCATTCAGGAGAGCATTGTAAATAAATTACTGCATAGCTTCATTGAATATTATGGCGTTATTCAGTTTGAAACAGAAAAAGCAGTCGACTGACCCTCGCTCTTCGAGAAGATGCTTTAGATGTTGTTCAGACTGGTATAGATATCTTTGAACTTGAAAAAAAGTTTGAACATGCAATATGGTCACGAACACTTGGATAAATTGTACCAATCATAGTTGAAGAATCGCAAGCACAAACGAGACGAGACCATTTAAGAATACGAAGTAGATATTACCAGATTGGTGAGATTTATTTACCATTCAGCACATGAGAAGATGATGGGATGTTTTGTTGTCCAAACATTAGTTGCTGGACTCCGTGACCACGAAATGCAGAAAACACTGCGTTTAGCCCATTACGAAACACTGGTCTATGTTTTGTCTGATGCTCTTGAATATTAGGCAGCTACGCAGGCTTCTAGTGGTTACACTAAAGGGAGGACTGTGCAAGAGAAAGAAGAGGGAGGTAAACTCGATCAACTGGTAAATATGATGAAGAGCGTTACTGACAAGAAGGGAACAAAAACTATTACGTACTAAAACTACGGTGAACTAGGACATGTACGTAGTTCATGCAAATGCCCTAGGGTTACAGCAAATTAAGACACTCAGCAGGAAAACTATAACCGGTCGGCCTAGGGAGTTCAGAGTCAACCTACTACCGTTCTCAAGACCCTCTCATACTGATAGCCCCTTTGAATTGTCGTGATGATAGGGTAAGTAAATATGAAAAAGTATACATTATTGGTGAATATTGCAGCAACAAGGACCATTATACCACCAACAACAAGTGAAAGTGACAATATACATGTGGAGATCCAAGTTTCATCAGGATTTGGTTCAGAAAAGTTCATGCATATTATTATTGTCGCCGGTAATGAATTTACATGGATTATAAGAACTTAGTGATCAGAGTTGGTGTCGAAGAGGTAGTACCTGGTAGGAGTGAAACCATTACAATAGCTTAGCTTCAAAGAACTATGGAGAAGGGAGCACATGTTATGATGGAACCATGGAATCACGATGTAGAGGCTGGCCAAGAAATTCTAATCGGAAAGGGCTTATAAATATCAATGATTACCCCACTACCATCAACAAAGCGACCATAATCGGAGCCTGATGTGTACCTGTAACTTCCATAATTCATCAGACGATAACGTCCGATACTTCTAACGATAGATTTGAGACAATTCTGGCAGCTTCCGATTAATATCTGAAAAGAAAAAGAAAATGAAGAAATTTCTAGAGAATGTCACTTGACAGGTTCGCTCAGAAATGTAAATAAACACAAGCCCGGACTGACTCGGGCGCTTCTAACGACAGTAAGATTATAAATCTTACGTAGTTTGTATAGTTCTTGCATCTGTAAATGAGGTCTCCTTAACGAAACCGTCATAATTCATGAATTGGATATCTGTTATGAAACAACCAATCTGCACTATACTAAAAATTCAGTTATACTTAAGTTACTAGTAGTATACAACATAGTTAATACCTTGATACAGATATTTATCGCACGTGAAATATGTGCAAATTTATCCTCTTAACTGAAAATAGGTAGCTTCATTTTTCTCGTGAATCAATCTTTCCCTATAATGAATTTTGAGTTTATTTTTGTCAAGTTATATTACATTAAAGCCCTCTTAGAATGTAAACCATCTGTTTATTTTCTCATTTTTTCTCTTTCGTGTTTATATACGTAGCATCTTGCAAATGAATTACCTTGTCACTGTCAACGTCCTTCGTCCTTTAACTACTTAATATATCCTGGAAAAATTAAATTTATAACCTTTCATTATCGAGTGTAATAATTCAGGCAGCCAGGAACTGTCACTTTGTAGATAAAGTGGTGCGTTCACCTTACAATGTAATCTTGAATCTATTTTCCTTAATCGAATTTAGTAATATATTAGGAGGGTTATTTTTCTTCCATGGGTATCTTTATAATATACTAAAGAGAAAATGTATAAAGTGAATTATTAGATTGAATTTGCAGACTATGTTTTTTCTCTATTCCTACATTCAATTTTTCATGAATTAATTTTATCATTTCCTAATGTAATAACGTTTATAAGAGATAACGTATGTAGATTTCTACAGAGGATGGTTCGCTTGTTATTAAACCAATCCATGATGGTTTTTTTGACAGTTGTAGAGACTCATTTTCGACCCAGGCGCTATAGCTTTCACGCAATTGGAAGTGTGATACTCATGCCCGATTTCACCAACCATTTCCTTAAGTTACGTAATACCCAAATTATATTTTGGAATGACTAAATCCAATTTCACTACGCGTTAGGTAATACCTAAGAGTGATAATATTATGTATTTTCCATAATTCTTAGGTCTTTCGTAGCGCGTGGTGAAACGTAAATTGCTTTTAGCAATTCGAAAATCCTATTTAGATATTACCTAACTTTGAGAACTGGTTTGTGAAATCAGTTTTCTAAGTATTGCAAGTCCCTGCCTACACCACCAAACCACACCCTCGGTAGCCAGTGCTGGTCGGACTTGGAACCACCGTTTAGCGTTACTTCAAGTCCTACGGCTGTAATTTTTGATATTGTCTGTCATGTTCTTGTTACACCTGGGCATTCTGTATTATTACCTTGTACCTTCACTTTGCATTATGCCGTTTTCTTTCTGTTTTAGTATGGTAGTTGTGAATGTTTGTACTGCTTCCCACTTTTTTGGATCTTCTAACAATTATTTTATGGCGGTCTCTGGATTTATATTTCCTGTTTTGTTTCCCATATTTAGCCTTTCGATTTGCCATCTACTACAGATAAACTTAGTGTATTCTACCGTATCTTCTTCTTCACCACAGTAGATGCATGTTGATAGTACGGTATAGTAAAATGGCTTACGGTATGCTTGGAAATATCCATGACAGGTCAGCATTTGTGTAAGGTAGTAACTGAGCTCTCCGTCTTTTAACCCTTACGTGTATGTTCGGTATAAGTTTCTATGTCCAGGTCCCCGTGTAAGCATCTTCCTGCCACCATTTTTACCATTTTGGCATCAGTAGTGATTCTGCTCTTTGCTTATCTAATACTTGCTGTTATTGAATTAATAATACTTTTGTTTACCCATTGTTGCCTCTCAATAAATTTCTCATTTTCTTTAACAACATTTGTATTTTTACTTAGTTATTTATTTACCACATTTATTAAATAGCTAACTTTTCCGTTTAAATTATTTTTGTTATAAAAGGCTTCCCATCCATGACTCTGAATGTCTTCTTGTAGCATTTTATTATCAATATTTTCGTAAAATAACTTTTTTACGTTTGTCTCCGCTTGTAAAGGAAGATATGCCATTGTAGCCTTGTGGTCTGTAATATTGGTATCACATGTAGCTGCCATATATTCATCTATCGTATACGAACTATAAAATATATGATCTATGCAACTTTTCGATGTTCCCTGAATTCTTGTATATTTGTTTATTAACGATAAGAAGTTATATTCACTCAATATATCTAGATATGCAGAAACTAGATCAGTTTGATGTTTAATATTTATATTAAAATCTCCTAAAATCAAGTGTTTCGGAATGTTTAAATTGTTTTTAGCGTCTTCAAGATATGTCCACAACTCATCCATATATGCTTCTTCCCTTATCGGTGGTGGTTTATACAGAGATGCAATTAAAAGTTTATTTTTACTAGACAATTTAATTATAGTTTGTACTGCTTTGCGCAATCCTATTTGTACTGTATTATATTCATAAATTATGTTACTTTTTATAAAAATTACAACTCCGTCATTACGGTTAATATCTCCGTCACTGTAAATTATGTCATAATCAGGTAATTGGAACAAACTTAAATCAGGAATATTTAGCGTTTCTGTAAGGACAATAAATTCAAATGCGTGATTCAACTGTGATAAAAATATTTTTAATTCTTCAATGTTCTTATTTATACTACGTATATTTTGATGAAATATTTTTAAATGACTATTTTTTAAAGTTTTGTAGTGTTCATTAATATCTTTCAGTTCTGTAAATTTAATTGTAGGATAAGGCTCGTAGTTAACATCCCTAACATATGGATCCATTGATAAAAGTAACTTTTATACCTATTAAAAACTAAAATGTGAATTACTAATAAACTATTAAAATTTACTTCTTGATTCCTAGTCTTGTTCTAGCTTTGAATGGACCTTCTTTGTTTTTTTCTATTGTCCTGATTGGTGTTTCTCTA
The DNA here is from genome assembly GCA_963921935.1 of Galeruca laticollis. Taxonomy (NCBI): domain Eukaryota; kingdom Metazoa; phylum Arthropoda; class Insecta; order Coleoptera; family Chrysomelidae; genus Galeruca; species Galeruca laticollis. Next base: position 78,324,454 of record OY998183.1, read on the forward strand.
ATTGCTGTTTCTGCTTCTTTGTTTGGTTTATATTCTTCCTTATTTGTGTTTTCTTCTGTCGCGTTGTTAGGTTTTGTTCCACTGTTATTAATCTATATCACAGCTAAATAGTGATTCTAGCAAGTTTCTAGAGATATCTTTGTTTGGGAAATTTATATTATTATTAGTTAAATATGATTTGCAACCCTTGACTACTTTCCATACTTTTTTTATTGAGGTATCTCTATTTAGGGTGCGACAGAATTCTCTGAAGGAGATTTCCTTTTTAATTTTCAATTTATGTTTAACAAGTGCTTGCACTCTTTTATATTCAATGAAATTTTGTGTATTCATTTCTGATTTGTATTTATGTATAGTTCGTTTTCTTTTATTAACTAACTCTGAACACTCCTTATCTCACCAACTGTTAAATTTACATTTACTATTATTACTTAAATAGGGTATGCTTTCTTCTGGAGCATTATTGATTATGTTATACCAATTTGAATAGTCTAATTCTTCACTCAACGTATTCATGTTTGCTTCTATATTATTTGCAAATTGTTCCCAATCTGCTTTTTTTAATTTTTTTTTCCTAACTACGTTAGCAATGTCTTTATTATTGAGGATCTCGCATATTGTAGGGTAGTGATCGCTACCCCCAGTGTCATCATATACATACCAGTGACAATCCGTACCTAATTCTTCCGATATTGTTGTTAAATCAACTGCTGATTAGAGTGACGTGAAAATTCTACATTATTATTTAATACTTTAGGAAATTTTTCAGATGCCTCAAAGAATGATATATTATCCAATGACATGGATTCTCTAATTAAGTTTTGCCTTTTGTATTCAGGACACATCTTAGCTGTACTCGTATGCTCAGTTGATTTACAGTGAATACATTTCATTAGACAAAATTTATCTTTCTCATGTACTTCGCCATATTTTATGCATTTACTTGATTTTGTTTTGCACATTTTTTTAATATGCCCAAAATTTATACAGTTAGAACATTGAAACGCGGGCATGATATATGGCAATACTTTATGTTCTATACCGCATATTTTAACGCTTCTTGGTAAAAAAGTTCCGGTAAAGGTAAACCGGACCGACCCAGTCAACACTAGTTTGTCAACTGAGCTCGTCCCCGTCTCACCCTCTACTTGTTGGTTAATCTTTCTCATGAATCTCTTTGCCTCACTAATCTTAATATTTTCATTGTTAGTTTCAGAATATTTCAAGAGCATGTCGTCTGTAAAAGTTTTATCTATGTTTTTCATAATACCCTTACATGATATATTTTTGGAAGGTATGAACAAGGCATACCCTTTTGCATTTAATTCCTTATTCCTTAAAAAGTTATTAGTACCCTGCAAATACTACAACAATTCTATTTTCACCTTTTTTATTGATTGTTTTTACATTATTAATCTTTAAGTCATACAACTCTCTCGCAACAGCTAAATAATTAAAATTCCCAATATTTTGATTTTCCTCTTGAGCCTCAACATATACTTCATAGGGGCCTTTATCCGTATAGGTACATTTGAATACTGTTTATTTACATTTTTTATCTCATTTACATTAGTCCCGTTTGTTGTTTGTTGTTTATCTGTATTACCCGATGGTAAACTATGCATACTTATGTCGTTTTTATTCAAATTAAAGGCATTCTCATTAGGGGGGTACACCCCCCCTGAATTATCCCCCATCTAACTCCCTTTTTTTATTTATTTACCTGTTTTTTTCAAATATGAAAACTCCAAAAAAAAGAGAAACTACTTAATTTGTTTAATTATTCACTTTAAAAAATAAAGAGAAAGGTTCGATTACACAAAGGAATTTGTTAGTAAAAGCCTTATAAATACCTGGATATCTTCCAACTCAATAAACCTCGCTTCACCCAAAAAGACGTATTTTTCCTTCAAGAGCTCACACGAGAGTTTATACAATGGTCTAGCGTTGTTCTAGCTAGCAAATTATCATAATTAATGGTCTTAAATGTAAATTTGAATAAATTATATATTAAAAAGATTAATAAATAAAGTAAGTTGAGTTTTCATAAATTATTTGTCAATTGTTTATTTTTGTATTGTATAGGATCAATATATAGAGGTATACATAACGTTTCTTTTTTGGGATAAATTACCAGATATCTACGTGAAGATATATTTCAGAAATAATTCTGTTTGTGTTATAATATAACTAGATCGCAAGCTTATACGAAGAAGCTCTTTTTTAAACTAATGATCATCCTCTATTTGCTTAAATGAAAGTTTGTTTACAATTTACACAATTATTCAAACATAATATGTCAAAAGTGCTGAATAAAACCATCTCTGATCCGACCAATCAGGAATCTACAGAATTGCCAACTTAAATTCAAACCACTCCTCCTAGTTTAAAAACTGGGATTATGTAATTCTATTTAATTCAAAAAAATAAATAACTGCGAATTATAAAAAAATATTGTTTAAAACTTGTGTCACAATGACGTCCTGTAGTACTTTTGCTTTGCGTAACTCACCGCTTCGCGGTTGTTGCGCAAACTTCACTCGTACTACAAAACGAGTCATTGTGACACTTGTTTTACAGATAACGATTTATATTTTGTTGATACATTATAGCGTAACACACTTTGAAACTGTTAATCTGTCAATCGACCATAACATGCTATAATATTTCTGTCCTAAATTCTAAAACCGGAGGAATCTATGGATTGAAGTCAAATTATTAATGTAAAAATCGTTAAATTAGAATAGCGATTCACTGATTTCTACAATTTTGCAAAATACAGGGTGTTCTATAAATAAATGGTAAAATTTATACTTATATAATAGAATATAGTTTAGGTCGTCAATGGCGTATAAGTTATTTCATTGATGACGTAGCACGACGTCACTTTTACTTTTCCTCCCTAGGGAGGGAGAAAAGTACGACTTTGCTCCCTACAATGAGGCCAGGAAATGTATACTTTGGATAGAGGTAGGCGGTTAGTTCTAATCTTTGAAGCCGTATATTTTTAAAATGACTTTGGAAGAAGTATACGGCTTTGTCATAATCATCGAACACATGTCCGACTGAAATTGAGTATTAATATCTGGATTTCCAAATAAATCGCCTGGTTTGGATATTGTCAAGAATAACAGACTATGAAAGGTACCCATGATCTTGTTGTAATACTTTGCACTTTATGAATTTTCATTTAAATTGGTATTGAGATCTATACATTTCATAGTTATTTTTTAATTTGTCAAGTATATAGTTGGTACTTACGTTATTTGTACCATTTATCCAAAAAGTTAATTATGTTGTTTGTTACAGGTAAGCATCATTTGAAAGCTGTACTTCATTGAATCCATAAGTGAGTAGCTATCCTGATTGTTAAATTATTTGTAAAAGTTAACTATTAAAAAAATTCATAAACATATATCAAAATGAAACTCAGTTGACGAAATCGTACACATTGTTATAATTCCGCAAAAATCAGTTTTGCGAAAAAAAACACAAAAATCAGATATTAGTGTCACAAATTTCTTTGACTATTCATGATTGGTGTCTAGTATGTTCATACATCAACAAAAATCAATCAATGAACATTATTGTTTTGATAGTATTTAAACATGTGTATACCACGTTTGGCTCCATTAAAGAGCCGACGGACCTTTTTTCTGAGGTTTGACAGGTTTTCATTCCACCAAGGAGCGTCCTTTTGTGAACGAGCTTTTGACAGTGGGCAACTGGAATGAAAGCTCCCATTATTACCTCACTGATTTGTTCGACTTTTTGTTCCAGGTCATAGTGCGGGTGATTTACCCCATTCACTTCGACTTGTTCCAAATTGTCCTTCAGATTGGTTTTGTAAAGAGACCAATCAGTATTTCTGGGATTTCGGATTGTAGTAATCGAGGTAGTATCTCCCTCTATCCTAAATTTGATTATCCTATGGTCGGAAAGTGATGGATCGCTCATCACCCTCCAATCTTGCTGAATAATCTGCTTCCTGGCCTCTTCAGGGGATATTCCCTAATTGAGGAGTCGCAGGTATTTTCGCACCCCTGCTCCACTGAGGCATTTTCTCAGTGGGTCGTCGATGCCGCCTGTTTCTCCCAGTTTTGGGAGGTCGAACGGTATACTACCTTTGTGCCGTTTGGCTTTTTTCCCTCGTGAGATACCCGGATGAAGAGGTGGAGGTTTTCTCCACTACTTTTCCGGTGGATTTTTTACATTCTCTGTCCATAAATGGTCCCACGAGAAGCTAGGATCATTACGGTCCACCGCTGCAGAGCCCCGCATGTAAAGGTAAGGGGTTCAATACAATGGAGTTCCCCTGGTGTTCCAAGGTCGAAACCAGTAAGGACTAATCGTCTATATAGCCACGCATTCTTCGGCCTGGTTTCCCACCTTGACTTTAGGTTTTTAATGAGGTTGTCTCCTCTTGGTCCGGATATTAAAGCCAAGACCCCCCCCCCGCCATCCCACTGGCCCGCGAGACATGACCACAGACAACCAGGAGACATTGGTATAACATGTGATTTCGAGGTAAGCTCGAAATTTCACCCGGCATCGTAACCCTGTGTGCAATCCCTTAGCCACGATACTACAGCTTGGACAGGTAAAGTTGGTCCGCGGCAGGGTATTCGAGGGCTGCCAGTTGAGTTTTTGAATACAACGAGCCCCCAGGTATTTCCCCGCAGACCTCCTCCTCATATAAAATTAACTCAGAGGCCCTTTTCCTATCCGACAGCTGGAGACCCGCCGGGTTGGTGCTTCACCCCCTCCACATCAATATATATCCCGACGAACAGCGACGAACTACGTACATATCTACTGATGTGGACCCGTTGTTTTAAGTTAAGGTTAAAGTCAAATAAAAACACATAGAACACATAGAATAACCAACTGTATTATATTAAAAATTACTAAAAAAAGTGTTCAAACAGATTCAATTGTTACACTGTAAGCAATGTTATAATGAATTCTCTTTTATACGCGAATTATAAAAAATATTTGCTTCATATTATTAAACTTTTTCCAAGTTTAACTCTAAACCTAACCTCATTTGACTTTTGTATACCTACAATTACGTTCCGTTTTTAATACATTTTTTGTCCTGTTTAACTGGGGCACATTACCCTGAACATTGGTTAATGTGCCCTGATTTGTTTCGGGTAATGTGCCCCATCTGTAGATTATTTTAAAATTGTTATTTTCACGACTTTCTAATTCAATTATCATATTTCAAGAAATGAGAAGAGTCAAACCTATAGATGCAAGAAAATGGTCGAAAACAAATATGATGAAATCGATAGAAGAAGTAACAAGCAAGAAAATGGGAGTAAATGGGGCGAGCCGGAAATCATACATACCATCACGAACCTTACGTAGACACATCCTTAGGGACTGGAAAACCAAGCAGAACATTGTTGAACCTTCCGAAATGGGATATGAAAATGAGTTAAGACTTGCGGATAACATTATATTGGATTTCCTCTGGACAAATCGAGACTGCAATCTATAGCTCACGACTTTGCGGAAAAACTGGGATAGTTACATCGATTTAATAATGAAAAAAGATATGCAGGGTGGGTTTGGTTTCAAGTGTTTATGAGGAGACACCCATACCTAATGGCATGAATAATTGTTTAGAAATGTTGTTGAAAGTACTAACTGATAATGATTTGATTGGTAAACCGGATATAATCCTCAACGTGGACGAGAGCGCTATTCAAGTTAACAATAACTATTACGAAAAAAGGTGAAATTGATTGCTTGTTGCAATGCCGAGGGAGGTTTCTTTCCGCCTAACTTGATACTTAATGAAATATACATCAAACCTGCATTTTCTGGTAATACTACGAATTCGAGAGACATCTCGTCCCTGCCCATAAAACAATGTTCAAGAAGAGAACTTTTCACATATATCTTGAAAGTTCCCTAATTCGTTTGCTGTAAATGATCCTCTGCTGAAGAAAGAATAGGTGATGCTACAACACTCCATTTTTTTCCCGAGAAACTATGGCTGAGTCTATTTTGTTGGAACTTTTTACAGCCTCGCGGACGTTAGCGTTGTTTGGGTGGTAAACAAGTTGAAGCAGTGGCGTAGAATGCTGCTACTTTTCAATATTACTACCTAATAATAATTTAAGAAAATTACATGGCTTTTTGGTTAATATTGCAAAGGCCCAGGTCCAGCTTGTGTGTGAATATGGCTACATTCCTTCCAGATTGCTTCCCTCTTAAGAATACTACCTGTTACCCTTTTTGTTCTTTCTTAATTTATTTTTGAAGGGAATAGGCAATTCAATAATACAGTAATTAGTTTTGATAATTACTCAATATAGTCTTTCTCTCCGTGAAAATCTTCAAACTGAAGACGGTATTATTAACCTTCACTCCCTCTGTTTCTTCTTCTGTATTTTAAGTCTGCAAAGGCAATATTTGCTGTCAGTTAAAAATTCCTTTATCTTCTGGTGGTATAATAATTTGAATAATTTCTCACTATATAGTAATCAGAAAATATTCGCGCCACACCTGGAACCTCTCGATCCAGACTCAAGGCTCCATTCACTGAGACACGAATCCCCTTCACAATATATCTAAGATTTTGTTTATGGATTTTCGTAAAAAGAACGGGACTAAGCTCCTAGACAGAATAAACATATAAGATAGATTTGCACATGTTGCAATAGAAGGGCTTTCAGCTCTTAAGATTCTCAAATATCTGATCTAACTTATAGGAATTATGAGAAGAAAAAAATATTAGAAAAGTGCACAGGTTTTCACTAAATTTTGTTTTCATTTGGAAAAATATTTCAAGAGGCTCTACGCCACTGTAAATCATATAATGTAGTGACTCGTGTCCTGCTCAAGTAATACAACTGATGCTTTACAAATTATTGCGTTCTTGTGGAACTCAAAACAATTCACAAAGCTTTTATACTGATACGAGCGAAGTGATATGTTTATAAAACATTACGAGTTTTCAAAATAAATAAAACATCAGCAGCTTTAATCATAGTTGAAGTGAATATGAACTGCTGTGGATGTTGATAGTTACTGTCGGAAAAATAATTATTCAAAAAATAACATTAATTCTCGTTCTTTGACATTCACATTATCAGTCATTTATATAGATTAATTACTTCTACTATAAGTTTTAATCTACATAATATTAGAATAATTATTATCTCTATTACCTAATCATCTCTATAAATTTAATCATACCTAATTATTATACTTACCTTTCTAATAAACCATCCAAATTAACGACTTCAACATTATGATGAATAAGTACAAAAAAACACTTGTTTCGTCATCCTTTTCAGGATTTGATTCGACCTATGACATATATTTGAGCTTAATGGAAAAAATGATATTTCATGATCTGATTAATGTTTAACTGTCCCTATAACAAATTGAAAAGCTATTCGATATAGTTGATGATTGATCATACTTCATAGAATAAAACTAAATGGAATAATATTCAATATATTAGAAAAGCTGCGACACATTTGGACATCCATTTCAATTAGTATATAAAAATATATCGAGGTCTTTTATTTTTAAACGATACCTATAATTATTTGAAAGTGACTGAACGGAGTTTTAATTAAACTCGACACCATTACATTTACCAGGAGTCCGTTGATTACAGGCAGCAAACATATAATTAGAAACATCAAATAAACTGTCTAATAAGAAAAAGAAAGTGTTGCACTAATTTTGTAATTAACCTAACATAAAGGTTATACTACCTTAAGAAATTTTTAATATGATTGTCAATTAATTTATTGGAAGTATCATTAAATCGTTCTATAAATAGAATGTGCAGTTATTATAATCTTGGAGGATTAAGCCCCAAGCAGATTAAGGGAAAGCATCTGATCTTGATCTAGGTGAAGGGGGTAAAATCCAAATATAAGTAGAAGAACGATACGTCAGTAGGGTATACCAGGGACAATTGAGAAATTTAGCTTTTCGTTTTTTTACTGGAGTCATGCTCGGGCCGTATGAGTAGTTTTATATCGAATATGTTCTATTAGGATTGATTGGCTTTCTTGGTAGACCTTGAGCCGGCTTTAGGTTCAGTCTGCTTTGTAATCTTTTTCTTTACTGCTTTTTTATTTTTCGAAACATATTCCTGCTGAATAGCATCTTTCTCCGGAGTTTCCGTATAAATAGTGGACTTCCTACTTTACGTTTTGCATTCCCCTTTCTAGGAAGTGCTTTTGGTAAAGGTCTCACGGTTTCTGGAGAAAATATACCTTGGTGCGCAAGTTGACTACATGTTGATGTTGACGTGATGTAAGCTGGCGGAATTTGATTGGTCGGTGTAGAAGGTCTTTGGAGAGCGCTGGTCTTACTAGAAGATGGCACAGGTTCAGTCTCATCTTCTTTGGTGTTTTCATGTTGTGATGAACTACGAATATTTGGTGAATATGGCAAAATTTGATTGTTAGGTGTAGAAAATCTTTGAAGGGCTTTGTTCCTACTAGTAGATGGCATAGTTTCAATATCGTGTTCTTTACTGTTCTCTTGCGTTGCATGTATTATTAAAGATGCCGCTGTCTTACTAGGATCAGGCCTATCTGTAACATATGATGTGGCAAAATCTACACTTGTAAAAATGTTGCATAAAATTTGTGTGTTAAATTGAGTTCATAATGGCACTGAGTGCTATTATGAAGGCCATATTGACAGTGATATAGATTCAGATTATCATCATACAGAATTCTATAACAGCAATCTCATATTCTTTTATAAAGAATGCATATTTACATAGGACACTTTATACAAATCTTTTAAACTTGGCCGGATACAAAGATGTAACTTTGTATGGGAGATAATTACGTCAGAATTCGTTACTAAATGCCTTCTATAATTATATGTTCAGATCTTTTAGCATTCTTTCTCTTTAACCTATATAAACGGATTTTATTGGCTTCTAATTTAATCGTGTTGGAGCCAGTATATAAATTTGATTTACCTTGTAAAATTTTATTTACACTCTTACACCAGTTGTGAATAATCGTTCTAATGGAAAATTTTAAAATTAATTAATTATTACTTTCTTTATGTTCATATTCACTACATGTTAATAAGTCAAAATTGACAGAACTATTTAAAATGTTTTTAACTTGGTGTACCAATGCTTTACAATGAGGTTTTTCATCCAGTATCATATTCTCTAAACGATAATAATATATTTTGTGGTAAATCATAATTGATTGTAAACAAACTATTTTTACACTCACCACATTTTACATTTTTTTTATTTTCTTCAATATAAAACCAGCTACATAACTGTTTGCCAATTCCTGAAGTTTTTCCGAAAAATTGTGACTGGTGATTTCACTTATATTGGCAAACTCTAACGCTTCAATGTTGATATGAGTATCATTACTTTCAACGAACAGTTTTTTGAGTGGAATAAACATGTTGTCACCTTGATCGTTCTCACAATTAAAAGAATGTTTATAGATGGATATTGGAATCTGAAAGAAGAGGATTTTAAATATTCCCTGAAACTGCGCAGGCGAAGGGCTTATATTTTGGGCACCAAAACTCCTCAATTGACCAAAAGTATTTTCTATAGGATCTGGTTTAATCTTCTGGATAGTAAGTATGAAAATCCTTCTGATTTCAAAACGTACCAAATGCATTTAATATTTTCTATTGTAAAAGGAGGTCTAGTCCAGTCCCGCATCGATTTTTTCTCAAACTGCATTGACACAATGAGTTGCAAAGCTTCTTTATTCCAAAAAGACAGATACTCTGATGTGTCAGTTAAACCGCATCCTAACATCTTTCAGCTATTGGGAATCTTATTTGACCCATTCACAGAATCGAATGAACGAAAAAAAAACAATAACTCTGCAATTTGCAAATGAAATGAAATGGGTACTTTCCATTGTTTCTTTATTCCTCTAACCATAAATAACAAGACATGATCTGCCAAACATCTTTGCCTTATGTCATCTCCCATATCTTCAAATCCATCTAGGCAGCCATCTCGTTCATTAAAGTGGAGGCCAGGCGTAATGGCCATTTCATCAAACAAAATGTACATACTTTTCAGAAGGCTGAATTGTTCGAGACAGCTCTTGCAAAGCTTCAAATACTGCATTGTTTATTCCTGGTTTACCAACAATTTGTGCCAAAAGTCTATGAAGTGTAGATTTGCTAGGCAAAATGAATATTCTAGATAGTAATGAATTAGTCCTGAAACTTTGTTTGTAAAGAGTCAAAGCCAACAATTTTTCATCAAGAGTAAAACGTCTCAGCTTATTTGACTTTTGACTTTCTCGAAACTGACAACGATTAATCAAAGGGGCTAGACTATTTAATCTAGATACGTTCCCTTCAAGGTCTTGACTTTTTTGAAACTTCTCAGCTTTAAACAGCCTACGCTTGAAAGAAACATTTTTCCTGCTCTTCTCCATGTTGTATCTTTTGTTTAATTGTTGGAGGGCTGCATACATTTTTATTTTCTTGGGAGTTAGAGTGTGTTTTGGAACCCCGCTCCGCTTTAGCACTTGGTATGGTGATAATAGATGAATATTATCTAAAAAAAATTAGTGTTTTTTTATTTAATTGAAGATTAAACGTACATGTTAATTAGTGTTTTAAATGAAACTCACGGTTTCTAGTTAATACCACAATATAATAAAAATTGTTGAAATTTTTTATTATATTGTGGTAATAACTAGAAACCGTGAGTTTCATTTAAAACACATGAGTAGATTCCACGAAGTAAGGGTCGAGACAGTTAAGTACATGTTAATGTTACTAAAATTATTGTAGTCAAAAAGTTAATATTCTTGCAGGAATTTAATTTGAAAAACAGAACAAAACGAGTGCAGGTACATATTTCATGTACTGTTGTTGATACTGATGACATATTGCACACTAGTTCATCAGTAACGGGTGAACAAGTATCTAAAAAAAACTGAAGATTATTGCAATTCTTTTTAAGAAGTGCTTATACTTACCGGGTAGGTTAAGTGTTGGAATAGCAGTTGCAAACAACTTGTGAGACCAACCAGAGAAATATTGTGGCTCAAAATGTTGATGGCACACTCTTTTAGTCTTAAAAATCGTCGATGGCTCCATTTCAACGAGTACCGAATTTTTACAAGCAGTGTTTTATTATCCCTTTTTATGTAGAGATAATAAATGGAACGGGAGGTTGTGATTTATACTTCGCTCGAAGGACCTTATATGTTGTTCACTGTAGTATTCGTAGGATTGTGTCGGTTTTATAAATTAAATAATTACTTCACTTTCATTTAAATATATTGATATAAATTGTTCTTTTTGCTTGAACAAGTAAGAGTTTCACTGAAGTAGACGTGTTTTGCACTTTTAATTACTTATCACATTATATGATGGAGTTAATGAATGAATTAATTCTAAAAATGATTTACCGGTCTCATGCCGATGTTTTCTTATAAAATTAGTATCATTGTGTACGACGTATGACTGATGAAGAGTGGCTGAGAAGTGACTGAATTTAAGGTTTTATGCATATTTATAGGTCGGTTAAAGTGGCTGCGAGGAAGGAGAAAAATCTTAGGATTTGACCAAAGGCATAAGAGATTTTGAAATGTAACGGTCGGATACAGCGAGTGGAGAGTACACATTTTGGGTGATTTTTTGTGGCATGAAAAAGGTTGGTTGTTACCGATAACGAAGTTTGGAAGATAGTTTTTATGAAGCGATAAGGTGTCGGGTACTTTGAAATATTAAGTGGAAATTCATAAGACAATATTTATCTGTATTTCTTATGCGAGAGAGACGTTAAAATGGAATTTTGTTGGAGTAAAGAAATATTAAATGTTTTGGGCAAAATATATGAATTTTGTTACACAGGGGGAAGTTGAAATACAGTTTACAGGAAGAATTTGGTTGTTTAATCAAATTCGTACAAGCAGTTATCCAATTTTTAAATCGGTTTATATTCTAGTTGGGATTAGGAAATGTATGTTTTATTAAAGATGGATTTTCACAAGACAGAATGCAACATTTTTTTTTGAAAAGCCATGTTTGATACCCACAGTTTAAAAAATGTTTATTCACACAATAATACCAAAATTATCTAAATAACTTCTCTTCAAAAAATAAAATATACATACACAAATTTGACAGAACAATCCCTTAAACTATAATTTCAGCTTCGAGAAGAGACCTACAGAGCCGCCTGAAGATTAGTCTAGGTACTAAAAATTTGATTCAATTCAAGGCGATGCGTCCGGAAAACCATTTTCGTGGCGTGGAACACACAATAGTTTTTATCCTACACATAAATGATTAGATTCTAAAATGACAAAAAGAAAGGCGGGAAATATTTTGATTGTACCGTTTAATATTATGAAATGAACGAGTCATAGAAAGCGGCAGATGAGTTGTTGAAAATAACATTTTCGCTGTACCTTTTAATATTATGCAATAAACAACAATTCATAAAATGTTTATATCTTTGGTTATATTTCCCTTTTGACTTCTCAGGTAGCAAATTAAGTGCTTTTTGCGTAATATCATCCGGTGTAGAATAACCGCCGTAAAATTCATCATATTAGGCAACACATTGTTTTCCATCTTAGTTTCAATGACAATAAAACCCTAAAGCCATAATTTGACATTTTAAAGTGACAGCTGCGTAGTCATTTATAATAAGGTGCTGTTGGTGACAATAAAACGCTCCTTTGGAGCTATGAAAAAGAAGGAGCAAGTGCATACACAGGAAGATACGTAGGCTGGCAGAAAGTTAGCAACAACAAGTAACGAACAAATTAAAATTAAATATTATAATTGAAATTAAATAGTACAACGGTTGTGGCAATATTGCAGAAACTTCCCCAAAGCTATTGTGAAAAATATTAATATGAATTTGCATCAACTACTATTCTCGTATCAATTACAACCAGCCCCTTTAAAACAAATTATAGTGTATAACAGGTGCCATGCAGTGTCATTTTTGTGAAACTGTTTGCACTGCTTATCCATTGTTTGCTATTCTTTTCGCCTAGCCGTACAAATACCTACTTTCTCGTCCCGATAGAGTCACGAAAATTGGGTTTTCGAATAGTGTAGGATAAAAAATATTATCTTCCAAAATCTTTGTTTTATTAAAGTCGAATACATAACATAATTTGGCGACGAGAAAAGGTCGTTCTACGTGCCGAAAACTTGAATTGATGTTTAGAACCCATTAATTAAGCCTGTGGAAGTCAAGTCAAAAGTCAGTCTGTAAATAAAAGTTTCAAGTCATAAAAGTCCACAAAAAAATGTCTTTAATTGGTACAATTGAGCATTTCAGTTCCAAGGAGTCTGATGCAGAGACATATGTTGAACGATTGGAACAGCTACTTAAGGTAAGCAACGTAACCAGTGATGAAAAAAATATTTCACTTTTTTTAACCTTCATTGTGCTATTTTATCGGGCTTGTCTAATATCAAATGTTATATGGACGATATTTTAATTGTCGGGTCCTCACTAGATAAATGTCATCAGAATGTTCGTTCTATCATGAAAAAATTAAAAGAATACAATGTGAAAATTGATAAAAAAATGTGTTTTTCATCAAAATGTTATTGAATTTTTAGTTCACAAAATTTATGCATTCATCCTACAATCACTAAAATTGAGTGCACCGAACCTTCTCCAGAAAACTTAACACAACTCAAATCATATCTAGGTCTCCTAAATTACTATGGTAAATTCATTCCAATGGTTTCTAGCACGCTTAAATCACTTTATGAATTGTGTTGGTCAGGTGTTGAGTTCACTTGGACTAAGGAATGTGAAAACATATGGTAAAGTTCAAACTCACTTCACCGACTGTAAGCTGGGCCACTGCAATCCCTACCAACTAACTGCGTGAAGCGCTGCGCAGACGAGCCAACGCGGGATGCGCAGACGACACAACGGACCTTGCGCAGACGACACAACGGACCTTGCGCAGACGACACAACGGACCTTGCGCAGACGAGACAAGACGGGGTCGTCGGTTTTCGAGCATCGTGGCAATAAAATGCACTTTAATGTCATTGTATTAAAATTGTCATTTTTATAAATTAGTGTGAGTAAAATAAGGAATTAAAATTACAGTTCGCTTAATTAACAACAAAATCATTATCCAACAACATATTTCAAACAAGTAAAAAGTTGCTTACTCCTAAAAATGTTCTTACATACTTTTACCCAACCTTATCTATTTATGTCACTTGTGACTCGAGTGGGTATGGTGTTGGAGCAATCCTTTTAGTCACCACATTAATGGCGACGAGAAACCCGTCTTGTTTGCTTCTAGCACCCTTTCGCCAACAGAAAAACTTTATTCAAATTTGGACAGGGAAACTTTGGTCATCATATTTGCTTTAAAAACATTTCGTAAGTATATTTTTGGCAGAAAATTCACTTTAATCACTGATCACCAGCCACTACAGTTCATATTTGGCAGACGCAAAGAAATATCAGTTACATCAGCCTCTAGAATAACTCGTTTGGCTATTACATTGGTTGCCTACAACTATGGTATTCAATACATAAAAGGGAAACTAGTTGCCAATGCTGATGGTTTATCTCGCTTGCCGATGTTTGGCGATACTAAAATTCCCAGTACTTTATATTCGTTTAACATTCAAGATGATATGTCAAGAGTATCAAATGTAGATTTAACTTTGACAAAAGTAGTAGGCTTTAATAAAACTGGTTGGCCTAATGTAACTCATGATGAAAAATTAAAACCTCATTTTCAAAGAAGACACGAATAGTCTGTAGAAAACAATTGTCTTTTGTTACGTAGTAGAGTTGTCATACATGAACCTCTCCAAACCAAAGTTTTACAACTATTCTATGAACAACACTAAGGCATAATTCGGTCAAAAATGTTGATAAGGTGTTACTGTTGGTACCCTAATATTAATAATGCTATTGAATAATTTATAAGCTCGTGTGAAATTTGTCAAACATCTCAAACATTTTCAAAAAGTAATATATTATTGTCTTGGCCGAAACCATTAAATAACTTTTACCGAGTTAATATTGATTTTTCTCACATATACAACCATACATTCTTGATTTTCATTGATGATAAATCGAAATGGTCGGATGTAAATTTGATGGAACATGGCACTGATGTTAAAGAAGACATTTCAAAACGTAAAGAAGTTTTTTCTGTTTTCCGATTGCCTGTCGAACTGGTCTCAGTCAATAGACCACCTTTTAGTTCGATTCAATTTCTTGCCTTTTGTCAGGCAAATGGAATCAAACCTCCACTCTAAAATCTCCACCATACCGTCCACAGAGCAACGATCATGCCGAAAGAAGCATACAAACTGTCAAAAAAAATCTTGAAAAAGCTAAATTTTTGAAATGAAGGCGGACATAAGCCAATATTTTTTGAAAACTAAGTTGTATAATTTCCTTTTTATGTATAGAAACACACCTTCTACATCAACATGTGTTTCTCCATCTGAAAACATTTTTGAAATAAGACCAAGAACTCGATTCGATCTTTTAAAGCCTTTTTTAAATAATAAAAATGCCAACTTTGACTCAGTTGCAGACAAATTAAGAAAAACTAAATTATATTCTTCAAATCAACCTGTTTTTGTGAAAAAATATTCAAAAGTCTGGCAATAAGGAAAAGTTGTAAAAATTATAAGTCAATCTACCTATTTAGTTCAGGTTGATCATAGCATAAAGTTTATCCATGATAATGATATCCGGAAGTACCCAGAAAGTTTTTCCACAGACTTTGCCTGATCTTAATATTCCCTTGGGAAATTGTACACCTTTACAGGTTAATTCGCCCAAAATATCTAATGTACCTAGTAAGAGCGAAGCTGCAGTAATTGTGCAATCACTACAACTTATAAACGAGAGTCATCCACCAGGTAATGTTCAATCTGGAACTCCAAAGCACTTTGTCCAAACTCGTTCAGGCAGATCTATTAAACGTCCAAAAAGATTAGACTTATAAGTATTTTTATTTCAAGTAGGGACAGAAATGAAGTGTATTTTGTGATGTAGTAGTTTTTCTTCTTATTAATGGCCTCTTTTCAAATACATTTAAAGACTGTTATTATCACCTCATATATATATATATATATATATATATATATATATATATATATATATAAATGAAAGGTATTTAGACACAGATACGTCATCAATCATTGAAATTTACTCAACTCCCATATTACTCAAGTTATACTCAAACGCGGTGCTTCCCTGTACATTTCTTAAGAGACACATTCACTCAAGCAATTCAAATTTTCATAGCTCCTCTTCTAATCAATGGATCTTGATCTCAGGACAATCAGGGGATTAAGCTCTTTCTTTTGAGCTATTAACTTCTTGAATTCGTTGAGTTCGAGGAAAGTTATGTGTGCATAATCAACTTTACTTTCAATTGGTGTTGGTGAATACCCTTCTAATGATGAGAATTCCATTGAGTTGCCTTCTTCAATGATTTCAAATAAAAATATTGTCTCTGCAATTCTTACACCAAAAAATGAACATTGTGACGAAATTAATAGGACAGTTTTAAATCTACTTCCAGGAACTTCAAGGTCTTACACCAGTGTCAATACTTTGATAACTGAAGAAGAAGGTGAACTACTGCAATTTCCTCCGAAGTTTTTCAACAGCCTTGAGATGAGTGGTCTACCTCCTCATGTGTAAACTTTGAAATAAGGTGCCATTGTAATGATTCTCAGAAACTTGAATGCAGTTAAAGGATTACTGAACGGGACGAGACTATTAGTCAGGAAAATGTATGACAATATCCTAGATTTAGAAGTTTTAACTGGTGTGAATATTGGAGATCCAGTACTGTTACCTCGCATCGATTTATCACCATCTGACACGACAGTGCTCTTCTCTTTTAAACGACGGCAATTTCCGATTACATTAGCGTTTTGTATTACCATCAACAAAGCGCAGGGTTAAACGCTGGATTGATTTGGAATCTATTTGCCTGATCCTGTTTCTAGCCACAAACAATTGTATGTTGCTTTATCTCGAGGAAGAACATTCAGAAATGTAAAGGTAGAAATTAAACCTAAGGGCCGACGCACAGCTAATATTGTCTGGAAGGAAGTACTGTAAAATTATTTTATGTAATAATTACACCGTCTCATACATAGTCCATTCGAATGCTGCGGAGCAGCACGGGTCCTCCAGTAATATTAAAAAGAGACAGTGACAAACAAATCTAGTTCTATTTGACCTCTTCTGACAGCTGACAATTTTTAAAAATCTTGTAACTAACATATTCAGCCAAAATTTTTGTTGGATAGAGAGTATTTATGTTTCATTGTTTTATTGTTTTATTATTCATTTGACAAATTCGGTAATTTAATTGTTCATTGAAGTGAAATTACTGTTTAGAAGTCTTCGTTCTCCCATCTCAAAGATGTACTCTTTCTTTTCATAAGCCTTGTGGGGCTGCCTATTTGATTGATTTAGCGCGAAGGATGTGTGGGCTTTGGGTCTGTGGTTACTTGAGTAAATAGCGAAGAATATGAAAAGTATACAGTTAAATTGATGTGGAACAGCAAAAACTCTCCTGGAATTATATTTAACTGAAGATAATCGAAAGGTGAAAAAGTTTGATGATATCGGATTTCAAAGTGCCAGGAATGCGCGAATGCAAGAAGCCGAAATCTGTAAAGCTGTCCTCAAAAGAGGAAGGGAAGTTCAGAAGCACTTACTTTATATGAATTGAATACTACTATATGTAGATATGATGAGAATAACCCATACGGCCTTCAGAAGAAATTTTTTCTAGTAGTATCAAAACATAAATCGTTGTCCTGTACGTATTTTCTTGAAACTTCTTAGCCAACGAGCTGCAAACATAACCACCAACCGTTTTCCTTCTTGTTGTAAAAGCAAATATTGGGATGGGGATTTTTACTTGGTATAATTATATACCTTTTTAATAATTAAAGCAATATACAAAATCTACTATCTACTAGACAAGTATTTTATATTCTAATATATATGACATTACATTACTCACAGTTCTTATTCAGCCGACTAGATTATATCTAGTCAACGCCATAGAACACTAAAGTAATAGATTATTTCAAATTTACTCCTTCAACACCCTCCTTACTTAAAATAAGTCTTTGACCTTTCATACAGTTGAGAAATTTCACTTTTTCCAATGGCTTCGTAAATGAATCTGCTAACATAAAATGTGTGGGCACGTACTTAAGCGACAATACCATTATCAATTTTCTCCTTCAAGAAATGATGTCTCACAACAATATGCTTCGTACGAGCTTGATAAGTACCATTTAATGACCATTTCTGAGCTCCTTGTTTGTCGACATATAATAAAGTTGACTTCGTATCTAAATTGAGTTCATAGCTTAAACCTCTAAGCCACAAAGCTTCTTATACAGCAGATGACATAGCCATATACTCTCTGTTGTGGTTAAGGCTATAGTAGGCTGCTTCTTACTATTCCAAGGAATTGGAGAACCATTTTTCAAGAAAATATATCCGGAGATTGAACGCCTATCGTTTGGATCACTGCCCCAATCCGCGTCACAGTAGCCAATAATATTCGATTCACCAGCTTTCTCGCCACCGAATTCTAAGCGGGAATGTACGGTTCCCTTCAAATAACAGAAAATTCGTTTAACTGCACACCAATGAGCTGGTCCAGGATTTTGGTTGAAACGACCTACACAGCTGATTGCGTATATCAGGTCTCGATATCTGTGATGCAAATAACAAACTGCCAACTGCTTCTTGATAGGGAATATTCTCCATCTGTTTCTTTTCTTCTTCGTTGGTTGGTAACTGTTCTTTTAGTAATTTCTCACCTACACACATCGGAGTATCAACTGGATTGCTTTGATCCCTATTAAAAAAATTTAAAACCGTTATTAAATAATCTTCTTGGTCAATCCAAAGCTTTTTATTGACTCTATCCCTAGTTATCTGAAATCCTAATATCTTTTTGGCTGGTCCGAAATCTTTCATTTTTTTTTCTCACGTAATCGTTTATAACTTTAATAATTATATTTTTATTTTATTTATATTTAAACGGATACAATGTATATATGAATATATAAATAAATTTTGCAGAAAAAAAAACAAATAAGACATTGATTCACAATGAAAATATACAATTTAAAACTTAATAAAAAAAATTATTAAACTTAAAGGTGGGATTTTGTGTCATCTTGTTCATAGAAGAGAACATATGCTTCTCCACTGACTAAAGATTTTCACGATGTTAATAGCACTCTTGAATCGTTATATTCGTGCCACTGTCCCGTGTAGGCATGTTGCCAAAATGCTGTGTAGTGAGCATTATAAGTGGTTCCACAGTGATTAGATATAGCGTAGAGATTGTACATACAAGGTGCCACATTATCAGCCGCGTAATGGTTCATATCAAGCCCTTCTATTGGGAAATCTATTGAATCATTAAGTTTTCCACTGAAACTTTCTGTTTGCGAAAAGCCCTTCAGGTGAATAACCAGTATTTTCGGAAATTTATGAATTGAGAGTGATTTAATGCATCGTCTTCGTTCCTTGTGTTTCTTCTCTTGTAAACGAATCTAAACATTGTGGAAGTCGTAATGGACCTGTTTTTCGTGGCATCGGAAGGGATAAATCCCAAAAAGGATCGTAGGTAACTGAACAGTGACCACAGTTTGTGCACTTGATTGTTGGTTTTAATTGACCGACAAAGTTATCCATAATCTTGGAGTTGGCCATTCTCGCATATCTCAACCAAAATTTTTGTGCTTTCTCGATATCAATAAATTTGTCATCAATTTCTGTTAATATGGGCTTTGGTTTTTCAGATACCTTGTTGACATCTTCGTGATGTCCTGCTAATAGGTAACGAAGAAACTCCTGTGCATCATGTTGAGTGTATCCCCTGAACCTTGAAGTGAATCGCTGAATCTTACTTTTCAATGATACTGTATTAACCACTCTGTCTGAACCGTCTTCAGACCAAAGCTCTTGAATAACTTCAGCAAATGCTTTAATTAGTGTTCCTTTCATGCTAGATATGTTTATGTTAATATCTCTTATATATGCGTCTTTCTTTAGATATTCTAATAGCCACCTTGTGTTTGATAGGCATTGGATAATACTATTCATGAAACATGTGTTTCCAATAGTTTTGAGGCCTTTGAGACCCAAAGAATCTTGGGGAATACCCTTTATGGATCTGAATGTGGAAATTTTGTTAAAAGTTCTTTCGCAACTACTATCATTGTACGAGTAATCTCGGATTCTATGATTGTCTTTCTCACTTGATCGGCGTGATAAGGAATTTGAATTTATGATGTTTGTTACTGAATTGGATGTAGATATTACGGATTTGCAAAGTGTTTTAGTTAGAGATAATCTATTGCGTATAGGAATCGCATCATTCTCTAGCATAGTCATCTTCTTCAGTATTCCTATGAATGGGACATCATCTGGCTGGTGGTTATCTGTATTTTCTAGTACACTGAGGCCCAAAAGCTTGTTGGGGGCATAATTCATTAAATTGTCAACGCATGTATTATCAGAAGGCACACATTCTGAAGAAGAGAATGAAGATGTTAAATAAGAATTTCGGAAAAAGGAATGATCACATATTTTAGGGTCTGTAATGTGAGAAAATTGGAAAGTGGTAGAAGAATTACGTTTCTTATGATTCGGTTTCATAAAAAGTTCATCTAGAGGCTTAGAATGGGGAAACGTACCGAGAAAAGATGAAGCGTTTCCTCTTTGAATTGCAATACTTTTTTGTTGTATAAAGAACAAAGTTGCTCTCGAATCATTGGTTTCGACTGATATTTTCTTACCGATTTCTTTAATGAATTTTAAAGCTTCAAAACACCAGAGGTTTCAATTGCTACAGAAATAAAAATGAAAATGTTCTCCAAATTTTTGTATTTATTGATTTTAAAAGTTTCGCCTTGTAAAGCTGCAGCGCCTGCGGAAGTAGATGTGGATCGGACATGGGACGGAGCCCAAGTGTCAGTTCAAGTGAAATCCCATATAACTGCTCTGCTGCGTTGCCATGGAATGAGGGTCATACCATCTGGACGTTCACCGTCGTCGCGACAAGTACCTAACGGTTCCAACGAACAGGGAATCTTTGCAGATGCCATGCCTCGTTTGATTAGGTCATTTACTGCAGAATGACGTGAAAAACGGCCGGCACTTAATTTGCAGCTTAGGCCGTGTCTACCATATTCATCAACATCAGCTCCGCAACGACAGCGATGTTTTACACAAATTTTACAACCTAAACGGAGACCAATAGAAATACGGAAACTTTCGTCATCTAAAAGCGTAACCATATGGGGCCGACGGTAAAGCGTTCAACCATCCTCCTGATTCCTTTGAAAATGCTGCATTCAAACGAGCCTTGTCTGGTAAATTGATAGCTTTCTGGAGCAGATTTTCTTTTTCAATGTTCAATAAAGGAATATCCCAAGATTTTTGAAAGGATTTATAATCATCGGGTATAACTTTGTTAGACTTTAATGACCAAATAGTTTCTGCCTCCATTAATAAAGGGTCTTGTGTGTGGAAAAATATAGGCAGAATGTAATTAATCAAATTTTTTGAACTATATGATGATGACAAAAAAGAAGGAAGAGCTACTGAAACGATTGAGCGAATTCCTAAACCATAATATGAAACAGGTAGTGAAGCTTGTTTCCAAGAAAGGTCCTCTAATTTAATGTTAATGATTGACTCTAATGAATGACGAATTGCATTGTCAAAATTGATTAAGATATCATTATGTAACCAGGTCGGACTACATCTTAGGATATATGTTAATTTTGGAATTAATGGGCAATTCTTGAGAAGGTAATAAGCAATATGTGTCGGTAACCAGGATAAACGAGATGACATTTTTTTGAAAAAGGTTAGTTTTTCATTGAAAGCTGATAGAAAGGATTCGTTTAATAAAGGAGCACCTAATAGAAATAAATTTTGCCTGTTGGTAATTGTTATGCCTGGTGCTACAGAATTAAATTTATCAATGGTTAGATTATTTGGTGATTCTAAGAAAAATAACTCGCATTTGCTGAAATTGAGTTCAAGACCAATATCCTTGGAATTGTTTATTATATAGACAAGAGACTTGAACACGGAATTAGTATTACCACCTAAAGAACCATCATCAAGGTACCAAGCATTGAATTCTGTGTCAATGTTGCTAATAAGTTTGTGTATCGATATGCAAAAAAGGAGAGGTGCCAAAGGGTCCCCTTGTTGGACGCCTCTTTCCGAATAAATGATGTTTTCGCCAAATAAAAGATATGAAGGGAATCGATAACATTGATTGAAGAAAGGAAAAATTTCAGGTAGAATATCTGCTACAAGTTCTAATAAATGATCGCGATGAATTGTATTGAAAGCATTTTTAAAATCAATTTTCAGAAAAACTTCATTATTGACGTCTGGATGATTAGAGTCGTAACGTCTTGCTGCATGTGCAACTGCTTCACAACCATCTTTCGACCCGAAACCTAATTTCTCTCTGATGTTTGAACAAATTATTTTCGCTACTAAACGACGATAAACTGTACCAATAGCAATTGGTCTGATACCTCCTGCTTTTTTAGTTAAAGCTAATAGTGACGCGCCGAATAAAATAGGACGAATGTTGATGTTTACTGTGTCATTTAAAATAAAATTACATAATTTACACAAAGATGATACGAGATTTTTTCCTGAAGGGCCAGCACTATAACTTATTAAATCTTGTAGATGTGAAGGTCTTAAAGAGTCTAAACCGCCCGCAGAACTTGTTTTAAAAGAGTTTATTGCGCTACTCACAAATTCTTCAGTTATAAAAAAAGGAATATGTTCCGAGATCAGAGTAGGGAACGTACTGTTAAGTTTCTCTACAGGATGTTTCGATTTTAAATCTGTTAAAGTGGCTGCACTGACATCAGCAAAAGTTTTTAATCAACTGATCTTTTAATTTTTCTTTGCCTCAGTATTATTGTACAAAATGATCATATCATCTACATAAACAGCTATGATCAGTTTTGAATTAATTGAAATTTTATGGTACATGCAAGGGTAAGTTCGGGATTGCTCCATTCCAATTTGTTTGAAGAATGAGTATAACTTGATTTGTGTCATTTTAACCTACTGGTGGGGTCATACATATCTCTTGTGATATGTCACCTTGCATAAAGGGAGTAACTGCATCCATATGGTCAATATCGAGGTTATTTTCTGCTGCTAGTGCAAATAGATATCTTATTGTGCTGTATCGAACCACAGGAGAGTAGGTTTCTTTAAAATCGATATCTTTTCTTTGAGCACAACCTTTTCTAACCAAACGAGCTTTACACTGAATCATATTGTTATTTTGGAGTTTTGTTTTAAAAACCCGTTTACAATTTAAATCTTTTTTGCCAGGAGGTGAGTCAACAAACTCCCAAGTACCATTTTCGATAAGAGCTTCATATTCGTTCTGCGTAGCTTCAATCCAATTATCCTTATCGGGTCTTCTAAGTGCTTCTTCAACATCTAATGGGTCACCATTAGCTTCTGTTATGTCTGGATATAGCACATAGTCCTGCATCGCTTTAGGTAGTCTTCTCTCGCGCTGAATTCTCTAAATTGGGACTACATCTTCCGCTGATACTTCTATTTCTGGGACGTATTCTGAGTCACTATCTTCAGATGTTTCTCTGTTTGAGTACACAGGTTCAAGATAGTCTTCAGAAGAATCATCTGACGTCTCATCAAGAACAGGTTCTTCATCTTGTCTGACTGTAACTTCTGGAATGACATAAAAGTGTTCATCTGGATCAACTATTAGTTTTTCCAATAAAGTGCCATATATTGCATTATTTTTCTGCATTGTTGAATCAGACGGAACCATTATTTTGTAATTGAACTAAATCCATTTTAAGCAGGTCATTTTCTAACCTAGCTTTAGCTATGAGTTTGTTATTACCATTGTAAATTTTAGCTCCATCAGATTACAGTGTTACCTTTACTCACTATTTGACTAACTGACAATAGATTCATTTTTAATTCGGAAACAAAATATACATTATGTACTTTGATGATTGAATGTTTGTTTTCACCAACTGATCGAGAAAGATTGACGTCACCGATAGTCTCCGTACACATTTCTTCATTATTTGCAGTAACAGTCAACTTGGCGGACTTTTTTATATTTTCTAGCACATCTCGATTTGTCATATGCGCTGAGCAACCTGAGTCTAAAAACCACGACTTGTCATTTTTGTCCTGCACTGCGAACACTGATAATAATGCAGAGTCAGATTGTCTTGACATTTTATCTCCGGTATCCGATTTTTTATCTACAGGATATTTTTCCTTGTCGCACTGGCTTGCAAAATGTCCATACTCGTTACAGTTGAAACAACGTACTCCTTTTTTGTTTTTCTTTACATTCTGCTTTGCTTTGTTAAACCTTGAACCACTGGCACGATACATGGCCACTGACTTGTTTTCACAACTCGGAGCTACTGATATATCCTGAAGCAACTTGGTTTTGATCGAGTCTACTGTTACTGGAGTGCCTGAACTTTCGATCCCCATTATCATTGACTTATAAGTATACGTTTCTGGTAGACCAGCTAACAAAATTGTACCTATCTACTCATCACTAACTGTTAAGCCATTATTTTACAACTTACGAGCGGCAGTTACAACGGTGTTAACATATCCCTCAACAGAATAACTATTTTCTAGAGTTGTTGTTATCAGTATACGTAGTAAACCAACACGTTTTGTAAGACCTGAACCTTGGAAGGCAGCTTCTAAATTCTCCCATGCTTCCTTGGCAGTTTTTGTGTTCTGAACATGGACATAATTCAGCGGATCAACGAGAAGTATGATTTTCTCCTGGCCTTGTGATTTTTTTGACATCGGTATCCGTACCAAGTACTGAATCCCACAATTCCTCTTGCTCTAAATAAGTTTGTACGGCGAACTTCCATTTATCGTAATTCTCATGACCTATAAGCCTTTCAATGGGCGGCATTTGATACGACAACATGTTTCAGAGTTCGGAAAATTATTTAACACTTTACCACGATATTCTGAAAGCTTGTTTTCTGGGCCCATAACCTTTTGATGTAAAAGCAAATATTGGGATGGATATTCCTTTTTACTTGGTATGAT
Source organism: Galeruca laticollis (assembly GCA_963921935.1). Classification (NCBI taxonomy): domain Eukaryota; kingdom Metazoa; phylum Arthropoda; class Insecta; order Coleoptera; family Chrysomelidae; genus Galeruca; species Galeruca laticollis. The sequence continues at coordinate 78,349,610 of OY998183.1, forward strand.
TATATACCTTTTTATTAATTAAAGCAATATACAAAATCTACTATCTAGTAGACAAGTATTGCATATTCTAATATATATGAGATTACATTACGGACAGTTCTTTTTCAACCGACTAGACTATATCTAGTCAACGCCATAGAACACTAAAGTAATATATTATTTAAAATTTACTTCAACATTCCTTGACTTCAAATCCGTACTAAGAAAAACAGCGATCTGCATGGTAGAGAAATTGTCCTATCGGAAAAAAAGGAATATTCGAAATAGATGGAAGAGGTGCAAGTAAAAGAAAAATCACGAATCTTTCAAGTCGCTCCACAGCCGTTTCACAACTAGCGAAAGCTGGCGTGTAGGAACAGATACTAATGAAAATCAAGGCATCAAATATGAATCCTTACCTTCAGCTCGATGGGAAATGTCGATAGCTGATTCTGGATTTTTATATTTATGGAAATAAGTGATAAATTTGAATATAATTTAATTATTACAAAAACACATAACAGTCAACGTAAATCGTCTTCTTTAATATCCTTCGATTTCTCTTGACAAGCATGCGCAGAAGTGAGTCAGCGGACTGTAAACTCTCTTACAATGTTGCCGTTGTGATATTTTTATACAATAATATTCATGCTCTTAAAGTGCAGCGACAGTGAGCACCAAAACAAAATTATTAATAGGATGCGACAGTTAGAAGAATCACAGGTTTCAACTTCAGCAGCACAGGTCATCAAAGAAAAGATAGAAAAGGCTACACCAATAGGACACCTATGGCGCTGGTGCAAATATCACTCACAAAAATCGCATTCTCAATTTCAAATAATCAATTATTATGTATTGAGTTCTAGTTGTTTATGAGTAATTCGTAGTTAAAAAAGGTAAGTGAAAATGAATGTTGATAAACGTTTATGAATTGGCTTGCTGTTACTTTTAAGAAAGTAACAAATATGAACGGAACCTTAGCGAATGATTTTGTGGTGTTTATGAAATAATCTTCCTGAATATCACGGACTATAACAAACAGAGACTATTATTTTCTTCAACTCATCTCGAGCAACTTGTAATTCGAGACAATTCAATTAGACCATATCAACATTAATTATTAAAGAATAACTCCCTCGAGCTAAAAGCTGTTGGGAGATATTCAGATTATTAATGTTTATAAATGGTCTCATCAAATTGTCTCGAAATACAAGATGCTCCCGATAGAATTATGAAGAAAATAATAGTGGGCTATTTGTCATAGTCTCGGGATATTACCTCTGATAATGGTCAAACAAACCATGTTGACTTGTGTAATTAATGGACTACATACGGGTGACTAGTAAAATTTAAATTAAATTGAAGTTGAACGGATCTAGCAATATTTTCTCTAATAATTTTTAAACTCCACGAAACAATATAATTTTGAGCGAACGATATTCGGATAATCGGTAATACATAATCGATTTCTTCTAATTGGAGTTTGTTATTAGATAATTTTAGGATAGACTTTTGGGGAGGGTTTTTATGATTAAATTTCCAATAAGAATACCTATCGTATTTTATTAGATTTGTCACGCAAATGCAAATTATGTGAAAGATAAACTTATTTTACTAAAGCCGCGTTCTCACGATTCAGGCTTACTTGATCAACAAAAGTTGAACGAAAACAGTCCTAAGAACCTTGCTTATTACAGAGTTGATCAACTTTTTAGTGGATCAAGAAAAGTTTGACCCAGTCAAATTTTTGTTGTTCAAGTGGTGAGTCATCCCGAATCCCTTTCCATTTGCATCTTGCCTTGAATCGTGTGAACCAGTTAACTCTATTTTCTCCGCCTGGCAATTGACTAGAAACATGTATATTGTGAAAAAATACTATTTTGTTGTACAAACGATGGTAAACTAGTATAAAAACAAAAACCACGATAAATTATAAAATTACAGGAGAAGAAAAAGAAATCCAGAAGAAAAACAAAAATGATTGGTTCAAAAGTCAAATGTTCTTGGACCATTGTCTATGTTGCTACAGTGATTGAAATAAACACAAATTACATTTTACTAGGTACGCCTTTCAAACGTGTCAATCAAAGCGTCAAAAAAAGTCATTTCATAGCCACCCTAATTTATTAAGACGCCGAACACCAAAGCAAAATAAACTCCTACTAAACTGTAAAACATTTTCTTTTCTTTTTAATGGTAATTTACGTAACACATCCGGAAAATACTTGTTGGAATATACACTAAGTAATTCCAACAGTTCTAATTATATATTTCGAGACACCCTCCCTGTACATATGTATTGGAACAGGCGTAGATGTCGCTGGGTGTCTAACAGTAACAAATCTCTGCGCGCGCAATTTCATTTAAAAAGACAGTAGTAACCTTCGCCTGAAACACACCGACTGTATGTGTATCTACACGCTGTAGACAACCCTATGTAGGAGTTTCGAGCTTTACAGCTTTATTGCGAAGTTAGTGCGTTGTTGTTCAAGTTGTGTGTTCTAGTTGTGTAACTAACTCAATTATTCGCTGTGGTCTTTCCTAAAAAAGCCGGTAGTTGGCTCTCTCTTTAACACGTTTAGATTGCCGTGTACGTTGTCCAAGAAGCCGGTATATCTTTCTCACTCTCTCTCTACATCAAATCACAATTACATCCATCGCACGTTATCAATTCTCCCTTCTCTCTATTGAAACATTTATTACGTTTCTGATAGATAGTTTTTATTTTTCTTTTCATGTAATAATTATTTTATGGTAATCGCCAAGATTACAGTGTTGCCAAATATTGGCAAGAACAATTCATGGTGATAATACTTTCACATATTTATTTATTTTGTTTTATATGATCTTTCGAAGTTGTATCATTAAAGATCAGTTGAAATTAAACTGACTATTTATTGTTATTGTTTAACCTTTCGTGGTCAGCGGAGACAGGATAGTGCACTTAGATGTCAACAACCACCTCACCAAAAAATTATACAGTCCACTTAGGTTACTGCCCGTCTTCGCTCCCCGACAATACTGTTTGTTTGGATGAGTAGATAAAACTCTAGGACCAGTCCAAAAAACAGTTTTCGTAGGTGTTATGTACACTATTTTTTCGGCAACCGTGTAGAATAACAAATCAATGAGACACATTTTCGAACATTTTAATTCTTAGTTGTATTAAATATGGAAATTGGAAAAGGGATTTAGTTTCTTTTAAATGCCTTTTGTTCAAGTCAGAACAAGAAGGTGAAGTTTCCGTTTCACATTGATTGTTTTCATCTGATATTTTTTTAATGGTTTTGGCAATTTCAATTTTGTTTGCTTACATATCCTTCAGCGACATTGGTAGACTTCCAGACTTAAGCCGAGATACCATCAGACTGAATCGAACATTTTCCTTTTTTTTTTCGTAATTCACGAATTATCTGTTATGTGGACTATAGAATTGCCATAAACATAAATATTGCCTATACAACAGCAGGTTTCCTTGCCTAATTATTGGAAAAGTTCTCTCAATATGTCTTGTCTGGTATTTTCACAAGCAACATGTCTTCCTTGACGTTTATTAGAACTGAAAAGGAAAAAAACATATAAATTGAATATCATCATGGAAACAGTTGAGGACTGAACGCTTATTAAGAAGCAGATAGAGAGAAAGGAGATGAACAAGGATTTACAGATATAGGTACATAAATATTCTTAGGGTTTATAATGAACTAGATTGGTGGAGTGGACTGTTGAGTTTGTCGTTCACTACTGCACCTAAGTAGATGTGTTGTTTGTTCTGTTTCGATAAGGTTGTGGAAAGAAGGACCAGTCGTAATTTTAAGTAACGTTTAATAAACACGTAAATCACTTTACAACAAAAAATTAACAAGATAGAGCAACAAGAATATCCACAGAGAATTGATAGTTTGTTACTGTTTTCTTAAATATACTGAATGCTCGTGAGGTAATTATGTATATTGTTCCGATAATTCTCGAACGACGTCACAGAAAATTGCACGTTTTTATATTGCGTCATAACGCGAGAGATATTTTAATACTTCAGGTAAATCATAACTTTTCCCGTTTTTAAGTTTAAAATTAATATGATTCGTTGATCTAGATATAGTTTTAACGCGCACTGTATGTTTTCGAATTTTTCTTTATGGCGACCGTTCAAGAGTGGTTTTTGGTTCTGTACTGTTTGAGATTGATAAACTGACCCTTTTTAAATTGGTTAATTTCTGTAGATATAAGTTTTTTGGGGGTAGGACTTTCTCTTTTAGACTATAACTCTGTTAGTTGAATGGCGATATTTTTGGACATGAAGTTAATTACCCACTTTACCGTGAAGCAATAAATAGTGTCCTGTTAGTTAATTTATGTCAATCCATAAAACATTCATTTCGAATACTTGATTCCCTATTCATTTGTGAAAGGGTTTGAAATATTGTTCACGGTGCTAATTGAAGTTATTTGTAGTAACATTTTAATAGTTTTAGAAACTTCCATAATCTCTATTTTATAAAAAAAACTTTTGTTAAACAGGTACTTAAAGCTAAAGATTATTTTACTAATGGGTGTTTAAGACCAATAAAGTGAATAATAAGGGTTTGACGTTACAATAGACATTCAAACTTGTCCTATAATTCACAGTAAAGTGAAATTTCTTACGATTGATTTGTCATCGTGATATATATACAGCTTGTCATCTCACAACAAATATAAAAACGGAAATCAAGAATGATATTAAGAAGTTTGACACAATAAACAGAAGTAATATTACAATTCCAAAATAGTAAGCACAAAGTTCTCAGAAATGATAATATATGATAATACTCGTATAATTGTTGTTTTAAAACACATTCGTCCCCGGCAACGCACGTCCCGCGTTGATGTAACTTTTTACCGTGTGCCACTAACTCGCCTGACGCAATACAGACCTATTTTTCCATATTTGCCTAAATAGATGGTACCATGTTATGTAGAGTATTGAAAATATAATGGTACATAAAATAAGGTGTAATTCGTTTCAGGCAATACTTGGTTTCGAATACGGCAATGCCGATCGCGCATCAATGTAAATATTACGTTATGCCAGTAACCCTACCTATTTTTTTATTCCAATTTTCCTAAAACGAAAATAGGCAGTCAGTAGCATGTTTATTATACTAATACAGAGTGTTAATTAAGGTTATGTACTTATTTTAATGGCTGTATTGGGCTAATTTTGAGTCGAAAAGGTTATATATAGTTGTCCTCAGATGATTGGTTTTCGATATACAGGGTTGTAAAAGTTGTATCACCTTATCATTTAAGTCTAAGAATCATCCACTAAAATAAGTACATATTATTAATTAACACCCTGTATAATCCATATGATCGTTACTTAATATTCCTATAATACTGATTGATATCCACTTAGTTCTGCTCATTGCAGGTTCATAATCATATCTTCCTTTTTTTGACCGGCAACGACGTTGAATAGCCAATAAAACATCTCGAAACCTTTGCATTTACCATTTTTTCAGAAACACACTAACGCCGAGTAATTCTGCTGTTTCGATTAGTTGGGATCACCGTGCATAGCGAGCCGTCATGAAAAATAATAATAATTAGAGGCGGCAGTGAAATATAAATGGTTATAGTTGCTATGTTACAAAAATTAGTAATTTCAGTGTCAGATTCACAGTTCAATAGAGATAAAGAAATTTTTATTTCTGTATTTAATAATTCGAAGTATACCGATAGTACACCGTCAACGTCAAAAAAGGTAGATATGATGAGTACTATAAACCTGCAACGAGTAGAACTGAGTTGATATCAGTATTAGCGGATTCTAGTGATGATGAAGTGGATTATATACATGATTCTGACTGGCAAAATGAAAGTGAAGATAGTGGTAGTAATGGTAATTCTGAAGGTGAGGATTTATCTGAAATCCAGCAATTTATTCAAGGAGATAATCAATATCAAAATGAAAATAAACAGCAACTTTCACAAGCAAATGACCTTACTTGGTCTGCACGGGTAATTCTACCCGATAGAATACCATTTACAGGTCAACCTGGTTTCAGGATAAATCCAAATGGAAATGGTCCTATAGATTACTTCAACCTGGTTGCCAATAATGGTTCTTATGAACTTGTTATTTCAAACACGAATGAGTGTGGTATTGAAATTCTTTCAGAAAGTGAAACAGAATCAAGCAGGATTTATTACTGGAAATACTTAACTGTAGGTGAATTTAAAACTTTTCTCGGTCTTTTATTCCATATGGGAACAATAAAGCTAAACCGCATAAATGATTATTGGAAAACTAATCCGTTATTTAGTCTGCCAGTTTTTGCGAATTATATGAGTCGCAATAGATTTATTTTAATTTTACGTGCCTTACATTTTTGTGTGAATACAGATGAAGCCGTGAGTAAGCTGTATAAAATATCCCCCTTGATTGATTTTTTCAACCATAGAATGGCAGCCATTTATTATCCGAAAAGAGAGATAAGAATTGACGAATTTCTGATTTTGTGGCGAGGAAGACTTAAGACAGTATATAAAAGGTAAACGACACAAGTTTGATATGAAATTATATATTTATACAGAATATACTGGAAATATTCAAACGTTAATCGTCTACGGTGGTTCACAACATCGTACAATTGGAGGAAGATATCTCACACAAAAAGTCGTACTGAAATTAATGGAGAGTCATATGAACATTGGACATGCTCTATATATGGATAACTATTATAATAGTGTTCATTTGACTAAAAGATTACTCGAAAATAGTAGATACGTCACAGGCATATTGCGGCAAGACAAAAAAGGTAATCCGCAAAATTTGATGACAAAAAGAATAAGAAAAAATCAAGTAGCAAGTATGTATAGTTCTGGAGGAATATGTACTACCAAATGGAAAGATAAACGAGAAATATGCATGATTTCTTCAGAATTTGGTGACCAGATGACTGCAACAAGATCTAGAAGAGGAATTTAATCCGAGAAATCTGAATTAATTGCTAAATACAATAAATATAAAGTTGGTATTGACTTAAGTGATAAAATGCTTAGTTACTACAGTTGTGAACGTGAGTGTATACGATGGTATAAAAAAATGTGAATACATATTTTTCAAATAATGTTAAATAATGCACATTTCCTCTATAATAATGGCAGCGAAAGAAAAATGTCATTATACGATTTTCGACTTTCTGTTATTCAAAGCCAAGTATCAAATATTCAAGAATGAATTGATAAATGCAAGAAACTTCTCTATTTCAAAAAATAAAATATTCGACTCAGTATATAACTATATAAATAAAATTAGTAAAAATCAGTCAATGAATTCACTACGCTAACGAATAATTCATTTATCAAATATTAGCTATAGTCATAGCCCTCAGTGATTGCCACGAGTTCTCTTTTATGTATTCTATCTATTGAAAACATTGCCATGCAGGCGGAAATTTCTGGCGTCAAAACAATTGTTTGAAAATGTACGAATTGGGACATCAAAATTTCCACGGCTATGTCTTTCAGGTAAAAACTATAATTGAAGACACCATTTCCTTTTCTCTTATAGGGCGAGGTGAATCCTTCACAACATCTTAACCAAAGCATTCATGATAAAGATATACTGTTAAGAATCTTCAAAGTATACAAAGTAGATAACGTCCAAACATCGCTTGAGTATACAGGACAGTATTGGCAACTTAAGCTCGATTCTCACTATAGTGCAATGAATGTGCAAGGTACGGGAAAGGTACAGGCTCGGCAATATTTGTATATGTAATTGAATGCGATTTTCGACTTCGCGTTCTCACTATACAGGTACCGACTTGTCAATGCATGTTGCTTGCACGTAGGTATTCTTCGAAACAATATTTACCGAGCACGTTCTCTGCCGAATCCTAGCCGGTTTCGCAAAACTTCCCTAGTCTGAATACTCATTCCCGGCAATCAACAGACAAATAGAAAGTGACGATTTTAAATAATTATGTCGAAGCGTCAAAGAAAGACTTTTACATCGGAAATGGATGAACTGTTAATTGAATATGTGCGTGGAAATGAAGCGTTGTATGATTTATCTAATAAAAAATACTCAGATAATCAATACAAGTCGAATGTGTGGACGTCAATTGGGGAACAATTAGAATTGGGTAAGTAATAATTTAGTATATTTATTAGAATATTACATAACACGTAACTATAAATTATATTTTGTACAGAACCAGCATCTGAATTAAAAAAACTGGTGAATTTTTCTCTGCAAAGGAACGCTTCCTGTTGTGCATTACCACCTTGCTTTGGTAGATCTTGCAGTATACATATGTTGTGATTCTCCACAGCAGCAATTTCTTCCTGTGTCATCATGGCTTTGTTGAGTAGATAACTATGTAGAATGCATATTGTTAAGACAATTTTTTCAACATAGCCAGTTTTTGAATTGATTTTTCTAAAATATATGCGGAAACGCTGTGCCAAAATTCCAAAGGCGTTTTCAACAACACGCCTTACTCGACAATGTCGGTAGTTAAAAACCCTTTTCTGTACATATTTTAGTATCTGGGTCTGAGAAAAAGGTCTCAAAAGGTTAATTTTTAAAGGAAACGCTGAATTACCCAGAATAACGTAAGGCGTTGTTATATCAGAATCTGGGAGCTGTTTAATGCCAGGTATGTCCAAGGTACCATTTTCCAATTGTCTGCCCAATCTCGAGTTTGCGAAGATACCTCCATCACTGTTTTTGCCATATGATCCTATATCCACCGCCAGAAATCTGTAATCAGCATCGACTAATGCAAGAAGAACAACGGAAAAGGTTTTTTTATAATTAAAATAAGTTGAACCACTATTAGCAGGTGCTACAATTTCAATATGCTTGCCATCTAGGGCTCCTAAGCAATTAGGAAAATTCCAAGTAGTCCAAAACCTTTTCGAAATATTTTCCCAGTCTTCTTTACGCGGTGTAGGTATATAATCTGGCAATAAGTTGTTTATATTTGCGTTACACACTTCTTGGATAATGGCATGTACAGTAGAATGTCCTAGTCTGTAACTGAATGCAATCGTTTGATAAGAGTCTCCAGTAGCAAGAAACCTAGAATAAATTGATATTGTTACTTTCAGATGGTCAAGAATGCAAGCATCGTTGGGAGGCAATCCGCGGTCAGTATAGAAAATTTCGAAATACAAAGAAAACTAAAACAGGGCAAGCAGCAGATCCCAACGCGAGATGGAAGTATGGCGACATAATGGAATTTCTCCATATTCACATGAAGGATAAGGAGCGTGTTACTTCAGTTACTACGACTGAAAACCCCACTTTTGTAACTGACGATAAAATCAATGGACCGGGAAATATAAGTCAGTATTCCGATTCTTCACAACATATTTTTTCACAGGATAACATTCAGGACATAACACCTCCGAATAGTCAGCTTGATGGTCAGGATATTCTGCAGTCTACCGATTTATCACAAGCTAGTACATTCCAACAATCAAATCATAGTCAAAAGGAGAGATAGTAAAAAACAAGAAGGCAACAACTAAAACAATCAAAGATAAAGCAAAATCGTCAACCCAGCCTATGACAGCTAGCAGCACCCTAATGAACTATCTTTTGACCGAGGAAAACAACAAAAAAATTGAGGCAAATAAAGACGAAATTGATCTTTTTTTCGAAAGCATAAAAGCTACTGTGAAAAAGTTTTCTCCCGGTGACAAACATCTAGTTAAAACTGAAATATTTGGACTTGTCTCCGATATTGAAGCTAAATACGTATATGACCAGCAGCATACTCAAAACTTTTCAGCATACAATGCCAGTAACATGCAAACCATTAATTTACATAACACGACTACCGACAGTTCAGAAATTCGCCCCCCTCTAGTGTCTCCTACACCCCACTCATCCCACTCATCAAATTTTTCCTTTACTCCCATTCAATCTACACTATCATCAAGTGCTTCCATGTGCCAATCCTACAATTCTCCACTTGCCGCCTCCTTTTATGAAACCTTTGTCCCACCGAATACCTTAGACTTATCATTAATATAATGTAATAATCATTAATACAAGTAATATTAGCTACATCATGTGTCAAAATGAAAATGAAAAAAATACATGTTAAACGCTATAAAGCTGATATTTGATTTTTACCTTAAGCACACCGCAAGTTTTTGAACTGGTGGAATGGATTCACGAGAAGTGGTATTTTGTTTCTGCAAAACTTCTTCTATCTGTTTTAACAAATTATTGAATTCGTTAATCGACATTCTATAATATCTAAAGAATTTGGTTTCGTCGTCTATCAATTCGGGGTGTAGTGTAGAGAAGTCTCCTTCTTGATTCCGTCTTTTTAACATATCATGCACCCAAAAACGTCTTTTTCGTTTTTTCGTTTCTGACCTTTCTCTATTTGTTTTTCCTCGTCTTCATTTAATAACACAGCAATTTTCACCAGTGTTGTAGTGGAAAACATATTTTTATTATTCGATCTATTAATAATATAAACGGTACCACTGACGTTCCGTGACCGTAGCTACTCGTTCAGTGTGAATGCGCGATACATTTCTTGCCCTTGCCGAGCCCGTGCCTTTCCCGTGCCTCTCCCGTGCCTTGCACATTCATTGCACTATAGTGAGAATCGAGCTTTAGCGGCCAAAAGCAGAAGAAGCGACGTTCCTTTCAAGCAGACTTTGTGATCTAACGTATTGTATTTTAATTGAAATTAGTGCGGAATCCGAGTCGACACTATATTTTTATTCAACTATTTATACACTTATTTGTCATATTATCACGAAAGAAAAACACAAAACATAAGAATTTTTTCAGAATAATTCTATTTTAGAATAGATAAAACCATAGACATGGAGAATGGACCGAGCATTACGTATTCAGGTCTGCATTGAATATACACCGAAAAGCACGAGGGAGACAAAACGAATGTGCGGCCAGTAGTTGCCTCTTTCTAGTAGTCTAAAGCTGGGTACTCACTGACGAACTGCAACTGTAACTGCAACCGTTACTGTATCGAATCGTCGTGAATGTATACACTTTCTGGCTTCTCGCGACCCTCTCGATCCGCAGTGTCCGTAGAGAGCTCGCGTCGGAATGGCGATACCATCAGAAATGATTACCAGTGCGGCATTTATTCCAATGGGCGCATTGATTGAAAAACGTCCTCGACGATGGTGGCGCCATGTAATGTACGAAGAAAAAACTGGACCTTCGTTATTTGCAGCTCTGAAGTTTCAACAAATTAGTGGCCATTACAAAAATTGTACACGAATGAGTCCAACAGATTTTGAATATTGCATTAATGTAATTGGTCCTAGGATTCAGAAAAGGAATACCAATTACATAGAAGCGATTTCAGTGCAAGATAGATTAGCAGTGACATTGAGGTATTTGGCAACGGGCGATTCTTTTACAAGCCTGAAGTATTTATTTCGTATATCGAAACAAGCCATTAGCAAGATTATTCCAAAGGTCAGCGAAGCAATTATCGATGGATTAAAAGAACACATAAAGGTAAGTAAATGAAAAATTTATTCTCTTACTATAGTATCGACATATGATAAATGTAACTAGGTAAATACAAATATTGACTATCTCTTAAAATAACAGTATAGTATAATAAATGTCTAAATTAGATCTTGTATATCAGAGTACTGTGAACCTGGACTTCCAAGTGGAGAAGAAACTGGTATTTCCTGCTGAAGAGGTTGAGTTGCTCTCTGTTGATGGATGTACTGTTGAACTGATTGTGAATCTGAATGCGGAGAGGAAGTTACGTATATTTGTAAATTTGGGCTTCCAAGTGGAGGGGATGATGTTACACTTATTGAAGATGTAGTGGCCCCCTCTTGGTAACTACTGTAGTTTTGAACTGAATGACCTGAATGTGATGCTGTGACAGGAAGTATGAGTGATCTGTGGTACATGTTGAGGTTTCCAGTTGTTTCATTTACAGGTTGTGAATGAGCGTAGGTTTGCTGGTAAGACGTCGGTTGAGATAAATTACCGTACTGTTGCGCAGAATCGTAATAGCCTTGGTCAGCACGAAAAATAACTTGTAATATATCTTGCTGTACCAAGTTCAAGGCGTGCTTGTTCCAATTTTTAAGCTTTTGAAAAATGAAATCACAAAATGATCTTAATTCGAGATTTTCTTGGGGGGGTGGGGGTGTAAGGGCTGATTTTTCAGCAGTAGACTTTAATATACCGTCTGGTTTTGATTTCTTTCGTGGTGGTTGTGATATTGTATTTGTGTCTGTATTTTCATCTGCTGCGTTAGTTTCTTCATTATTTGTATCATCCTAAAAGAATTACATAAGATTATTCTTCAGATACCAACCAGTTCCGAAGAATGGATGAAGATAGAGAATGATTTCAAGAAACTATGGAATTTTCCTCATGCAATTGGAGCATTGGATGGAAAACATATTTTACTACAGTGTCCATTCAACAGCGGAACAGAATTTCATAATTATAAGTCACATTTCAGCATTGTGTTACTTGCTTTAGTAGATGCCGACTATAATTTTTTGTATGTAAACATTGGCGCTCAAGGAAGAATTTCAGACGGTGGCGTAGTGAATGGTTGTAGTCTAAATACGATGATTGAGGAGGATAAATTGGGAATACCTCTTCCTAGAGCATTAGAAAATCGAGTGCGGAAAATTCCTTATATTTTTCTTGCCGATTCAGCTTTTACTATGACTGAAATACTATAAAACCCTATGCAGGAATACATCCCAAAGGATCTAGACAACGATTTTTCAACTACCGTCTATCGAGAGCCCGTAGGGTGGTTGAAAATGGTTTTGGGATACTATCTTCAGTATTTAGAGTATTTAGGAAGCCAATGTTACTGCAACTGTTCGAAATCTGTTTATACACCACCTGGTGCTATGGACACTGAAAATAATGTCACTGGTGAAATAACACCGGGTAGCTGGAGAGACGATATCAAAAGTATGACTTCGTTTTTACCTATACCTGTTATTCGACGTAGGTCTGCAGAACATTTCAAAGAAAATCGTGAAGAACTAGCAGACTACTTCATGAACGAAGGAAAGGCAAAACCATTACGCATAAAATTTTAAATTATTGCAAAAATAAGATCTCACCTTATATATTTTGATTTTATGAAAATATTGCAATATATAAAATGTATTTATTTTTCATTTCTCTGCCAAAGTGCTTATGTATAATTTGCTGAACAAGATACTCGGTGAAATATTTGAAAATAAGCCTAATTATCGCAATAACTCCAAAATGTTACCTTAAATCAGTTTTGTGGTGAATTTGGTCTACTTTTTAACTACAATGTAAAGGAAAATAAAATTTACGCATAAAAATTAAAACAATGAATACCTTTGTTGTCATTTCTTTTTGTGGCGTATCTTTGTCCTTCAAAAAATCAAGAGCATTATAAGCAAACCACTTGATTTCGTATACTTCGTCTCTTCTTGTGAAATGAAAATATTACTTCAGCAACAATCACAATGAATAAGCAAAAAACTTATCCTAACCCAACTAATTATTTATAAATTTACTGTAAAATAATAATTACCTTTTCCAGTTCCACGAATTTTATCCTCTTTTGCTTTCTCCGTTCTCGAAGATATCTCCTGTTGTGCCCATTACAGAACCTATTTCAGCCCAAGCATCTTCTTTCAAATGTTTTTTTAATATTCTTTATTTTTTGGAACCCATATGACAGGCATCTTTTTGTAATTTTCAATTAATTCAAAAACCTTTTCTTCATTCCACGTGCTCATATTCCTTCTTGATTGCGAGACTAACGGGCGTACACACGATCAAACCTTCTACATCAACGTCCACGAACCAACTGAGAATATCTTTGTGTTCGTCCTGAAAACCGACAACTGGCTGCTTGCTACGAGCGGTTCGACGTGGGCTCCCGAACCTGATTCGCAACGCGTCTACACTAGGGAATTTGGTTGCTGTATCGGTTGCAGTTACAGTTGCAGTTCGTCAGTGAGTACCCGGCTTAATGGGTCCACGTCATTGTCCTTTGTTATTACATGCTTGCACAAAAGAGACTAGTTTTGGCCGCATAGTAGCTTTGTCTCTTTCTAGAGAGTGGTCACTTTTGTGATGATAACTATCAGTTCATTTTCTATATCTATGGGTTAAACCTTAGAGTGATAATAAACATAGAGAGGGTTATTCATTCATAAGCACGTTTATTTTTGCGGCCAACAATTTTAAACGCCAGTAGTGAAATAATGAATGAATTACAAAAACTGGGGATGGTATTGTAGATACATGACCTTGGTAATTTCCGCTGGTTTTCTGAGAAATTTGGCACCGACGAACCATGATAATCCAAAAACATTAAATTAATTAAATTAAAAGTTTATTTTGTCACTTAAAGTCTTGAAAAACACATTAAAACGAAAGAACTAAATGTTTACTCTCTAGTCGTAATGGCGCTCGTATAAACAAACCACGTTTGATATTATTTACTACAATACTACGGCGGATTTAAAATGATCGTCGATCACACTCTGACTATATTTGCATCTCTCTTATATGGTAGTTAAACAGGGACAAAACTATTAAATAGGTTACTATTGACACATTAAACAGGTACTGAAATTTTGAGCAATGTTGCCACTTCTAGTTATAACCATAAAGGTATCTAAGGATACAACTAATACTTGTTTAAAATTTATATAAAAATATGCCTTTATCAAATAAAATTCAAGTATTATTAATTAATTTTAAAAGCAGCGACTCAAATGCAGAAATTAGTACTACTTTTTTTATTTGCATAACTTTTTAACAAATTTTCAATTAAACATCAAATTTTTTTTTCCCGCAACTAAGAAGATTTGTAAATATGGCAAAGTAGTGGAAGTGTCCCGCAAGTGAGTTTAGAATGTGACTCAATGTTTGGGGCAGGAAAAAGTCAAAACAAACATATCTATTTTATTTGTAAATCTGAGGGTTAAACCAAAATTTATAACAAATCACCAGCACAACTGACAATCATGTACTGGTTATTTATAACCTTAAACATTATCTTATTCAACTCACATACTCAAATTTTTAAATATTATCCTTGCTACAAATTCTGAACGATACCATCGAAAAACACAACTGGTAGACTTGTGATGATTTATTACAGTAAAGGTCAATATTGTCTTAAAAATTTAAATAATTTGAAAAATGTGAGTGATGTTATAATTTTAGACAGAACTGTTAAAACCGGTCCTGATTGTACGTATCTTTTTGAATACCATGTCACTTTATAATGCTGATGTATTAATATTTTTTTAAAATGTTTAATTCATTATGCGTCTGTCACGGATGAAATTGTTCTGGATTTACATTTGGATAGCGTGTTTATGAAGTTTATAACACTTTTATGAAGTGTGAAATTCATATTAATTCAATTTTAAACATGCCTCTTGTTGACAAGTTAAGATGAGTGGTTGAATCATTCAGAATTTTATGTAAATAAACATCGGTCGCTTTTTATTTGATAAAAATTTATGCAAATAGTAATATAATATGAATTGTCATCACCATGTGGGAAAATACTCGTTTGTCTGTTCCTTTTTTGAGTCTGTTTCTGGTAAAACAAACAGTCAATAAATTGATTCGTAAAACACGTTCAATATATGGTGTGCATCGAATACTTGAAAGATAAGCTTATTCAAATTATAATTAATCATTAATCAGACATTGCATCCAGGTCGAACAGGCACTTGTTTAATAAATTTTCAATCATCCCCCAGTTACTCAGTCGATTCCTGATTACACTTAAGACGACTATTAGATTTGTAATAGGAAAAGGGCATTTACAAATAAAACAACTAAATAAAGTTATTATATGCAGAGAGCTGTTTTTTTGATTTTTTACGATACAGCATATGTCATAAGACTAAATCTCAATATTTGTATATTAGAGAATATTCATTTATGCTTTAATCAACAGTATTCGATAATGAAAGCATGCATTCATCGAACATAAACAGAACTCGTTTTTCTCCGTTTTGTATCTAATAGAAAGACACCATATATAGGGTGTATCTAACAACGACAACGTCTATATATTTTAAATATTTCTACTTAGCAGTCGTAAATTTCTTACAAACATACGCACGCAGACTCAGTCTAAGAAGTTTTTGGAAAATTTTCCTAATTTATGGATAGGAAGAGGTTTACCCAATATATTGCTTTCAAGATTACCTGACTCAAATCCTATAGATTACCATATTTGGGAATCCTTAACATCAAAATTGTAAATGCCACCGACATCAAAGGCAAATAATAATCCGCAGAAAATCAAAACTAATTCAGTGGTTCTCAGTAGTTTCTCTCGTTTTAACTATTTCAGAGTGCTAGAAGATATATTATCATTGTGCCCAAATCCTTTTTTTGTAGAAAAAACACATCATCCAGTTAGATCTGAATTTCAGAAAATTCAATTACCAATAGATTCAAAATATAATGCATCGCCAAACTTTTCAACCTTCCGTCTTTATATCAAGATTTTTTCTTCATTCCTTAACGAAAATATGTACATAGGTACTTTCTGCTTCGATTTCTATTTAGTGGGCCGAAAGTCATGCACTGACACTGATACACGAAACGGTCGCTGATTAGCTATCGTCGATTGAGATGCAGAATGCCTATCATTTCTGCATTGGCAGACACGCGCATACACTTTGCTACAGTAGGCCGAAAGTAATTATTTCATGTACTGACACTGATACACGAGACGGTAGCTAGTCAATTACCACCGCTCACTCGATTCATTCTAACGGATATGAAGGAAAATGGTATGCCGACAGAATGAGAACCCTTGAAGAGTAATATTCTATTTAAAAATGTTAAATAATGAAAATGGGCATAAATGAAAAGCAATAGTCACCCTCCGAATTCTAGCCACACGATCCGATTGACCTGAAATTGAGGCAGTAGAAAATTGCACTAGAAACAAATTTTATATAGTGTCGTGGTGTGCTTTTGTCCAGGGGGTGGAAGCCACACCTTCTCGGGGGTCCAATGTATGATATTTAGAAAATGGTTCAAATCGATAATGTTTCGATTACTTAATGTTTTCTTAGTTATTCGTAATACAAAATGCTCTTTTTTCGTTAAAAAACTAAGTTTTCAACAGTTTTTATCGAATAAGTCGGAAAATTTACATCCTACAAAAAAATGTATCGAACAGAAAATGAAGCTAATAAAAAAAGTAAAAGTTCTCGCTCATTTCATTACGTGCAATAGGTTCCGAGATTTGGCTATTTGAAAATAAATTTTTATTTTGCGGACATGCATTTACCGTAAAACAGATAATAAAATTTTTGAAGAAAACTACACATTACTTTTTTTGAAGTACTGTATGAAATCATTCAAATTAACTGACATTCAAGTTACTAGTATAAAAAAAATGAAGTTGTAACATTATAAGAGAATTAAGACACATCATTCATTTTTTCTGAAAAAAAATCGGTACAAAACTTAGTACAATTTTTGATAAATGCAAAATTTAAGACAATTGTTCAACAGTTGACATTGTTCACGCGTTAACAATATGTTCTATAAGTTTAATGCTTACTTTCGAAAATATCAACTTTTAAATAAAAAAAAAATTATGAAAAATTGCAAATTTTTGTAAATAAGTAGAAAAATCAAAAGATATAGAAAATATGAAACAGTAAAAAGTGTTACATTTTTCTCACAGAATATTTTGTTTCTTTTTGCTTCCTATAGGATCAAAAAGATCAAAGATATGGTTGCTAGAAATTTGCGGTTAAGAGATGTAGAAACGTTTCTGAAGCCTTTTCACCGCAAAATCTCAAAGACGACAATTTCAAAAATATTCAATTTTACGTTACTTAGCTGTTGAAATTTCCTGCAAAATGGTTTTTGTATAGATTTAATATAATCAAAATTAAGGAAGTTATCGTTAAAAAACCAAGCGCATGGTAACGGAACAAATTTCGGAGCAAAGGCTATATGTCTGTTAGCATGTGTATACGCATGTATAATGTATCTTCTTCTTCTTCCACTGCTTATGCATTAATGGATGTTTGCGATCACGTGTACCCACTCTTCTTCATTTCTGATGGTGCTGAATAGGTCTCCTACTGTTCTCAGCCCTGTCCATTGTCTCACGTTTCGGAGCCATGACACCTACTTCCTGCCGACTCCTCTCCTCCCCTCAATCTTTCCCTCGATTACTAATTGTAGGAATTGGTATCTTTCATTCCGAATAATGTGGCCTAGATATGCTGTTTTTCTGCGCTTGATGGTTTCCATCAATTCGTGTTCTCTTTTAATCGTTCTTAGGACCCCCTCATTCGTTTTCCTAGCCGTCCATGAAACTTTCAGTATTTGCCTGTAGGTCCACATTTCGAAGGCTTCAAGTATATTCATGGTGTTTACTTCAAGCGTCCAGCCCTCCATACCGTACAGTAACACTGACCACACGTAACATTTTACAAATCTGATTTTTAGATCGAGGTCAAAATCGGTGTTGGTAAGAACTTTTCTGAATTTCATAAATGTGTTTCGAGCAATTTCGATTCGGCATTTGATTTCAGTTTAGGACGTCCATCTTTCACATAGCCCCGTGCCTAAATATTTAAATTCATATACTCTTTCAATGGGGCATCTGTTGTGTGCTAGGCTTGCATTTTCATGTTCTTCCGGCTTGCGAGAAACTATCACGAATTTTGTCTTCTTGATGTTGATATTGAGGCCCAAGCTTTTATTACTATTGCCCATGGCATCAAGAAGGTCCTGCAAGTATTTCATATTGTCAGCAATTAGGACTGTGTCGTCTGCGTATCGTATGTGGTTGACCCACATTCCGTTCACTCCAATACCCAGGCTGCGTTCCTCGAGTGACTCCTGGAAGATGTTTTCAGACTATAGATTGGAGAGGAGTGGAGAGAGAACGCATCCCTCTCTGACTCCTCCAAGGATCTTCGTCGGTTTTGTGTGTTCATTGCCAACCTTGACTTCGGCTGTTTGGTTCCAATAAATGCTTTCTATGCAGCAGATATCCTTCTGGTCTATGTCTTTTCTCCTCAGAATTTGGATGACTTTGTGGTGTTGAACCTTGTCGAACGCTCTCTCGTAGTCGATGAAGGATGTGATAACATATTTCCTCTGATCATTGCAGTTCTGGTCTGAGTTGCAACTATGGCCTCTCTCGTGCCTAGTCCTCTTCTAAAACCAAACTGTGTGGATCCGACATATCCTCCGCACTTTATAGAAATTCTGTAGTGAATGATCTTGAGGAATATCTTTAACGTATGGCTCATCAGACTAATATGCCTGTGATCCTCGCACTTCGTTGCATTGTTCTTTTTTGGCAAGGGGATAAAACATGATGTAACCTATTTGACAGGGAACTCCCCCGTGTTATATATTTTGTTAAATATTTTGTGCAGGACGGAAATGCCTTTATCGTCTAATATTTTCAGTAGTTCGACAGGTATGCCGTCCGGACCAACTGCCTTTCTGTCATTTGACGCTTTTATTGCTCTTATGATATATTCTTTGGTGATAGGGGGTCCAGAGAGATCTTCGCCCTCCGTGGCTTCTATATCAGGTCTGTTATCGTTGAGAAGGCTGTTAATATATTTCTCCCAAATAATTTTTTGCTGCTGATCATCCTGCGCCATCTCTCCATAATCGTTTTCTATATTAGAAAAGTGTCTTTTCCTGTAAACTCCGGACGCCTCTTTTATCTTTCTGTGTGGGTTAAATTCATCGAGTACTTCCTGTAGTTGTTCTATCTCCTCGCATTGTTTCTTCAACCAGTCATTCATTGCTGTTCTTATTTTTGCTCTAATAATATTTTGGATGTGTTTATAGCTCTCAGAATTTCCTTGATTGCCATGCCATGATTTGTGCTCTCATCCAATTGTATTTTTGTGTTTTCTGCTTATAACCTAGCTCATTTTCTTCGACCTTTGTCATGGCCTGTTCCACTCCTCCCTATGTTCCGAAACGCTCATTAAATAGTATAAAATTTATCTGATTACGTACGATTTTGTCTGATCGATCAGCTGGAGCTCTCCATGTGTACAATCGCCTAGGTGGTAGCCTGAACCAAGTGTTTGTTATTTCCAGACTTTCCTCCTGGCAAAGGCGTTCACTCCGGTCATTTCGGGTACCTAATCCATAAGGGCTCACTATTTCCCCGACTCTTCTGTCTCCAATTTTAGAGTTAAAATGTCCCATTATGAGGTTAATCTCATGATTTTTAACCTGTTTAAGTACGTGTTTTAGTCGATGTCGCTGTACGAATAGATTAGCTCCTTTTAATCGTAAGTGTAGCTCATCAGTATAAGGGATCCATCGAGGACCGGAGACTCAAGTCGAAACTCATCGTTTCTCAATTACTAAGTCAACCACATCTACTGTTTCTTATGCCCCGTTTCTGAAGCCCTATCTATTAGGGCTATGTACTCAATAAGTTATATATATATATATATATATATATATATATATATATATCTAGTAAATTGGGTTTGTGAACTGTTTGATAAACATTATCTACGCGATAAGTTGTCGAATCCATATATGTAGAAAGTTGAGCAGATATCCATTACATAACTATTGGCGCAAGCGCAGGTTGTTAAATTCATGTACCTAATCTAACCTCTAAAGATATATTATAATTCAAAGGTTGAATGAAGAAAATTGCTATTGCTAATATAGAATATACAATGTGGCTTTATCGAACATATTTGTATTAAGATGGAATATTCATATTAATCTGCATCGTCAGATGAAGAAATTTTAGAGATAATTTGGCATGTAGAGCGGCCAAGAAATTTTCGTACCTACCCGAGAAAATCACCTAGAGAAATATAGTGACTTGGATTTTAAAAACAGATTCCGTTCAATGGAAAATACTGCCAACCTACTAATTGAATTAATCGGAAACAATTTGAACGTAATTAGTAGTAGACGGAATCTTAGCTTCCATCATGTTTTTCTCGGCTCTTTTTCATCCCGTCATACTGCTTCGTAGAACGATTGCCTACCTGACAACTTGCATTGAAATTATCTCTAATGGTGTCCCATGCTTAATTTTCCATTTTAATATTCGTGGAATCGGTTTTTTGTTTTCAATAATATGCTAATATTGTTGAGTTATCTCAAATAATACATTTGTGTCATACTCCGTAAAGTTTTTAGATCTTTTGTTATCTTTACTCTCCATTACTATTATTGTAAACGCGTATAGTAAAAAATAAACCAATAGGCTTGGTAACCAATAAAGTATTAAAATAAGGATCGGTCTTCCTCCTTTTTTTAAGATTGGGTCTTAGAGTACTCTACATTCAGCCAGTTAGTTACGTCGCCATATGTGTGTAATGAATTTGAGGAAGTTATCTATTCAATAGTTGTCAGTTCCACAATTTAGGCCACGTTGAAGTTCAGAAACCCATAATAATTTATTGGTTCGGTAAATATATTTATTCGATATTTATTGATTGTATAACGTCATATGCTCAGAAACCGGGCATAAGTCAGTATTGAAGTAACGCACCAAAGTAGAAGTATACAGTCGCTACCATTGGTTACCTCATCAAGCCGAAACATATCGTTTTTACAAAATCATAATGTTCGTGATTACCATGCCATCTTAATATCGCTGAAGTTCAAATATTAATTCATTTGTTCAATGTGTAATTCATTTGTAAATTTGTAAATTCAATGTACAATTCATTTGTAAATTTGTATATAATAAACTATTAATTTCGACATTCACGTTGTCAGATTAAGATTACTAATATAGTTGAATACGTCTCCTACAGTCGACAAAGTTCAATTAATAATACAAAAACAAATACTAAGACATTATACGGTATTACTTGCGTTTGCAGTGTTACCAATAGATTTTGAGAAAAATGTAAGAAATCTCAATTTGTCTACCACTGATTTCTCCAGTCAATAGTGGACTGATGATATTGACGATTATTTATTAGGATCATTTTTCTTTCTCAAGAATTTACCAGTGAGACGTATATTAATTCTCTAAGAAACGAACTCTCATATCTTTGGGAACATGCAACAATCAGAAGAAGTATGAGATTCATGTAAGAAAATCCTCCTTTACAATGAATAGTGATTGTACTGGATTTCTCCAAACAACGTTCCTTCACATTGTTGGATCGAACGAGAATCCCCACACCCTTGGCGCTCAAAATCATCTCTTCACAATTCTCTGTATTTTGTGAGTGAGAATATTTCCAATCGTTTGTTCACACAACCCCAACACAAAACATCGAAGATTTCAAAAATCACGTCATCCGAGGATGAAATGTAATTCGCAACAGTTCTGGGTTTTCCGAACGAATTCTGTAATCTATTACAGCCAATTTCATAATGAACAACTAAAGTCCACTTTACTGAAAGGAGACTTTAAAATAAAGTCCCCTTTAAAGTAGCTATTAGCGTCTTTTGATTTCATAACTAATATTAAAGTGTCCTCTGCAAAAAGTACCTTTAAAGTAATTTTTACGATGTTGGTTAACCGGGAATTTAGGGATTTTGACGTAAAAAATAGAATGATATGTCCTATCTAACCTAAACTTTATTATTTACTTTTGTTAATACAAAGTTTTCATTGTTTAGAAAAAATGGAAAATATTAAAAAAGCGAGATCGTCACATTTCAGTAAAGAAGAAGAATTATCTTTATTGCAAGAAATTGCTAAATTTAAAAATATTATTGAGTGTAAAACCACCAACAAATTTAAAAACAAAGAAAAGGTAAGAGTATATTGAAATTTTTCGATAATAGGTTATTTATTTATAGTGTTATTTCATATTTGTTCTGTAGGACGAAACTTGGCAAAAGATTTTGAATGCTTTTAATTCAAAAAGTATGGAGACGAGAAGTTTAGCTCAGATTAAATGCATATATGATAATTTAAAAACTAGGAGCAAGAAAGAGGTAGCCAAAGAAAAGGCTTATCTGAAGGGAACTGGTGGTGGTCCCTCTATAATAAAGGAAGTAGATCCCATCGTTGAAGCAACTTTAAATATTATAAATTTGAAAACGTTGGTGGGCTTTCCCAACATATTAGATGATGTGCCTATAAATTTATATTATATTTAGTGGTATTTTATGAATTGCGTGCTGAAAAATAAGTTTTATTATAATTTTTATATTCAATTTGTTTTATAGGACTTTATATTGGAAAATGAAAGCATAGAAACCCCCTTATTAGAATCAGAGTTGAAACCATCTATACCTGTAAGTAAACTTTTAAAGAAAGTATATATGTGTCAGCGTGACATTTGTTTTGTAGGATTCCCAATTAATATTGATAGAAACAATTGAAGTAACGGATATTGGATCTGCATCCATAGAGCCTGTAAGTTATTTTTTACTTGTATTATTTGTTAATATAATTATTAAAATTTACTATTTATTGTACAGGAAGTGATGATCATGGAGAAAGTGCTAGATAGCATCATGAAGAAAATATTGAGGTGAATATACAGCCTGCTAGTAGTAATTCACAATTACATACCCCTTGTAAACTTGCTGGAAAAGTAAGTAATACATTTTTCACAAGACTTATCAAGTTAATTGAAAAAATTTTACAGAGAAAATACGAAAATTTGGCAGAACCACACCACAACAAATCTGATTGGAGTCAATATGTTCCCAATAATTTAAGGAAGGAAACAAATAAAAAAAATACGCCCCACAGTTAAACACCCAACCTACTTAGGAAAAGAATTATATTATAAAACCAAAACGAAATTGCTTAAAAAAAGTTTTGAATGCGAAGGAAATGATGGAATAAGAAGAATCGAAAGAGAGGAGGAGGAACATAAGAAAAAAATGATTGTATCAGATTTAGAAATAGAAATAAAAAGAAAACAATTAAATCAATAAAAAAAAACTAAAACAGTATTTTTATTATCAATACAATAATTATTTACAATTTAGCAAAATGTTCATTAATTAATAACGTTCTTATATTTTCAGGAACATTTCCATTATTTTCAATAGGTAATAAATCATCATTTTCTTCGTGAACATTATTTTCTGGAAAATTGTCCTTTAAATCAATGGCAATATTATGCAGTACTGCTGTAGCTACTATAACTGCCATAGTGGTTTCCAATTTTAATCTCATTCCTAATCGTAGTATGGGAAATCTTCTTTTCCATAACCCATATTGGCATTCTACGACATTACCAGTTCTTATTATTGATTCTTTGTAAAGATTTTCAGCTTCTGTTGCAGTTCGAAGTAATTTTGTTAACATATATGGCTTTAAGGAGTATCCACTGTCTCCAATCAACATCGTTTGGTCGTGTACAGATCCTGGCCACCTTGCAACAATATTCCTTATTTTTAATTCTGCGTCACTTACTGTTTGAACGTTTAATGCAAAAATGACTTTCTCGATCTGAATATCTCTGCATCATGTCCACCAGGAGAGTCTATTTTAATGAGAGTACAATCAATTGCTCCAATCGTTCTTGGGAATGAAGCAATTTTATGAAAGTCCTCAACAGCTCTTTCCATTTCATGATGATCCTCATACATATTGATATATTCTGGTCTAAGAGATGCAATTGCTACAGACACTCTTTTAACAATCCTACAGGCTGAAGCTCTTGATACTCCTATGAAATCTGCTGCTGTTATTTGAAAGCTTCCAGATGCATAAAATCTTAATGTCAACAAAAGTTGTTGCATTGGTGTAATACATCCACCTCTGAAAAAATAGTACCTATATAGTAGGTATTTGTAGTTAAAAACTCTACATTCAACTTACCTTTTAGTGGGCAATGCAATTTGCCCTTCTATTTTATTTAAAAGATATATCACCGTCTGCTTTCTCAATCTAAATCTCTGAAAAAAATCCAATTAATCATTTTTAATAAAACAATCGACTCTGGGTCTGTAAATTTTTGGTCTTCTCATATAATAATATTCTTTGTCAGATGAGTCTGATGAAATATCACTAGATGTTTTGAACATATCCATATTTTTATAAACAACCTAAAAATTTGAGGTTATATCACTGTCAAAGTAAAGGAAGCGTATGTATTAAAGCGCCAAAATCTTCACTTTTTCTTTAGCGTCGACTTTTGGCCAAAAGGGTACTTTAATATTGATTTTGAAACCAAACTTTTCTGTTAAAGGTAACCTTCAAATTTATCATGAAATCGGCCGTTAGACTTCGAGCGGATGTGTACGTTTCGAGCATCTGCCATTAAATGTATATTATTTTTCAATTTTTGTACAAGATTAGGACACTATCTAATATCAAATTTGCTATTTGGTGTAGTTTCAATCATTAGATAGGCAAGTAAATGTTTATATTCAAAAATAATCAAATTAAAATATGTGCGTTAAAATCCTCAAATTTTGCTGGATTCCTTCTAAAAGTACCATTTATAAAAGACATAACTTTGCCTAAAGGCAGGTTTTCATTCTAACTCTACCTTTCACAATGTAAACAAGAAGTATCTCCTTTTGAAATCGTGCAAACAACGAAACGCAGCGCTTGCAAAGTCTTCAGGATAAAGACATAAATTAGGGCGGCGTAGATCATAAGTTTCCGAACACAGTAGCGCGTGCTTTCCATACGAATTAAAATAATTTACATAATAGCAGATGTTAACAATCTTTATTTATTGATTACAAGGAGTCAGAATCATCGTTTAGATGATATATGCGACCTTGAACGCTCTAGACTTTATTTTTATAGTACGGTCAATTTAATAGAATATTGAAATTCATTCAATCATTCTTAGCAGCCAACTAAATAAAATGGTACATAGGTATTGTCTGAATACTGAGAGTATACATTAATATCGTATATATAGCGTGTTCATAAACTGTGAAAGTACTATTATTTATTTTACCTTTCAGGAGATTACAGAGTAAATTAAATTTCATATCTCATTTAGCGAGAATGTTTAAAATAGTTAGTAAATGATAATGAGCTCACTGGAATTGTTGACCATATCAACATCAGATATAAGTTATTTTCTAGTAATAGTTGATTGCTTGTCTGGTGTTATTCCTTGAATTTCCGGTCAAACTGATAAGTTGTTTTTTGGTGACGGAACTCTTTCGGAAAGTGAAATTCTTGACTGAACCCTACAATGAAACAATTGTTTTTAAAAATGTATTCTTTATTAATAAGCATAATCAATTTGAAGCAATAGAGATATTATTATTATTATAAAAGTGAAATGTAGCAGTTACTACTTATTACATACTTTACATAGTAAATTACTATATAACAAGTATAATAATAGAAGATATAAAAAAATAAAAAAATTAACCAATGGGAGGTATGAAACTGGTTTTTATTTTTCATCAACTGATAGAAGGCGGTTGAAGTCTCATATCAGGTTCGGCGTCCATTCTATTGCGGTATTTTGTTTTCGTGGCTGCATAGGTTGAGAATCTTGTTTCGCACCAATATGTTGTTGGGAACGGGAGAAGAATATTCAGAGCCATTTTAGCAAGCATTGGATGTTCATCACGAATTCTGCACCAAAAATAATTAAGAGGCGTCGTTTTGAACATAGACGCCATACTTGTATCTGACGACATTTCTAAAAGAGATTCATATATCTCGTTTTACATACTCTCAGGCTTTTGCAAGTTGGGTAAAAAAGGATTATGAATCCATGAATTCAGATTCCTTTTCATTTTCTGTTCTTCGGGAAAATACTTCTCAAAAGATGCGTGCATCGAAGTGAAATATTGGATCAATTCTTCAAATATATCATCCTGAAACAAACTCACTGAGTGACGTAAATCTTTCAATTTTTCTCTTACCAACACAAATCATCCAAAAATTTTCTTTTGAAGGCAGTTATTTTGTTGAAGGCCTGGAACACTGTTGTCTGTTTACCTTGCAATGAAAAATTTAATTCGTTCAGTTTTTGAAAGATATCCGGCATAAAAGACAGTAGGAACAACCAAGTTTAATCATACAAACTATCTTTCAAATCTTTAAAAGAAGTATCCGAAAGAAACACTTGTAACTAGGTTCTAAGTTCAAATAGCCTTGTTAAGGTTTTACCCCGAAACAGCCATCGGACTTCTGTATAGAGCAGCAGTGTTTTATGTTTGCTGCCATAATCTTCACACAATAATGAGAACAATCGGAATTGTGGTGGTCGTGATATTATTAAATTAATTATTTCTACCGCTTTATCCAAAACTAATTTTAAATTTGACGGCATTTGCTTCATCGCAAGTGCTTGTCTATGCAAGATACAATAGTTGGAACTACGATTAGGCGCTTTATTTTTTATTAGTGACACTGCTCCTGCTGTTCTACCTGTCATCACCTTGGCCTCATCTGTACAAATGTCAATGCAACCGTTCTAACTGAGATTGTTTTCTTCGAAAAATATATTTATTTTATTAAAAATGCAAGATAGCCAGACCAGCGACATCAGTCGACTCATCCATTTGCAAGACAAATCGTGTTTTTTGTAGACGTGTAACTAGTTCTTGTTTGACGTAGCTTGCCAGATCATGAATTCGCCGTGGAACAGTATCGTTTGATAGCGGCACAGTAGAAAGATGCTTCGCAGATTTTTCATCAAGCATACATTTTATAGTTTAACACACATGGCTTTATTAAATTCTCCGCGATAGTGTGTGCTACACTTGCTTGTGCAATGCGATAGCTAACTAAGTATCATGCCTCCGCGGCCTTTTCATTGATAGTTTGGGTTACAAGCATCACCGTTTTTTGACATACCAATACTTTTTCTTTTTTATGTACAAAAAATTATCTAAAAAAATTAACTGTCTCGACCCTTACTTCGTGGAATCTACTCATATTAGTGTTTTAAATGAAACTCAACGTTTCTAGCTAATTCCACAATTTAATGAAAAATATTAAAAATTCTAAAACATTGACAATTGTTTCGATAACTGAATATCATCGTCAGAATGACAGAAGTTACATTTCATTTGATGCTTACCTGATGTTTCGTAGTTATTTTTGGCTAGACCAAGAAGTGACCTAACTTGTGATTGACTTAATATATGGTAGTAGAAAAAAGAGGAAGATGTGATATTGCGAATATTGAAGCTTAGATATTATTAGCCCTATGGTGATATCCTGGATATAATTTTTCCAATTAAGATCAGTATAACTGTGCAATGATATAGAAAACCAGGAAAACTATATCTGCTGATCTTTACAATTATCACTTAAGAAGACAGTTTAATAGTGGAGAGCTTCCTAGATTTATCTGTTCATTGACGATTTCATATTGTGGGTTTCTTAAGTGTCTCCTAATTTCCAACTCTTCAAGGAAATCCAGTTCTTTTTTCTTATCACAAATATGTAGTACATCTAGTTCTGTGTTTGGTGTCAATGAATGTTTGGTGTCAAGTAGATGTTTTGCGTAATGGGATTTATCAGGTTGTTTCAATCTGTATGCTCGTAAGTGTTCACTGTATCTGATTTCAAAATTTCTAAGGGTCTGACCCAAATAGACAGCATTACATTCTTGACATTTGAGTTTATATATACCTGATTTCTTTAATGTTGGTATTTTTGTTTTAACATTTAACAATTTTGTACTTACGTTACTTCCTGTTTAGAAAGCAATTGTTGAATTCGTTGCTGAAGATATTATCTTTGAAATATTATTAGAAATATTTCCTGCATATGTGATGGTTTTATAAGTTTTTATTCCTCCAGTTTGTTTAGGAAATATTAGTTGTAATGACACTTTTTCCTTTTTTTTAATAATTAGCTTATTTATCATATGTAATGGATAACCGTTGGATGTTGCTATTTGTCTAATTGTACTAATCTCTCTATCAAAATTACATTTGTTCATAGGAACTGAAAATGCTCTATGTATCATTGAATTGTATGCCGCTAGCTTATGTGACAGGGGGTGATTGGAAATATGAGGAATTGTCACATCAGTGTGTGTTGGTTTTCGTTCAATTGCATAATCAAGTGCATTATTAACTCTTTGAATTTCTAAATCAAGAAAATGGATCGTGTTATTTTCTTCAACTTCTAATGTAAATTAAATTTTTGGGTGTACATTATTAATGTGGTTGAAAAATATATCTAATTGTCGTTCACTACCTATAAAACAAGCTAATATGTCATCTACATCTATACCAAAATAAAACATTTTTTGAAATATTATTCTCAAAGATTTTTCTTTCTAAACTGTCCATAAAAATGTTTGCCAAAATAGGTGATATAGGGTTTCCGATTGGTAAACCTTCATTTTGAATATCTATATATGTTATTGTCAAAAGTGAAATAATTCTGACTGATACATACATCAAACAGAATAAGTATATCTGATATTATTCCTGGATTAATATTTTTATCTTTATTTTATTGGATATTATTTAGGGGGAATTTTAGTGAACATATTAGTAACGTCAAATGAAATAAGCTTAGCTTTATGTTGTAATTTGAATGTTCTTAATTTTCTGATTAGTTCTATTGAATTTCTAATTGAGTACTTAGATTCATATCCATAATTATTGAGTATATTCTTAAGCTTCTTTGTCAATATATTATTAGGAGAATTAACATAAGAAACTACAAGTCTGATTGGTTTTGTTATTTCATGTAATTTAACGGTTCCATATAATTGTGGACAATGAGGATTCTTATGTATCATGGACCTCTTTTCGTAATCACTTAAAAGATAATTTGAATTATTAACAATATCCCTTACATTATTAGAAAACTTCATTGTTGGGTCTGCTCTAAGAACTTTAACATCGCTAGATTCTATAAAGTTATATATTTTTGACTTATAATTTTCAGATGTCAATATAGATTAAAACAACCAGATAAATCCCATTACGCAAAACATCTACTTGACACCAACCATTCATTGACATCAAAACTAGAAGTACTACATATTTGTGATAAGAAACAAGAACTGGATTTCCTTGAAGAGTTGGAAATTCGAAGACACTTAAGAAACCCACAATATGAAGCTATCCACTATTAAACTTTCTTCTTAAGTGACAATTGTAAAGATCAGCCGATGTAGTTTTCCTGGTTTTCTATATCATTGCACAGTTATACTGATCTTAATTGGAAAAATTATATCCAGGATATCACCATAGGGCTAATAATATATAAGCTTCATTATTTGTAATATCACATCTTCTTCTTTTTTCTATTAACATATATTAAGTCAATCAAAAGGTAGGTCACTTCTTGGTCTATCCAAAAATAACTACTAAACATCAGGTAGGCATAAAATGAAATGTAACTTCTGCCATTCTGATGATGATATTCAGTTATCGAAACAATTGTCAATTTTTTAGTATTTTTAATGTTTTTCATTATATTGTGGAATTAGCTAGAAACGTTGAGTTTCATTCAAAACACTAATAAAAAATAATTTATTCTTGCCTTTAGACTAGGGGTGGAGTTTCCAAATGTCGACGCAACTTGGCAGGTGCCATGGAACTATTAGGAAGCAGTTTACTACATAACATGCAAAGAGGTGAACTTTTTTTTGCCTTTGAAACCGTGGAAATTGACTTCGTTGCATCATCGTCTGGATCGCTAATTACTGTATACTCCGCGCGTACTGCTTTTGAACATTCGGCTTAGTCAGAAGATGTTATTGCAACAAGTTTAACGCCTTTAAGCCAACGAGCCATTTTTATTTATTAATAATATCACTACGTAGAAGAGTTTAGTCCAAAGAAGAAATGTACAAAACTGATACAATCAGAATACAGCGGTAGAACAATACCTAAACACTTTGCTTTAAATTCGCAATTCTCTAGCTAGCTTGTAAGTAGGCAGGTATTTATCGCTCTCCGAATGCTAATCGTTGACTGATGATAGTCTAGGCGCGATCGTCATTTTTATAGTCCTAACCTCGTTCTCGAAGATTCTCAAAAATACTCGAGTCGGCGCCTCAGATAAATAGGAAGCTAAAATAGAAATACAAAAAATGCGTTGTAAACAATGTCGACTTTTTGTTTTGAAGTTAGATCCGAATGTCGCTTGTTCACAACTATAGTGTCTTATCTCAGAGGCGGCTTTTATCAAAAGGACTGCGGGCTCACAACGCCTTTGATAAATAGAAAGCGGAAATAAAAATAGAAATACAAAAAATGCGTTGTAAACAATGTCGACTTTTTGTTTTGAAGTTAGACCCGGAAGTAGCTTGTTCACAACTATAGTGTCTTATGTCAGATGCGGCTTTTATCAAAAGGACTGCGGGCTCACAACGCCTTTGATAAATAGAGAGCGGAAATAAAAATCGAAATACAAAAAATGCGGTGTAAACAATTTCGACTTTGTGAGCTCGCACAAGTAGAGGTATAGAGTACTGATCATTGAGAAAGTACGCTTGAGTGTCTCAATCTTATAAGTTATCTCAAGTGTTTGGCAATTTTTACATTGGATCAGAATATCGAACAAATAATCTGTTTTGAATATTGCATTGCAAATGAAATTTCATGAAAGAAGCGCTAGAAATATGAAAAGAGGCGTAATGTGAATCAACTTTATCAAAAAGACGTGCATACACAGAAACGTTTGTCTCGCATAATTTAGTAGGGTTTACAGTGTCTACACTTTCTGCCAAATATGAAATGGATACGTAAAAGTTTTAAAGTACTGAACTCAAATCGTTTTTAAAATTTTTAAACAAAACTCAGTAAGCAGTTACATTTTATGGTGTTTTGTGTTCAATCTTCACAATTTGATGTCAGGATTCTACTGTGAAGTTATTTCCAATTAGTAATGAATCACCCTGTATGTGGTATAGCTATTTATAATATTTAAGGGATGTTTTTAATAAAACATGTATATATCTATTTGGTACGTACATACTATGAAATATTTATTCTGAATATGACTGCTAGAACTCCCTGATTTCTGGGATATAAATGTTGCTATAGCCTCAATTTCATGACAGATGCCCAATTTTTGGAAGCCATGGGTTTTCGAACTAGCTGATAAATATGCATACAATCTTTTTTCCAGATTTTACTTTTCCGCCCAACCTATCTATATGCGAGAAAAGTATTGGTTTACCCCAAAAAAAGTTGGAATTTTGAAAAAAAATTTTGACGTTTTTTACGTTTTCCATCAACAACAACACGAAAAAAGGTTTTTAGAAAAAAAATCTTGTGTGTATGTTGTCGTCGTCGTTGTTGTCGGCCACTTTTCCTTACATGTCTTGTTAGCACGATACAGCCTCTGGAGTGCAACTTTATGATTGAATATTGTTAAGGACATGTCAGAGATGAACACTATTGATTTTCACCAGAGCCAGTACAACGGGTGCTATGGTACTTGAAGTACGACATTTTGTCATTTTTTGAGAAGTTTCAGTTTGTTAGCACGATACATCCTTCAGAGTTTCACAAGTCACCAATTTTATGATTTAATATTATTCAGGACATCTCACTGATGAACCCTGTTGATTTTCAGCTCACCAGAGCTAATACAACAGGTGCTACAGTACTTTAAGTACGATATTTTTGTCATTTTTGGAGAAGTTTCAAATTGTTAGCTTGATACAGCCTCCGGAGTATATACAAGTGACCAGTTTTATGATTGGATATTATTCAGAGCGTCTGGAAGATGAATCCTATTGATATTCAGCTCACTAATGCCAGTACAGCGGGTGCTATGGTACTTGAAGTACCAAATTTTTGTCATTTTCGGAGAATTTTCAGTTTGTTAGCACGATACAGCCTCCAGAAAGTATACGATTGGTCAAGTTTAGGATTGAATATTGTTCAAGGTGTCTCACAGATGTACCCTATTGATTTTCAGTTGACTAGAGCGAGTACAGCGGGTCCTATAAATCCAGTTATACTAAATTTTTGATTATTTTTGGAGAAATTTCGGTTTGTTAGCTCGATACACCACCCGAAACGTATTCAAGTAACAATTTTAATATAGAATATTGTTCAGGGCCACAGATGCGGATAAGTTGGTTTTAATCCTTAAAACCGTTTATTTTCATATGATTTGAGGCATGAGTCGATACATATGAATTCAATAATATGGTTTTTAACAGAATAAAGTTCAAAGATTATTCATAATTCTCTTTTAACCACTTACAATAGATATTGGTAAATGCTTATATTGTCAACAAGTGTTTCCTTTGAAATAGATATTTACAAACAGTGGTAGGCCCCATGTCCATTTTCTGAATCCCTTTTGGCTAGCAATGAAAAAAAATGTTACCTTTTAGATCTGCTCCGGCCAAATCTCCAATCAGTCATTAATAAATCCTATTTGTTATGAAGCCAACACCAATTCATGAGACGACAAGCGAAGAGGGGATGATCGCTAAGAAAGTGACGTCACAGAATAGGTATCAACGTCGTCTTTAGAGAAAAGCTGACCACTAATTGTATCATAACATATGACGCTAACTGTCACTACGCATACAATTGCTACGCAAAGACTTCCTTTAATGCAAGTAGACGTATCAAATTTAAAGCACATTTGCCTAGTATTCATTCGATTCTTGGATTCGCAGGATGTATTTTGATGTGGTATGACCAGTATTCTGTTTATTAGCTACATTAATTTGTGAAAAGTCGAATGAATTCAAATAATAATTAAATAAACCCTGATACATTTGAAATACTATTTGAACGTCGTAAATATTCATTATTACTTTTCCGCCCAACCTATCTAATATGCGAGAAAAGTATTGGTTTACCAACAAAAAAGTTGAAAAAGTTTTTTGAGTTAATTTTACGTTTTTCATCCAGATCAACACGAAAAAATGGTTTTTAGAAAAAAGATCCTGTGTGTATGTCGTCGTCGTCGTCGTTGTCGTCGGCCACTTCTCGTTACATGTCTTATTAGCACGATACAGCCTCCGCAGTATAACAAATCACCAATTTTATGATTGAATATTGTTCACGACATCTCACAGACGAAACCGATTGGTTTTCAGCGCACCAGAGCCAGTACCACGGCAGCTATGGTACTTGAAGTACGACGTATTGTCATTTTTTGAAAAAATTCAGTTTGTTAGCACGAGACAGGCTCCGGAGTGCAAAAAGTCACCAACTTTATGATTGAATATGATTCAGAACATCTCACAGATGAACCCTATTGATTCTCAGCTCACCACAGCAAGTACAACAGGTGCTATAGTACTTTAAGTACGACATTTTTGTCATTTTTGGAGAAATTTCAGTTTGTTGGCACGATACAACCTCCGGAGTATATACAAGTGTACACTTTTATGATTGGATATTTTTCAGGGCGTCTCAAAGATGAACCCTATTGAGATTCAGCTCATTAAGGCCAGTACAACGATTGCTATGGTACTTGGGGTACCATTTTTGGAGAATTTTCAGTTTGTTAGCACGATACAGCCTCCAGCGTGTATACGAGTGACCCATTTTATGATTGAATATTGTTCAGGGTGTTTGATAGATGAACCTTATTGATTTTTAATTCACCAGAGCTAGTACAACGGCTGCTATGGTACCTGAAGTGCCACATTTTTGTCCTTTCTGGAGAAATTTCGGGTTTAATACGATACACCCTCCGGAGTGTGGCCAATTTTATAATTGGATATTTTCCTGTCTCATTCAAAGTATCTCACAGATGGACCCTATTGATTTGCAGCTGACTATAGCGAGTGGAGCGGATCCTATGAATCCAGATATACCGCATTTTTGGTTACTTTTGGAAAAAGTTCCGTTTGTTAACACGATACATCCCTCAAAGTGTATACAAGGGACAATTTTATGATAGAATAATAATCAGGGCATCTCGCAGATGTGGAAAAATTAGTTTTAATCACTAAAACCGTTTATTTTTAATAGCTTTCGTCTGCATCAAGCACCAATTGAACTAAATTTGGCAACAGTAAAAAGAATGTAACATTATCCTTCTCCCCCACTCGATTTTTGCTTGGAATGTGAAATGCTGTTGGTTTATAATATAAACAATTTTATCTTTATTCTTTCTATGTTCATGGTTTCGACCTTAGTGGACTTAGGTACTAGGTGTACCTATAATCTTTCGTTCAGTATAATTGTATCTCTAATAGTTACCTTTTAAATAATTCATATATTCCGACGTGCACTTTATACTATTTGGCCGTAACTGGTCTTCAAATTATGAATTTCTCCTTCCTGATTGCAAGCCAAAAGAGGTAGACTCCTGTCAGGTTTTATAAGGAATATGTATTTCAATGTTAGTTGTGGCGTACAGTCCTGATAGTAAAAAAGGTTCGAAATTTTATTTTGTAAATTTTCATTTTGAATAAATAGATATTGTCAGTTGTGTTCACGATGTGTTAGGATCGATTGTGCTGAAATTGGTGAAATAACCAACTAAAATATTAATTTTTCCGTACTATAAATCCTCTCCACTATTATTACTATTTAGAAAGAAATTAATAGCATTCCTAATAGAATACTAATTTATCTCACTTGAAAAAGTCAATAAAAATTCATGACGTATTTATTATCACGATGATAATTTATTAGTTCTGCTCTACAGACGTCAACACTCAACCACCGTATATATTCATTTTGTTTATGTACGGTGACTCACACATATTTACCAACTAATTGAAAAATAAATTCTCAATTTGTTTCCTGTTGTTGAAGTGAAAGCATGCAAATTCTACGGTATTGTTGTTGGTTAAATTATCGGAATTAGAATTCATTTCATTTTTGTTTAAAATATCTCTATATTGAATTTGGAAGATATGTTTAATAAAAGCTATGAGCTGTGGTATAAACCATACAGCAGTGTTTTTATTATATACAAACGTAAGTATTTCTATGTTAGTTGTCAGCCCTCGCAAAATGTAACGCCAGCTGTTTCTGCATTGGATATGTCTTAAACTTGGATTGTTATTAATCAGTCTCACATTAGGTTATTGACAAATAAGAAGTTTGCATCGTGGAACAAATTAATTTTGTTCTAATTTTAACGCGAAATGGGAGAAAAAAATGATTCTTTCCATTTTAATCAAACTAACTCACTTGTTCTGAACCTAATAAAAACATTAAATTATATACTACCAAAATTGCAATCTACGGATGTTAGTGAAACTTTGCGCCATTTACACGTCTCAAGTTACTATAGAAAGAATAAAATTTTATTTAATAAACAATTAAATTGCCTAGTCAAATTTAAATCACAAAAATTTTTGAAGTCACGTAAAATACCACGTCGTATAATAAATTTATCCATCTTTTTCTATTTTCAATTGATACAAAGAAACATTCTTCCAAATAATTCTCAATTTATTGACTGAAATTTATTCAGATAAAATTTTTATATATACATAGGTATTTTCCAACTAATTTTAAGCTGATCTAAAAAATCATTTGGCAATAAAAAAATTTATAAGACTTGGCCCAATTTTTGCTGCCTTATATATGAATCGTCATTATCTGACGATTATATTGAAACAAGTATATTGGCATTAGTTGGAGAGGTTGGTAGAGAATAGTTATTTATGTAACAAATGTGTAAAGCAGCCTTTTTTCGACGAATGTGATTATTGTCGCATTCGCCTACGGCTCATGCGACAATCACATGAGTCGAAAAAAGGCCTTTACACACGAATTGCATACAATATTTTTTCTACTACCGATAAGGTTATCCAAATACAGAAGTTTAATAGTAATTTTCTTTCCGCACTAAAGCAGGTTTAATTTTTCTTTCGAAGAAATGATAACACTTTTATTGATTCCTAATAAAATATATTATATATTGATCAATATTTTGGACATTTAAATCAAAATTAGAACAATTTAACAAAACAACAGACGAATTCAATTATTAACAGTACTAGATAATATTAAAGGTGCAGTTTGTGCAATAGGACATTTTCGGAATATTTCCTTATTTTGTTCTTTCTACACCTTTCTTTAAACAAATTGTATTTTGTTTCGTAAATTTCACAGATTTTTGGGGCAATAAATCATTAGAAGCATGCTGTGCTACGTGTAATATGTGTGGTGGTGTATTTTCGAAATAATCTTCTGAGATATCGTCAGAGGAATCCATTTTTATAATTATATCTACCTACCTATTCCGTTTTGTAAAAAAAGAATCTAAAATAACATCATAGTTTCGTAAAAATGTTCCATACTTAAATATAAATACTTTTGCTTACCCTAGGTATAGTCGGAAGATCTCAATTTCAATTTTAAATGTCAGATTCAATACACAAAGAAATGTCATTCACTCACAGCCAACTTATAGGTACCTACCTATTCTATTATTTTCCAGTACTCAATAATTATTACGTATGTACTTTACTGAATTCTATATGTTTCAATCTCCGATTTAAAAAAAACTGCGATTTAATATCCGTTTATTATACCCACCTACACTTTTATAAGACTAGGTATAACTACATACAAATTGGAACATTTTCTTTACGCACTAGTGCGTAAAGAGTTTTCTTCACGCACTAGTGCGTGAAGTAAAGTTTTACGCACTCGAAAGTGTGTATAAAGTACGTACTTTACGCACGGTAGTCGAAAAAATATTTTTCGAACTCACGGAAATTTTTGAAGATCATATAAAAAATTATTGATTCAGAACTCCAACAACATTTACGTTTGACGAGGTCGCTTATAATGATTTATTTAACAAAATTGCCCATTTGCTGAGAAGCAACAACACATTCAAAGAAAACATTGATCCTAGTTTACAGCTACTATCAACTCGTTGGATTTTGAGTACTCCAGATAGCTGTAGGTAAAGTAGGAAAAATTAATAAATTATGAAATATTTACATTGATTTTATTTTGCAGAAGCATTGCAAGCAGAATTGATATGGCAAAATCCTCTCGGTTTGTGTCAATAGAGGGAGTAATCAATGCAATTATTTCGATTACTGACAAAGTTTTGAAATGGCTAGCACTAGAAGAAAGAACTCAAAGTGAGGAACACTTCTATTCTATGTGTTAATTCTATGGTTGTATTGGAGCAATCGATGGAACATACATTCCCATAAAAGCACGTCATGAAAATCCAGAGACATACATACATAGAAACTGTTTTTATGGTGTACCTTTACAAGCCATTTGTGATAGCAAAAGAAAGTTTTTAGACATTTTCTGTGGTTATCCCAGCAGTATTAGTGATATTGGAATTTTTAGGAATTCAACCATATGTAAAAACTTCATACGATAAAAGATGTCTATTTTCAACCAAGCTCTTTCATAATCGGAGATAAAGCATATCCAGTATATGATTGGTGTATAGCACCTTATAAAGATAGGGTATATCTCCATCTTTATCAAGTTAGGTTCAATACCCAACTTGCTAAAGCCAGACAAGTTATTGAAAGAAAATATTTAGACATAAATCGTAAAAATGTAATTTCCCACGTTGTTCAAACTGCATGGGTTCTACGCAACATATGTTTAATATTTAACGATGATGAGGCAAATTATGAAGAAGAGGACAATTAGTTCTGCATGAAGTCAATGCAATAGTAAATAACATCCAAAATATTGAGGAAATGGAGATTGAAGGAACTACACTTAGAGAAGAAATAGCAAATAATTTTAATTAATCTAGTTTTTGGTTAAGTTAGTTATACCTATTTGTTTTATTTATTTTGTTATTTTGAAGCCAGTTAAAACATTTGTTCCTTTTTTTCTGCATTCTATTTCCTGATCTTAGTGTATGGTTGTGTTTCTATTGAATGCATAAGTATTCCATAATAAGCTACATGTAGATGATAAATAAATACCTGAAATATTTTCACTTATAATCTCTTTAGATCTTTAATCATTCCGAAAAAATTTTCAAAGTGCGAATTTTCTTGAAAAAATTTGCAAATGAGAAAAAAATGTATGGAAAATAATTCGAGCTCGCGGGAGATTCGGCAAGAAAACTTTATAGCTACATTGTATATGAAATAGTTCCATTTTTTTCACTTTCCCTTTGCCCTAGTAAAAAAAGTAGGAATCGGTCTTAAATAAATGTATTACTTCTTACTATAGATATTAGAACTAGAGTTACAAAGAAAACATCATAAAATGAATCGTACAATTTTTGTTCCTAATGAGCATACTCAAATTTATCATGAAAATATAAAATATTGTTTCTACGACCATGAAGAAAAATGTACATTTCAAGTGCGTCTTCGATTAAGGAACCTACCACATTGTAATACAGATTTCCATTTCCCATGGACTAGCTGTATCGAAATACCTATTTCATTTCCCACGACTATCATGCGCTACTAGACTGTCATTATATTAACGAATTTTTTGGTTATTTATAGTATGATATATGATCGAGTCATGTTTGTTAATGTCTATCTAATAATTTGACATTTCACATCGGTGTTTACAAAATTCGTTTGGAAAGAAAATTTATAATCGAAAATGGGTCGCGATAGTGAGGATGATTTGACATTGACATGCTGATC
Organism: Galeruca laticollis; assembly: GCA_963921935.1. NCBI lineage: Eukaryota > Metazoa > Arthropoda > Insecta > Coleoptera > Chrysomelidae > Galeruca > Galeruca laticollis. Next base: position 78,389,012 of record OY998183.1, read on the forward strand.
CAGATATGTAAACTAGCCATTGCTTCAGAAGGACATCGGTCACTATTCTGGTACATGCAGGAGGTGATATCACTCCTTTAAAGAGACACGATAATTGATAACTTTTTCCGCAGGTGAATTATAACGATTTTTCTGCATAAAGTATTTTTATTTCCGAGTCGTCAAAATTTAAAAATTTTGAACATTATTTGTTTCAGGACGTAGGTAGATACATGTACAAGAAGAGAAAAATATATGGGTCATTCAAAGGGCTAAGAGCCAGACTTAATAATATCAGAGAAAAAATTTTCTAAACCATGCAACAATGACGGCAGCAAAGTTTATAATAAAAATATTTATGTAAAATATCACAGTTTTGTTTATGATGGTCGTAGAAAGAGTATAGTGTACAATTGGCATGAAATGACCCATTTCCAACTCGTAAGTATATGAAATTTTGTATTACTCGCTAAGCTCGTACTACAAAATTTCATATATCTATTTGTGGGAAATGTATAGTCATTTCGTGCTCATTGTACAATATACTATAACGTATTTGGTGAACAATTTTGGTTTAAATCCCGAACAAGAAGATTTATTCAAATATATGATCAACATTTTTCATGTCATTTTTTACTATTTAAGGCGTAAACAATGTCCCGTATATAAATTCGCATCTGGTAATTTTAAAAATTTAGCAACAATTTTTGTCTGATTACCAATTTTGTTAATTCCGACTACTTTCTTCGAACATTTTCCTTTTTGGTAATTAACAAAAAATTGTTCTAAATCTGGTGGTCAAAGCAGAATATATTTTTTGGAGACCTCGTAAAACATACAAGAAATTACAAAGGATCTGGGTTTGTTCATCAATTAAATTAATTTGAAATTCATTTTCTAAATCTTCACATGATTTATCTTTAAAATTTTCAATTTTTGACGAAGACGTACTCCATAAATTCCAAAAATGAACACTAAATAAACTTTTATGAAAATTACTATTTATAATACAAATATCAGCAATAAAAATAAACGCATGAAGCGGGGATTGAACCAACTATATTCTCTTCTGTATACATTTAGAGACGTGCGTTAACATACTAATCCATTACAAACTTATATGAAATGAACGCAATTTACGGTAACTTGAAATGTCAATGTTACTTTTATTATTAATCATTGTTTTTTACATAGAATATGTTGTCCAAAGGGTTGAGAGCTTGTTTTTATTCGATATTTTATTCATATAAGCAGTGATAACATGTTCTGATAATATTTTTAACTCCGTTTACCAGATATTCATATTTACTTTTTGATTTTTGGGGTAATGATGTGTGTTTTACATCTCCTTTGCGGCTAAATGAATATCTGATGCAGTAATATTTATTGATTTTTTATTCATCACTGGAATCACTCATTTTACTGAAATATTTTTCTTAATAACTAAAGAAATATTTTGACAAGTTATCTTGACGTTACATTGAAATTGAAAAAAAGAAGAGTTGACTGGTATTCAATGCAAATGCTGATTGGTGAATTTCATATACATTCTAGGATGTAAATGAAATCATATGCGTTCATTTAACCGAAATGGCCACATTTCCATTCTGTAAATTGTGCAGAAAATGAATAATATACATGTGGGTGTAGAAAAAAAAAGGAAAAAGTCTCGTTGAATATTAATTTATTATTTGTAATTTTGTAAACATAACCCAAACTTCTCAATCATGCATTATAAAATGTAAAGCGCATGCGGGTCAATTTCTACCGATGTGTCGACTGGGTTAAATGGTTGGACGATTGGTAAAATTTACCGTTGTAAGCATCTGATCGCATAAAACGCGCCCGACGTAGCATCTGAATGCACCCTTACATTTGACATAACCAAATGACATTTGTATTATAACGTCAACTGATGCTGTTGTTAGGGACGATACAATTCGATGATTTCAGTAACGGTGCTCGAGAACATCATTTTAGAAACTATTCGCAAATATAGCATTCTCAGGCTTGCGTATGCATGACGTTGGGAACGACGTCAATAATAACGCCCCGATTCGAGATTCAGGGCATCAGTGCGGATGAAACGCAATCATCGACCACCACACCACACAAGAAATGGATTACCGGAGGCGACATTGTTTCTCTATCCGAAATATCGAAACCACACATGACCAACGTTCAACTTTAGAAATATTTTAACAAAAGTTACAACTTTCATTTTCTAGAACTGAATATCTTTTTAATAAATACATGGAAAATTATCATTGATGCTGCAACTGGAAGATCATATGTGAATTATATGGCAAATGTATGCATACTTTGCCCGTAGGTAATATACTCTTTAATTAATTGGAAAATATAGAATTGCGGGGAGAGGGAAAAGACGAAATTTTCGGTATAAGAGTGTCTGTCGTCTAGCGCAAAAATATATAAAAGAAGGCGGAGTCGAGACGTGACATGGCGCGAGTGACGAGCAGTCACTCTCGATTTAGTTTTTAAACGGTTTTATTTAGCTCACCCCGTTTGTTTTATTTATTCTTGGGTCAAATTTAGTAATTCAAATTTCACCCTCTTCCTGTCAACCGATTAATCTGAAATTTTGTATACACTTTGGATTTTGGTGACAATACAATTATGTTTATTCATTATCATTATAAATTCAAGATGGCCGCCGCTACAAAATGGCGGATAATTTATGTTTTATTAATCTCATCAATATGGGTATCAAATGAAAGGGCTCAACAAGCAGAATACAATATACTATAAAAAATTGAAATCCAAGATGGCGGCCGCTACAAAATGGCGGATAACGTAGGTTTTATCAATCCCATCAACATGGGTATCAAATGAAAGGGCTCAACAAGCAGAATACAATATACTATAAAAAATTGAAATCCAAGATGGCGGCCGCTACAAAATGGCGGATAACGTAGGTTTTATCAATCCCATCAATATGAGTATCAAATGAAAGTGCTCAACCAGTAGAATACAATATACTATATAAAATTGAAATCCATGATAACGGCCTCTACAAAATGGCGGATAACGTAGGTTTTATCAATCCCATCAACATGGGTATCAAATGAAAGGTCTCAACAAGTAGAATACAATTTACTATGCAAAATTGAAATCTAAGATGGTCGCCGCTACCAAAGAGTTGGACTGCAATAAACTAACGGGCAAGAAACCTTGCAATAATGAAGCACTAAATGAATTAAACAGAATGCGAAATAAAAACTAAAAACCATAAAATAAAAATAGGTAAAAAAACTTTTTAAGTTAAACGGTTTTATTTTAAACATACATTGCAATGTTTAAGATAAATGTACTAAAAACCAAAAAATAATAAAATAGATACAGTCGTGGGAATTATAAACATATGCATAGATTAGACTAAAATAAAACCGTGGAGCACGTTGACTGTATTTTCTTCCTTTTTAATGTGCACCATTTCTTTAATTGTTAATTTTTTGTAGTTTGAATCTTGAGCTAGAATTTTGGTGTTTTTAAAATCAAACTCATGGTTTTCATTGCTTATAATAAAGTAACCTCATCAGGCCGATACCTTAAACACAATTCCAACCTTCCAAAGTCCCATAAAAACAGCGAAATTACTGGATTAGTTGACAGAGCCATTTAATTAACTTCTCCAGAATACAGACCAGATGTTATAAAACAAGTTAGAACAACTTTAATAAGCAATCAATGTCCAATACAGACCATAAACCGTATTTGCAAACAAAGAGTCTATAAAATATATAACAATCCATCACAGAAATACTCTAAAAACAACGTGTCAAACAATAATAAATATGTAGCAATGCCATATACAGAGCAGCTTTCTGAAAAACTCAGTCACATATTTTCTAAACATGGTATCTCTATATGTCACAAAGCTCAAAACACCCTATCACCATTATTCACTAAATTAAAAAAGTAAAATAAAAACCACAAAAATGTCAAACGTTATATATTCTATACCCTGCCTCAACTGTCCAAAAAAATACATAGGAATGACCACACAGACTTTAGAAAATAATAAATGGCCATAAATATACCAAAAATGCTTCCACGGCTTTCCACAAACATGAAAGCAATGAAAACCATGAGTTTCATTTTAAAAACACCAAAATTCTAGCTGAAGATTCAAACTACAAAAAATTAACAATTAAAGAAATGGTGCACATTAAAACGAAAGAAAATACAGTCAACGATAAGCAAGATGTAAAAAACTTAAGTCAAATTTATCATAATTCAATAAAATAATATATCTGAAGTCTTTCCGTACTCCCCCTGTATAATGTCGTAGAATTTGTATCGATGGTACTTGTTTTGAATGTCTGTTTTATGAATGTTTTTTACCTATTGTATATGTGTTTTTTAATTTTAAACTGTAAACGATGAAACTTGATTCAGTCAATAATAAACTTTGAGAAAGTTCCTAACCCAGGAACGAAACGTCAGTAACAATAGAATGATTTAATTAATTACACAACCTGACACCCAAGAAATTGAAAAAATAAATTATATATATATATATATATATATATATATATATATATATGTATTGAATTAAATACTGATAACCCTTCGTTGTGGTCGACAATTGTTAAATAATAATTATTGTTATACTTTATTTTATTTATTTATCTATTTGTGTATGTATTTATATATTTATTGAACTTTAATTATTTGTTTATTTACTTTACTTACCTTTGTTTATTCTACCTCGACTGCTCGCAATGATTGTATTGAGGATGATGGCTCCTAATCACAGTAGGGTTCATGGGCATAAGAAATAATTTGAAAAAAATCATCATTGCTTTTACAATTGATTTAATGGAATTTGTTCTTAAAACACAACTATTGATAATATTGTTCAAATTGAAAAAAATTACAATTACCTATTTATTTAATATAACCTTTTTAATTTAATTAATTGAAATAAATTATGCGACGCCTATGATGTGTTCCTTTGGCATACGTGAATTAGTAATCCTTATACAAACGTCTGCGCAGAGTAGACTTCCGCTGTACGTCTTTTTATGTCAGAACACATTACACGTTAAGATACATTGAAATATATTTGTGTGTGAAGTATAGTGGAGTGCTATTTTCACTTATATAACTGATAAGCATATTCAAAAATTAAATAAATGAATTACATATATGAAATAATAATCTATAAACTATGAAAGTGCTTAAAAATTTCTACTATATACAAAAATATATCGTAAAACAGGCGAGTCATTACTATGATAGTGTATAGCAACTATTGGATATTATTTAATTTTTTTGAAATCGTTCTTTATTGTTTATTTATGGCCTTTATATCTATTTACTATTTATTAAAATGATCATTTTTGTTTGTTGTTATTCTTTGGATCCAAAGAAATAAATTCACTAACCTTAATTTTGAGAATCGCTTATCTCAAAATGTCCACAGTACTTAGCGTCCCTTCTCACTGGCGATGAATATAAAAAATTTCCTATGCTGAGGAAAAACTCGTTCTGGTCGAGAATTTTTATAATTGTTGGTGGAGTCTTTGGACATGAAATTATTTTGTTGAATGATTAAAATATTTAGTTTTATCACTTTCCTATAAAATTCGGCATGGAGCGGCTCTCGATTTTATCTTCCTCATCACACTCTTTTGTTTTTTAATCAACATGCTCTTCCTTGAAGCGGAAATTTGCAAACTACTATAGGTCTATAATTTTACACAGCGTTTGATTGTCATTCTTATATATCTGAAATCACTTCATTTCTCACATAAATGTTTCATTTTATTTACACTTTATATTATTTCAAAATAGTTCATTATTATTGCTGGACATTGTCCTTTCAATTATTTCAATTTTTAAAAGTCCTGTTATTGGTGGTAACTTAAATTCTAATTATACAATTTTGGCAACATGAATAATTATATATCACATATGTAATTACTCCATTTTTATTTTATTAGTCGTTCATTAAATTATTATGCAAATTTCTTAATGGTTTTCAAAAACTTTATTTAATAATTCCTCATGTATTCTATTATATTTGTTGGTACGCATGTCAACATTATATGTAATTTCCGGTTCTTTGATATTTTCCCAATTTGGAAATAGCTCTTTATAACTTATATGTAAATAATATTGAATCTCTTGGAATTCACAATTGTTTTCTTTGTTCAGATTTAAATTATTTTCATATGATATAATAGCTAATAGAAGAAAATATGTTATGTTTCCAAAATAATTCAGTATAAAAAGAAAATGTTCATATTCAAATATTTGTCAAAATGACATATGATTTAAACATTTAAAACGTGCTAGTCGCAGGCCTTTTAGGCCTATCGCTTGAAAATGATTTGCTTCCACATCTTCCTATTCTTTGCCTTCGTTTCCCAGTCCTGGAATGCTCTCTCTCTATTAGGTCTTCAATGACTTCTGCGTACCATCTTTTCTTTCGTATGCCTTTCTTTCTTGCTCCAGCTTGTTCTATGTACATCTTTTTTTGTTGTTCTACAGTATGGCATTCTCTGTACATGCCCCAGCCACCTTATTCTTTTTGATCTTATTATTTTACTCAGTTCTGCTTCTCCAAACAAATTCTGTAGTTCGTTATTCGTTCTTCTTCGCCATACTTCTACCTCTTTTCCTCCCTAATATCCTCCTGAGAACTTTCCCTTTCCATACATCTAATTTCTCTTCCTCTGTTTTCTTAAGTACCTACGCTTCGCTTCCATAAATTACTGTTGGTCTTATAATGTTTTGAACAGATGTAGCTTTGTCTTTCTTAACATCTTCTTCGAACTTATATTGTTCAATGCTCCTACCTGTTTAGTTCCTTTCGTTAGTCTAGTTTCTAAATTCCCTCCCTCGTCGCCGTCGTCCTTGATAATCAAACAGAGATATACATAGCTTTAGACTTGTTCTAAATTCGTTATTTTTTGTCGTTTCAGTTTTATTAGAAAATTCCTCATTGCTCCTTTCCTTTGAGGTGTTGCCATTTACATGTATTTACATTTCTCTTCATTGATACGCAGATTCAATGTCTCTACTGTTTCTATGAAAGCTCTGCATATTCGATTCAGTTCGTTTTCTAATGTTGACTACAGTACTACGTCATCCGCTTATGCTAGTAATTGTTATCACATTATAATTTAGAGAAATATAAAAAACTTAAATCTCTCATTGATATTGCACATAAAAACTTTATTAAAACAGTAAAAAATAATACTTCCACAGAAATATAAACGAATTTTGTAATTTTGTGAACAGAACAAAAGTAACATTTTAGAAGTTACCAATTTCCAATACAATAACAAATCCGTGGCAAATACAAAAGTACCAGAAACGTTTGTCGTTTTTTTTTAGTACGACTCTTAACATGGATCCATCGGATTATAGCGTTAATTTTAGTAATCATGAAGTTTCATTTGTTTCCGATACTCTCAGACTATCTGAAATTACAGAGCAAGATTTTGATCAAGCAATTAAAAATCCGAAGCCATAAATTGCCGCTGGAATTGATAGAATTCCACCATTCCTTGTAAAGGATTTTTCTGATTGGATTGAAGAACCTTTGCTCCATGTATTAATACTTCAATATTTCCTGACAAATAGAGATGTACAATATTATCGCCCTATATCTATTCTGTTCGCTTCGTCCAAGATTTTAGAGCAGATTGTATATAAAAATAAACGGTTTTAAATATTACTACAAACTTTTCCGCACCTGTGAGATGCCCTGAACGATATTCTATCATTAAATTGTCACTTGTATACAATTTAGGTAATGTATCATACTAACAAACCGATATTTCTCCAAAAATAATCAAAAATGTAGTATATCTGGATTTATAGGACCCGCTGTACTCGCTCTAGTCAGCTGAAAGTCAATAGAGTACATCTGTGAGACAACTTGAACATTATCCTCTCATAAAATTGGACATTTGTATACACTGCGGAGGCTGTATCGTGCTAACAATCCCAAATTTCTCCGAAAAGGACCAAAAATGTGGCACTTCAGGTACCATAGCACCCGTTGTACTAGCTCTGGTGAGCTAAAAATCAATAAGATTCATCTATAAGACGCCCTAAACAATATTCAATCGAAAAATTTGTCACGTATACATACTCTGGAGGCTGTATCGTGCAAACAAACTGAAAATTCTTCGAAAATGACAAAAATTTGGTACTTGAAGTACCTTAGCACTTGTTGTACTGGCTTTAGTGAGCTGAATATGGATAAGGTTGATCTTTGAGACGCCGTGAATAATATCTAATCATAAAATTGGTCACTTGTGTATACTCCGAAGGCTGTATCGTAGTAACAAACTGCAATTTCTTCAAAAATTACAAAAATATCGCATTTAAAGTACTATAGCACCTGTTGTATTGCTGAGCTGAGAATCAATAGGGTTTATCTGTGATACGTACTTAATATTATTCGATCATAAAATTTGTGACTTGTTGCATGCCGAAGCCTGTATCGTGCTAACAAACCAAATTTCTGAAAAACTGACTAAAATTACGTACTTCAAGTACCATAGCACCAGTTCTACTCGCTCTGGTGAGCTGAAAATCAATAGGGTTCATCTGTGAGATTTCCTGAACAATACTCAATCATAAAATTGGTGACTTGTTGCACTCCGGAGACTGTATCGTGCTAACAAACTGAAATTTCTCCAAAAACTGTCGTATTTAAAATACTATAGCACCTGTTGTACTGGCTCTGGTGAGCTGAAAATCAATAGGGTTCATCTGTGATATGTCCTGAATAATATTCAATTATAAAATTTGTGACTTGTTGCATTTCGGAGCCTGTATCGTGCTAAGAAACTAAATTTCTGAAAAAATTACTAAAATTACGTACTTCAAGTACCATAGCACCAGTTCTACTGGCTCTGGTGAGCTGAAAATCAATAGGGTTCATCTGTGAGATGTCCTGAACAATATTCAATCATAAAACTGGTGACTTGTTGTACTCCGAAGACATGTAACGAAAAGTGGCCGACGACGACGACACACACAGGATTTTTTTTTATAAAAACCGCTTATTCGTGTTGTTCTTGACGAAAAGCGTAAAATAACTCAATTTTTTGTTTCATGGGGTAAACCAATACTTTTCTGGCATATTAAATAGGCTGGGCGGAAAAGTAATATTTATATGAGAAACATTTGGCCCAGCAGCAACTTGGATTTGTTAGAAAAAGATCTATTTATCTAAACATATTTTGGCTTGTGAATATGAGATGGAAATTACAACTAGATACAGTCTATACAGATTTCAGTAGAGCTTTTGATGAGGTAAATCATGATATATTATTGGCAAAATTAAATAACTTGGGCTTATTATCTAAACTTTTGCGTTTATTTGGTTCTTATCTAATGAATAGAACTTTACAGTTCGTTATGACGGCGGTACTCCTAGTCAATTGACAGTGCCGTCTGGAGTCCTGCAAGGCAATCATTTGGGCCCTTTACATTTTCTTATTTCTATTAAGGAAGAAGAATATTAAGATGCTCGAATATCCAGAAAGTTTGTTGTTCGCGGATGACTTTGAAGTGTTTATTTTTGTTTCAATTATTGATTGTGTTAAATTACAAAAGGATATTAATAACGTAACATAATAGAATATAACTAATAAATTACATGTAATTTAAAAATGTTCCATCACAAGTATATCTAGAGCACAAAGTTATTATCAAATTCGATTATAAAATTAATGACATATGAGTAAAGATTCTCATTTGTTAAGCACTTAGAGTAATAATAAACATAGAGAGGGATATTCATTTACAAACACGTTTATTTTTGCGGCCAACAATTCTTAACGCCTGTAGTGAAATAATGAATGAATTACAAAAAGTGGGGTTGGTATTGTAGCTACATGGCCTTGGTAATTTCGGCTGTTTTTCTGACAAATTTGGCACCGACGAGCCATGATAATCCAAAAACATTAAATTAATTAACTTAAAAGTTTATTTTGTCACTAAAAGTTTTGAAAAACACATCAAAACAAAAGAACTAAATGTTTACTGTTTAGTCGTAATGGCGCTCGTATAAACAAACCACGTTCGACATTATCTACTACAATACTACGACGTATTCGAAATGATCGTCGATCACAGTCTGACGATATTTGCATCTCTCTTTATATGGTAATTAAACAAGGATAAAACTACTAAATCGATTACTATTGACACATTAAACAGGTACTGAAATTTTGAGCAAAATTGCCACTTTTAATTATAACCATAAAGGTATCTAAGGATACAACAAATACTTGTTTAAAATTTATATAAGAATATGCCTTTATTAAATAACATTCAAGTATCATTAATGAATTTTGAAAATAGCGACAAAAATGCATACTTTGGCATGACTTTTTTTGTTTGCATAACTTATTAACACATTTTCAATTAAACATCTAATTTTCCTGCTACTATAGGGACTTTGTAAATATGGCAAAGGAGTGGAAGTGTCCGCAAGTGAGCTTAGAATGTGACTCAATGTTTGGGGCAAGAAAAGATTAAAACAAACTTATCTATTTTATTTGTTAATCTGAGGTTCAGCATGTGAAAAATCTTGTGAATTCAGTCAATCGTGTACTAGGTTTTACTAGACATCAAACTTCAAAACCATCAATGTAATTAAAATGTTATACTATATTAGTCATACCCAAATTAGAATTTGTCTCTAGTATATTGCAAAATGAATTTCATGCACATTTGCAACAAATTGAAAAAATCCAAAACAACTTTTAGCGTTACATATATTATCAAAAATTTCGAGCCCGTAAGAATGACCTCGTAGCCTAGGGTCCATATTTAAAGGAAAGAGATAGGACAGATGTTCCAAATTTTCCATGCATTGCTATATAAAGCGACTATTGAATCACCACTTGGATTGGTTTAATATCTCATGTAGGGAATATAAAATTTTTATAAATGTATACATAAATATTATTTCAGTGTGATTCATTAAATCCTTATAGGCTTAAATTCCTTAGACTCGTATTTATACTTTTTCTACTTCCTCTGGCTATAGTTGGTCCGGTGAATGTTTTCCCATGCGTCATTAATATCTGATAACAACCGACAAATGTCAAATTATTGTGTTCCGTTCTTCACTATTGAAAGAAAGAGATGTATAGTATGTAATTTACAATAAATGTTATTAAAAACAAGTAATTTGAAATTGACAATTGTTACTTTTGCGCCCAACCTATCTATATGCGAGAAAAGTATTGGTTTACCCTCAAAAAAGTTGGAATTTTGAGTTATTTTTACGTTTTCTATCAAGAACAACATGGTTTTTAAAAAAAATCCTGTGTGTATGTCGTCGTCGTTGTCGTTGCCGTCGGCCACTTTCCGTTACATGTTTTGTTAACACGATACAGCCTCCGGAGTGCAACAAGTCACGAATTTTATGATTTAAAATTATTCATGACGTCTTACAAATTAACTCTATGGAGTTTCAGCTTACCAGAGCCAGTACAACAGGTGCTATAGTACTTTAAGTACGACATTTTTGGAGAAATTTGTTAGCACGATACAGCGTCCGGAGTATATACAAGTGGCCAATTTTATGATTGGATATTATTCATGGCGTCTCAAATATGAACCCGATTGCTATTCAGATCACTTAAGGCAGTACAATGAGCGCTATGGTACTTGATGTACCTAATTTCTGTCATTTTGGAGAATTTCAAGTTTGTTAGCACGAGACAGCCTCCACAGCGTATAAAATTGATTAATTTTACGATTGAATATTATTCAGGGCGTCTGACAGATTCAAGTTATTGATTTTTGGTCCTTTTTGGAGAACTTTCGGATTGTTAGTACGATACACCCTCCGGAGCGTATACAAGTGACCAATTTTATAATTGGATATTTTTCAAGGTGTCTCACAGATGTACCCTATTGATTTTCAGCTGACTAGAGCGAGTACAGCGGCTCCTATAAATATAGGTATACTACATTTTTGGTTATTTTTGGAGAAATTTCAGTTCGCTAGCACGATACATCCCCCGAATAGTATACAAGTGACAATTTTATGATAGAATATGGTTCAGGGCATCTGACAGATGCGGAAAAGTTAGTTTTAGTCTTTAAAATCGTTTATTTTTGTTATACTATGTCAATACACATGTTACGATGTACAATGAAATAAATAAGTATTTAGCTTCTTCTTTTTCCCAACGACAAAATAAAAAATTAATTATTGTCCTTATTTCTTCAATACCCGAACAAATATTCTACTAAAGACACACAAACAACAAAGCAGTACCTATTTCTCGTAGTTTATAACACATTGATTGTTGCGATCCCTCCGCCGCTGGCGGTTAATTCGAATGTTTTTATGTACCGATAATGTAACTAATTTCATTTTTAGCTTGTTAAACTGCCTTTTTACTATTCCTTAGAGAAGTTTTATTATAAAATTGAGAAAAACTCCCCCTTACATCATCTAAAATAAGTTTTAAATTATTTGGGAGATATTAATAAATATTTGTTCTACGTTAACACCAAACCATATAAAAACATATGCAAACCTCACGCTTACTAACGGGTTTATAAATCAAATTTAACTTTGAATATTCCAATTTGCTAAAGTTGCATTTAGCAGTTCAAACATTGAAAGTTTTCCACACCTTTGGAAACAGTTTAGAATAATATTTGTCGATCTCCGCTTTGTTTGAATTTGAGTGTAACACAGGATACTTTATGTATTACAAAAAAGGGATGATTTTTTATTGCAATTTAAACTTTTAATTGTTTTAGCTCTACAACGGAACATAAAATTAATTATGTCGAATGTTTTGATTATTTATTTCATTTTGGTAGATTACTATATAAGAATGTTTATTTAACCCATTACCTGCCACAACTGTTGGGTACACATTTTTAATTTTTTTCGTGTAAGTAAAAATTCTTACCTTAAATATATTTATGGTTTTGTGAATAGCAAAAACAAATAAAACTGTAATAATTTACATTACAAATCCGGTAGGTCACTTATTACAGTACGAGGAGCCGAGTCCGGAATATAAACGAGTACTGTAATAAGACCTAACGGACGTGTATCGTAAAATATTTTATTTCATACTGGCGTCGTTTCAAACTAAATTATTGTGAATTTCAAATAAGTATTTAAAAAAAATAGAAAATTGCATCGCTATCGCGAAAGCGTCGCTTGCTTCTTCTTCTTCTTCAGGTGACATCTTCATTTAATGAAAGTTGGCGACAATTTCGGTTCTGAGTGGTACGAATTAAAGATGATGTGTTCATACCAGTCCAGTCGCGTATGTTTTTCAACCGCGAATGTTGTCTGCGACCAGGACCACGTTATCCTTCGATTTTTCCTTCTATTATTAAGTTCAGTATATTATTGTTTTAAATGAAATTCACGGTTTCTAGTTAATTCCACAATATAATAAAAATTGTTGAAAATTCTAAAAAATTGACAATTGTTTCGATAAATTAATATCATCGTCAGAATGACAGAAGTTACATTTCATTTGGTGCCTACCTGATGTTCAGTAGTTATTTTTGGCTAGACTAAGAACTAACTTGTGATTAACTTAATATATGTTAATAGAAAAAAGAAGAAGATGTGATATTACAAATATTGAGGCTTAGATATTATTAGCCCTATGGTGATATCCTGGATATCATTTTTCCAATTGAGATCAGTATAACTGTGCAATGATATAGAAAACCAGGAAAATTATATCTGCTGATCTTTACAATTATCACTTAAGAAGACAGTTTATTAGTGGAGAACTCCCTAGATTTAACTGTTCATTGACAACTTCATATTGTGGGCTTCTTAAATGTCTTCTAATTTCCAATTCTTCAAGGAAATCCAGTTTTTGTTTCTTTTCACTTCTAGTTTTGTGGTAGGTGTCAATGAATGGTTGGTGTCAAGTAGATGTTTTGCGTAGTGGGATTTATCTGGTTGTTTTAATCTGTATGCTCGTAAGTGTTCACTGTATCCGATTTCAAAATTCCTAAGGGTCTGACCCAAATAGACAGCATTACATTCTGGACATTTGAGTTCATATATATGTACCTGACTTCTTTAATTGTGGTATATTTGTTTTTTTTTTGAAATCCGATACAGTGAACACTTACGAGCATACAGATTAAAACAACCAGATAAATCCCACTACGCAAAACATCTACTTGACACCAATCATTCACTGACATCTGTATATTTGTGAAAAGAAACAAGTACTGGATTTCCTTGAAGAATTGGAAATTAGAAGACATTTAAGAAACCCACAATATGAAGTTGTCAATGAACAGTTAAATCTAGGGAGTTTTTCATTAATGAACTGTCTTCTTAAGTGATAATTGTAAAGATTAGCAGATATAGTTTTTCTGGTTTTCTATATTGTAATGTTTTTCTTATTTATTAAAGGTTTTTATTACGGGTGGCATAAATTTCAAACACTCGGTATGGCTACTTACTAATTTATTTAAAACACTGAACTTAACACTAACACTTGATTTATATATACTCAGTATATTCACTTAAACGAATTTATATGAATACTTAACTAATTTATATTTACTGTTTGCTATTTCGGTGTATTTATTTCACGAGATCACTTTTATCAACTCCCTCTTCCGCTGATTGGTCCTTATTAATATTAAAGCCATTTTCACTAGTAAATTCTGGGCTGCGGCTTACACACACAAATAATTTTTCTCGCCATTTCTAGATTAGTCTGTTTACATAAGATAGTCGTGAACTCGTAAACAGTTTTTTATAACTGCGTATCCGCCAAAACTTTAACTCCTATACCTGGCTTAGACAGAGTCGGTTTTAGGGACTATACCAGTGTGCTGTTTCGTAACATTACCCCCTCCTTAAATGGAAGTTCCTCCTGGAACTTTTGTGTAGCCGAGACTGGATGTTTGAATCGGCAACTGGCCCCATTTTTACACTTTCTGATCTTATGGAAATAGCAGGGCACCGTCTTCATCGGATACTGATAACGGGGTTTGTAGCTGCAAATTAATATCTGGACACCGGTATCTTGAAAGACAATCTCTACCATGTTCCTGATGATTCGCCAATCCAACTGGTTACTCGCTATCTTAGGCATAGCCAGTTTCTTCACGTTGGATTCCAACACATGGTCTCGGAGGTTTCGAAGTGCTTCCCACACATCGCGGTAGGTAGATCGATCTTGGAATTCATTTTTAGTTACCACGTAGAAGACGTACCGCGAATTATGTTTCAGTTTCAGTGTCTTGCCAGGGGCTGGAATCTGGTCTTCAAGTTTTTCTAATTTTCTTTCGAAAGTCGGTTGCCAACCCTCGTGCGTTCTTGATACGGGCGGGGATGTTGTATGCCAGTGAACAATCTTCCGGGAGAGTGAACAAATCTTCTTGTTGTTCCGAAGTGACTCCATATCTAGCTTTCCCGGTACCTCCATACGCGCCCATAAATTCATCGAAGGTGGGGTCAGACACATCTCGAATAAGGTTTACTCCTTCCTTTATGTCATGGTCTCCTTCGAATGGCGCTAGTCGGTTTCGGTGAACTACTTTTGGTTTTCCGTTGGGGATCTTGCTTATGCGATATAAAACATCATTGATCCTTTTCTTGATTAAGTATGGACCTTTCCAGGATTTTTGTAATTTTGGAGAAAATCCTTTTCTCCTCGCCGGGTTGTGTAACCATACTTTGTCCCCTTCTTTAAAACCGCCTTCTGTGGCCTGCGTGTCGTACCGACTTTTCATTTTGTCGCTGGCAACTTGAAGATTTGTTCGAACTAATTCATGAATATCATCCAGCCTTCTTCTCAATTGGATTGCGCAGTTTTCGCCTGCTAGATCTTCTCCAGGCCGGCAGCCAAATTCCAGGTCACAAGGAAGCCTCATTTCACGTTCAAACAGGATTTTCGACGGTGTTTCACCCGTGGACTCATTGACAGCAGATCGATAAGCCAATGCGAATAGGGAAAGATACTGGTCCCAATCTCTCTGATGGCTGGATACTACTTTGGACAGGTATTTTCCAATAGTCCTGTTCATTCTCTCGACCATTCCATCTGACTGTGGATGTAAAGCTGTTGTCCTGGTCTTCTTCATTCCCAGCGTGTCACAAATCTCCTGGAATAGATGGCTTTCAAAATTTCTTCCCTGGTCACTGTGGACTTCCAAGGGTACTCCATATCGGCTGATAAATTCCTTCACCAATACATCCGCGACAGTTGAGGCCTCTTGGTTCGGGATAGCGTAAATTTCCACCCACTTTGTGAAATAATCCATTACAACCAGTATGTACTTGCTACCTTTTTCTGTCGTCGGAAATGGTCCAGCGATATCTAAAGCAATCCTTTCGAAATGGCTTCCAACATTGTACTGTTTCTTGGGTGCCTTTCTCTTGCGATGTGGTCCATTACTCGTAGCACAAGTCGTACATTTCTTACACCAGTCCTTCACATCGTCGGAGCTGTTCATCCAATAAAACCTTTCACGGACTCGTTGAAGGGTTTTCTTCACTCCCAAATAACCTCCCGATGGACTGCCGTGTAACTTCTTCAGTACCTCAGCTACTCTCGCTCTCGGGATAACTATCTGTCTTCTCTTCTCGGAACCATCATCGTTCTCGCGGATTCTTTTCAATATGCCTTCTTCCAGGACAAGGGAGTCCCACTGAGCCCAATATGCCTTGAGTTTCGGTGAAAATCTTGACACTTCTTGCCAGGTAGGTCGCCGGTTTTCTTTCTTCCATTGCCGAATCATCTTCAGGTGAGGATCATTCTCTTGATCTTCTCTGATCCTGGTGGGTGACCATTCCTCTTTGACTACAGTAGTTCTTGAAACTGCAGCTTCCCTAGATTCCGCCTTGTTTCAGTGGGAGCAGTCTGTTGGGCACGGCCGTCTGGACAGGGAGTCTGCATTTCGGTGACTCACATCAGCAGGATGTTCACCCCTGTCTGATTTCCCCTGTGAGTGGAGTTCTTGAGTTACAGGAATCTTGGGGCGCTTGGACAGACTGCGTACGTGCTCTAGCTCGCCACACTCCCGGCATTTGATCTTCTTTGGCATCTTGTCTGCCATACCTTTCAACAAGTTGACGATCTGGTCAAGTTTGTTATCGTCATCTTCTTCCTGCATGGTCCTACCTTTGTTGTACCGCGAGCTTTTCTGGGCTGCTTTGCATTTAAGAGGTTCTTGGTTTGCAGGAGTCGTAGGACGCTTACACAAACTGCGTGCATGCTCTGGCTGGCCACAATTACAGCACCTGATTTTCTTCGGCTTCTTGTCTGCCATACCTTTCAACAAGTTGACGATCTGGTCGAGTCTGTCATCGTCATCTTCTTCCTGTATGGTCCTACCTTTGTTGTATCCCGAAGCCATCGTGGCTGCTTCATATTCAAGAGCAGCAGTCAATGCATCGGCCAATGTTTTAGGATGGGCTAATCGAAGGGTCTTCTCCATATCGTGGTCACACAAGCCGTCAATAAAGACCTGGATGCCTAAACATTCCATCATGTTCTCTGGTGCTGATGGATAAGCAAATCGAACTAGTCGGGCAGTACCCATTTCATACTCTTGAAGGGGTTCGTCACGTTTCCGCCTTCGGTGTTTCAGCTGGAATCTGTACAACTGTTCCAAATGTTCGTGACCATATCGCATGTCCAACCTCTTCTTCAGCAGCTCGAAGTCATCCATTTCTTCCAAAGGTATCGTCTGGAGTACATCTAAGGCATCTCCGCGAAGCGCGATGGTTAAGTTCACTGCCATCTCTCTATCGGACCAATTATTCACTCTAGCGGCTGCCTCAAATTGTTTCACATAATTGGTCCACGACATTTTTCCATCGAACGTTGGGACTTTGACTCGGGTAAAACTGCCAATGTCTTCAAACTTAGATACTGTTTCTGGCTTGCAAGGTCTCGTTTGCTCGGTCTTCTTTTCTTCATCTGGCGTGCTTCGCGTTCTTGAATCGGCAATCTTTTCCTCCAACTCCTTGATTTTCTCGTCTATCGTTGTAATCTTATTCTCGATTTTCTCGTCCATCGTTGACATTTTATTCTCAATTTCAGATTTTAGAGACGAAATTTCATTTTCAACGTCAGCGGCAATGTCGTTTTTCATTAATAAGATGTCGGCGGATATATCGTTCTTCAAAGTAGAAATCTTCTCGTCCACATTAACAGAAATGTCGATCTTCATAGCAGAAATATCGTTCTTTACATTAGTTGAGATCTTCTCTTCCATGGCAGAAATATCGTTTTTCACATTCGATGAAATCTTCTCTTCCATGCCAGAAATCTTCTCGTCCGTGTTCTCTTGCATGGCAGACATCTTCTCGTCCATGTTAGCAGAAATTGACGAGATTAAGGTGGAAGCCTCGTCATTAAATAAAACTGTTTCTGGATCAAAGCCGTCATTTTCCAGTGCCACTTTAAGTCTTTCTACTAATTCACTTTTCTTACAGGACGTTTCCAACTCACGATCTTACAATTCCGCTCGTAATTCCGCCACTTTCAGGTCCCTTAATCTCTTGGCCATTTTTACGTAGATATTTATTTATATTACCCCACACCTGACACCAATGTAATGTTTTTCTTATTTATTAAACGTTTTTATTACGGGTGGGATAAATTTCAAACACTCGGTATGGCTACTTACTAATTTATTTAAAGCACTAAACTTATCACTAACACTTAATTTATATATACTCAGTATATTCACTTAAACTAATTTATATAAATACTTAACTAATTTATATTTACTGTTTGCTATTTCGGTGTATTTATTCCACGAGATCACTTTTATCAACTCCCTCTTCCGCTGATTGGTCCTTATTTATATTAAAGCCATTTTTACTAGTAAATTCTGGGCTGCGGCTTACACACACAAATAATTTTTCTCGCCATTTCTAGATAAGTCTGTTTACATAAGATAGTCGTGAACTCGTAAACAGTTTTTTATAACTGCGTATCCGCCAAAACTTTAACTTCTATACCTGGCTTAGACAGAGTCGGTTTTAGGGACTAGTATACCAGTGTGCTGTTTAGTAACAATATCATTGCACAGTTATACTGATCTTAATTGGAAAAATGATATCCAGGATATCACCATAGGGCTAAAAATATCTAAGCTTCAATATTTGTAATATCACATCTTCTTTTTTCTATTAACATATATTAAGTCAATCACAAGTTAGGTCACTTCTTGGTCTAGCCAAAAATAACTACTAAACATCAGGTAGGCACCAAATGAAATGTAACTTCTGTCATTCTGACGATGATATTGATTTATCGAAACAATTGTCAATTTTTTAGAATTTTCAACAATTTTTATTATATTGTGGTATTAACTAGAAACCGTGAGTTTCATTTAAAACACTAATATGAGTAGATTCCACCAAGTAAGGGTCGAGACAATCAATTTCATTATTCGATTATTTCAAGAATTTCTATATTTATATATCTCTTTATTTTCAGTCGTTTTTGATTTTAGACTACTGAAATATTTTGATAGTTTGTTACATCTTTTGTGAATTATTTTAATATACCGGGTGGGATAGACCTTACGCATATGGTGTTTTATTCTTTGATGTTTAAGATTTCTTCTGTTTGATAGTTGATTATCCTTTTTTTAATATTCTGTTAATAATTTCTTTGGTCAATTATATTTTCTTAAAGCAGGTTTTGCTTTTCCAATATATCTTAACTTAGTATCTGTTAGATCCTGAATTCAGTTAAACCGTTGTATAAGAATCTCAAACTAATAATTGGGAGGTAGAGTGACGTAAATTCAAGTTTGTTTTAGGCTTCCATTGAATCTCATTAGCGTAACGTTTTGTAGCTATTATGTAATAATGGAATTGATTAGTAATAATAGTTTTGCTTACGTTTAATGAGACGCCAAACATGTTTCCTTTAGGCATTACTAATGGTAGATCGCTATTGTAACTTTGATGAGGTGGCCGCGGGAAAGTTAATGACTTCGTTTCCTTTCCAAAAACATCATTAAAGTTATTTTTATGGCTTAGAATGCGTCTAAATTCTTTTCCTGTTTATTCTAATCAAAATATTATTTTATCTCACTTTATTGCGTATTATATTTTATTTATACGTCGAATGGAAATATTTAAGAATGTAAAGAATAACTTCGAATTTCAAATTTATGCGCATAAAGCTCATAACTTGGTATCAAAACGTTGTATGAAGCCCGTATAAATGAAAAAAAGTTTTCGTACATTTTGGGTATCTACCACCTGAATTCACTGATTTTATTCCAAACTTTTTCATGTATTCTTACTCGTTTGAAATATAAAACTTAGAAGAATCATAAATAAAACTCAATTTTTGTCGGTGTGTTATGCAAACAATCATCAGCATATCTTTGCAATATTTAACATTGTCGTGTTATAGAAGGAATTCAAATCACATTAAATAAAAGTGGATAGCAAATCTACTGAATATGTCTCATTGTTTGCTTTCATAGGACCAAAGTATATTTCTATCAGTTAACGTAGTTTATAGGGTGCGACCTGAGATGAAGTTTATATTAAAATTTGTAAAGCAAACAAGATAAATATAATATAGCAGTTACTTTTGATAAGTAGTGTGCACAATTTTGAGGTCAGAATCCAAAAAGAAAAATATTTGTATAGAATGTGCAAAAGTTTAGCGCTTTTGATAAGTCGTCATCTGTGCTTCTCTAGAGAAGTATGAAGAATTAAATTTTAATAAGTCAAAGTAACAAAGGTCTAAGGTCACAAAAAACCAAATCCATGATTTAATGTATAATGTTAGACATAAAAACACACATTAAAATATCCAAATAAAATAACATAAAACATTGGCTATCACATACATCTTTTTTAAAATAGTATATTAAGTACCAAGTGTCAAAAAGGTTACTTTAGTCAGGAGTTTTACTAGGCACGAGGGGAGCGAAGCGGAACGAGTTCCTTGTGAAACGAGTGATAAAAGACGTTTTTAACACCAGGTGCTTACTATACTTTTTCTTCGCCCACGGGAAGGAAAAATTTATATCATATTTGAATTATATTCATTACATGACGGACGGTGGCTGACAGCTGACTGACAAATCAAATGACGCAGAATAACAAAATTATCACGAAATATGAAAATTAACATACAAAAGATACACTTGATTTGACGTTTAAAAAACAAAAGATAAACGAGATGTGACTTTTCGCATTTTAAACACTAGTGTTTAAATAGTCGCTTTGTGCATGTCAACCCCGTGTTCAAAGTGCGGTTTTAGTAGCGGATGTTGAAGAATATATTTAAACGTTAGGATCCATGAGAACTCTTAAGATTTCAGGAACATGTGCTTAGCACTATTGGCCACATTCTGACAGATGAAGTGGCAAGACATATGTCAAGATATAGAAAACGACAAATATAAATGAATAGCGAACTGCCAACATTAATATTCTATGTTTTAAAAAATAAAATGTCTAAGAACCAATCAAGACACTTTTATTGCCATAACGGGTTACGATAAAAGCATGTGTAAAGGGATACTGCATAAGTCTACTTGAGTGTTAAGGCAATTATTATTATTACTTAGTTCAAACAAAATTTCAATGTCGTCTAAGAAGTCTGAGAAAGTGAAATTTTCATGTGTCACAAGTCTTAAGAGAACGGATTTCAGACCTGGATCGGAATTATGTTTATTAAATTTCAAATAGTGCCCAAAAGTGGACCTGTCAAGACGTTCGAGATGCTCAGTTATACGAGTTCCTATAGCTTTACAAGTTCTGCCAATATATGTGCATCGCAAACCACAATTCAATTTGTACATTCCACTTTTTGCTAGTTTATCAATTTTATCCTTAGAGTTAACTAGTAATTTTAAAATTAACAGAAATGTAAAATATTTTGAAAATATTGTTGGTCAACTTTTTATTTAAAAATGGGACAACAACAAAAAGTTGTTCATTAGATGATATTGTGAGATAAGTTAGCATTTTTAGATATTTCAATTTAATTTTATTTATTAATTGATCTATAGAAGTATGGTTATATCCGTTGTTGACAGCTATTTGTTTCTTCTTCTTATTCTTCTGCTATCCATTAATGGATGTTTGCGACTACTTCTGACCATTTAGTTCTGTCTCTGATGGTGTGGATTGATTCTTCTGTGGTTCTCATCCCTGTCCACTGTTTGATATTTCGGAGCCACGACATCCTCTTTCTGTCCACTCCCCTTTTTCCCTCTATCTTTTCTTTTATTAATAGTTGGAGCGTTGCGTATCACATGTCCCAGGTATGCTGTTCTCTTCCTGCCCTCCTCAGATTTCATCGTTGGTTTTTCTTGCCGTCTATGGAACTTTCAAGATTCTTCGATATATCCACATTCCAAATGCTTCCAGCCTGTTCATGGTGTTCACCTTCAGAGTCCAGCCTTCCATGCCATACATAGGTCGGACCATACGTAGCATTTTGTGAATCTTATTCTGAGATTGAGGTCGAAGTCAGAGATCGTGAAGACGTTTTTGAACCTCATGAATGAGCTCCTCGCTCTTTCTATCCGGCACTTGATTTCAACGTCTGAAGACTAGTCTTCACATAGCCAGGTTCCCAGATATTTAAACTTTTTTACCCGTTCTATGTCTTCACTATTGTATCAGCTTTGCATTCTGGAAATCATCTAATTTACGGATGATTATTAGGAATTTTGTCTTTTTTATATTGATGTTAATCGCCATCAACCGGCTATGTATTCCTACCATGTCTAGAAGTCTTTGGAGGTCATTCATGTTATCTGCTATCAGGACTGTATCATCTGCATACCGTATATTGTTGATCCATATGCCATTTACTTTGATGCCCAATTGTTGTCCTTCGAGAGCTTCTAGAAAGATATTTTCAGAGTATACGTTAAACAGGAGTGGGGAGAGGACACAACCCTGCCTTACACCTCTAAGGATTTTCTGTGCTTTTGTGGCCTCGTTGTCAACTCTAACTGCAACTGTTTGGTTCCAGTACAAGTTTTCAATACAGCGTATATCTTTCTGATCTATGTCAAGTCGCCTTATTACTTGAACGAGTTTGTGATGTTGCACTCTATCAAACGCATTTTCATAATCTATAAAACACATCACTACATATTTTCTCTGGTCGTAGCAGTCCTGAAATAATACATGGGTTACGACTAGTGCCTCTCTTGTAGTGAGACCCATTATAAAACCGAATTAAGAGGATCCAATAACGCTTTTGCATTTTTTGGAAATTCTGTAGTGAATGACCTTCAGAAAATGTTTTAGAATGTGACTCATTAAGCTGATCAATCTGTGGTCTTCGCATCTTGTTGCGTTGTTCTTTTTCGGAAGTGGGATGAAAAGAGACGTGAGCCATTTAGTTGGGAATTTTCTTTTGTGTAAATTTGGTTGAAAATCTATGAAGTACCTTAATACCTTCGCTGTCTAATAATTTAAGCAGTTCACCAGGAACTAGATCTGGCCCAACCGTTTTCTTATCCTTCGAGCTTTTTATTGTTCTAGTAATATCTTCTATTGTGATTGGCGGTCCAGACAAATCCTCTTCCAAGATGTCTTCTAACCATGGTCTTTCATCTGCAAAGAGGTTGCCAATATATTGTTCCCAGATATTTTTCCTCTGTGCGTTGTTTTGTACCATTTGCTCTTGATAATTTTTTATGTTGGAGAAAGTCTGTTTCCTGTATACTCCTGCTGTTTCTTTTATTTTCTTGTGTAGGTTATACTCATCGTTCTTGTAAGTGTTCCATTTCTTCGCACTGTTCCTTCAGCCATCTATTTTTTGCCGTTTTTATCGCTCTTCGTATAGCATTTTGCATCATTCTGTATTTGTCTCGACTGTCTGTGTTTTTGTATTTTCTTCTCTCTTCAAACATTGCTAATATTTCGTCAGTCATCCATTCTTTCTTTTTGACCTTTTGTTTCTATCCTATTTTTTATTTTGCTGTATTTATCATTATTTCTTCTATGTTCTTCCATGTGTTGCAAGGTTCATCTCCTCAGCTGATTGTGACAGGGCTAAAGTTGTTGAGGTTCCATTTAATTTATTGCCTACTTTGCTTTTGATGGTATGTATCGTCTTTAATTGTATCATAATCTATACTTGGTTTTTGTTTTTGTTTTTTATTATTAGCTATTTTTATATTTATTTCTGTTATGAGAAGGATATGGTCTGTTGGGACGTCGGATCCAGGGTGTGTACATGTTTTTGTTACTGATGTTCCGAATCGTTTGTTGATCAATATGAAGTCTATTTGGTTTCTAATTATATGTTTGTGACAGTCTGCTGGGGCTCTCCATGTGTAGAGACGCCTGGGCGGTAGTCTGAACTAAGTGTTAGTTATTTTCATGTGCTCCTCTTGACAAAACTGGTGTAGCTGCCCACCTCCTTCGTTCCTCTCTCCCAATCCATAAGTGCCTACTAGTTCATCTGGTATACCATTTCCAACTTTAGCATTGCAGTCGCCTAGTATGAGCTTTATTTCGTGTTTTTTAACGTTTTTATGGAGTAGTTATCTCAGTTCTTCATAGAAATCTTCAACTTCGTTTTCTGATGCCTCTGCGGTGGGGGAGTATACTTGTATTATGTTATTATTAACCGGATTTGCTTTCAATCTAAGTAATGCCATGCGATCTGAGTGTGGGAGGAAGTTAATTACACTCGGACACAGTTTTTCAGGAATTATTATTCCAACTTTTTCTGATGATTTCTGTCTTGGTTTCCTGAATAGAAAAAGATTTTTCCTTGTGTTACACATTTTCCTACGTCTGGCCACTATGCCTCTGTTACCCCAAGGACATCCATTTTCAAACTATCCATTTCTTGTATTACATTAGCCAACTTCCCAGCTTCATATAGACTTTGTACGTTCCATGTACCAAATTTGATCTTTCTTCGTAGATTTACTCTGACTACTTTTTTATCATTTAACACTGTTCCCCATGAAGATCCGATTGGGACACTACTTTAACTTCCGGAAAATTTCGAGTTAAATGAGGTCATTTTGGTTCTCTTGGGATATCTATCTTATAGATCCTTAATACGGTGGTTTCCCGTTGCCTTCCGTATTCTTATGACGTTGACTAATTTCTTGGTTCAACCGCCTTTAGAGTCAGTTTGCCAACCCTAGGACAAAAGTGTGCTCTTCCATTCACTATCTCCTCCACCCGAGGCTGTTGGCCAGTAAATGGGGGATTGCTTATACCGGCAATCATTCGGTCGTCAGAGCCTCGTCAGTCATCTAACGGGGAGCACCACTCGAAGGTGAGGTTGACATTTGAATAGGAGAGGCTATATTAGGCGCATTCTACCCCTTACTACCCTATTTGTTTAATGATGTTTATCTCATTTTTGTAATTGAAAGTGGGTGTTTGAATGTCGATGAATGTAACGATAGATAGCTGAGAACTTATGTTGAAATGGGTGGTTGGAAGTCGCACTTATTGCGTGGTCGGTTTAAGTTGGCTTATGGTAAATATTAAATTCAAATTGGAAACCAGGAGTGGGTTTATGTAATTTTATTTTGATATTTTAATGAGAGTTTTTTTATCTTCACCGATTTATACAATCTATCATGAATTTGGTTTTTTGTGACCCAATGCAAGTATGTATATCCTTTGATACTTTGACTTTTTAAAATATAATTCTCAATACTTTTTTAGAGAAGCACTGATGGTAACTTATAATTGAAAAACGTAGTAGATTCTATACAAATACTTTTCTTTTTGGACTCTAAATATAATATTTCAAGGTGTTGAGTTATCTTGGAATGAATATAACAGCTTTGATTTTCCATTATTTTATTAATAGGAATGAATTAATGGAATTTACTGCAATGACTTATACGTATGAGTTGTTTCTATGAAATCGAAATGCCTATCGAATTAGTTCCGAAATATTCTTCCACGACCTATGAATAATGAATAAGCCTATTGTACTATTATCCTTCACATTTCCTAACATTTCTTGTGTTATTTACTGAGTCCAGTCAACATAAGAATTATATACCATTCACGTTCATATGGCTCCCTCCGACATGCTTGATGTATGTATTACTAGAATGTAGTTAAAGTATAACTGGCAGACATCTCATTAAAAGTGTTCCCTCGGCTCTCTAAAGCTTCATTGAGGCTGTATCTTTTCTTTCAATACAACAGTCACTGAATCTCAGTTTAATTTTTTCAACCTGAATTTACATTTGACAGTTTGCTTCTTCCGCCTTTTGAAAAACGTTTCATAGACTAGAAATTTCTGAAATTTTAAGAGTATGATGAATTTCTTAAAATAAACAAATTCATATTTTATGTAATTGGATATGTAAAAAATCCCAATGGCACAGGACCAATTGGACAGGCTTATTTCAGTAACATGTTTGCATAAAACCCAAAATAAAAAATTAGATACAAAAGTTATAGAATGTTTTGAGATTAACAAAAAACCAAAGTAACATTCTGGCATCAAATCAAAAAAATATAAAAAAATTCTGGTAAATTTGTGAATTTTCTTAAATAAATGTTTTAATGTACGATTTATAGAAAAATGTTGAATACAAAAGTTGTAGAACTTGTTTAGGTCTATAAAAAAGCTCAGTAACTTTTTTGCGTCAAATGAAAAACAAAGGAAATACGATTTTTTTTCAACTTTGACAGGCCGCCATTTTGTTTTTACCTGGCCGATTTGGCTCATTAACGAACTCGTTCAAGATTTTGGCCTAACCGATTTTTGTAGCGAGTTTGGTTTCGTTCCGTCAAAAAATACGCCCTCATCGTGCTTACAAATTCCGTTATAATTTGTGAATTTTCTTAAATAAATGTTTTAATGTACGATTTAGAGAAAATTGTTGAACACAAAAGTTGTAGAACGTGTTAAGGTCTATGAAAAAGTTCAGTAACTTTTTTGCGTCAAATGAAAAACAAAGGAAATACGATTTTTTTTCAACTTTGACAGGCCGCCATTTTGATTTTACTGGGCCGATTTGGCTCATTAACGAACTCGTCCAAGATTTTGGCCTAAACGATTTGGTTTCGATCCGTCAAAAAATACGCCCTCTATCGTGCTTACAAATATATATATGTATATATATATATATATATATATATATATATATATATATATATATATATATATATAACCTTTGGAACGGAGAGTGATTTTGGCATCTAGGAACACCAAAACGAAAACCTGCATTGAAATTTTTCCGAAGTCGCGTCATGCTACTCTCTACAATAGCCCTATTTCATTCTGAAATAAGCCTAAAATCAGTAAGTAATTTACATATGACATTTATATTTTGAGACTTAATAATGTTCAAAAGTAAAATAATGTTAGTTCAGTAACGTCCTCGGTACTTCTGATTAGTAAATAATTAGACAAATTAGCCGTGCGTCTCCTGTTTCTCGCTTTAAACACTGGAAAAGCTGACATGCTTCTGTTTTGGAAAGGTGATGAAATCTCTCTCGCTGTTTCGCATCAAACATTTCGAATTATTGTTTTACAGTTAATATTTCAGGACTTCTTACATACCTTGAACAGTGATATTTTTTCTTTCGTATACATTATTATATTTACCTTTTCTATAATATGTGGATTTTATTACTACTTTCCATTCTGTCTGTATTTTCAAATCTTGACAGGCATTCTTAAATATTTATCTAGATCCTCAATTTTTTAAATCGTTGTTTCATATTTTTCGAGTGTATTGTTCAAGCTTTAAAAATACGAAATAATATTTAATGTATAATCTTTGAGTTACGGTGAACTAAAATGTATAAAAATATTCCATTATTGACTCAAGATAATTGGAATTTTTCAGTCGCCGAGCTTTTGAAACATAATGGAAATCGTGATTATGTACTTTTGAGGATTTTGTGTGGTATTTTTTGATCTATTCTTGTATTTCTACCAATTTGGGTGGAAAAACACGATATATAGAAACCGACTTTGATCTCTAAAAGTTACAATTCTAACTAGTTTAGTTTATCATGTTTCTAATATATCTGTTCATGTAAATAACATTGTTATTTTTCATTCCAGCAAACATACTTACAAGTAACATCCATAATAAGTCAAAATCGATATTTTTAAAGCATTGTTATGACAAAGAGGTTATTTAATAGAAATTTGTTAACACAACCACACTATATATTAATTAATCTTCCATAATTAACTTTTCCTACGCCAATGACTGCTTATCTTATCTTCTATGTCTAGACAAGCTTCTTCAGTATCTTGACAGTGCATATAGTTGAGACATAAGTTATCCTATATCCTATCTTCATTAACAATAGCCATCGTATTATGGCATACATTATATTAAAACAGTATCATTTGCCTTTTTCTATGTTTTAAGACGATTGAATTGAATCAGTGGTAATGATAGTACCAGTACATAGTACTCAATGGGCGTTAAATAAATATAAATAATGAAGTAAGGGAATGAAACAGTAAAAATCGTGGTTTTCGCTTCAAGCACGAATTACGGAAAAACAAAGCTGCCTGTCGGTAAATATAACACGTAAAAGTTGTAGAGAATGAAAAAATCTACTATTTACATCAGTTACTTTTTTCACCTAACCCTAAAAGTGCCGATACATTTTTTACTTCTTTTCTCTCATAAAAATGTATCGATATTTTATTCGAAATTAGTGGAAGGGTAGTCTTTTTTGTCCTGAATGAAACCCTATGTTCGGTTTTAAGAAATAACAATTCGTTTCAACAATATTGCAATTTTTCGATAAAAAGTTGTTTAAAATGAAATTCTACTGCAAAAAATCGACCCTCCAAAGCCGGAATTTATTATTCTTGCAAAAAGTGTATTTTCTTTGTTATAAACAATGTATTAGAACCTCAAACATTTAAAAAAGACAATTTTTATGAAATTTTATTTCTAGAAGCAAAGTTTGAATATGTTGCCATGTGGCAACGATAGGCTTTAGGGTAACCCAAAAAAAATAAAAAAAAAACATAATTCAAGATTTATTCGAAACGTGGCACGTATAAAAATTTTGATATCTCGGAAACTGTAAATACACAATTAAAAAGTAAATGAATGAAGAATTTCAACGCACGGTAAGCAGAGTCGAACACTACATTTCTTAAAACTTGTTCTGACAATAGAGTTACAGCTCTCGCCTGCACATCTCCAACGCTTATTATTGGGACAGTTATTACTAAGTGATCTATACGATCATACCGCACTCTGCTTTCAGAAGTGCTGTTTCTGGATAAAGATGTTCGTCCAGGTACTCTTGGTGGATTTTTATATTAATTTAGATATGCAATAACTAATTCTCGTCGAAAATCTCGTTTAAGTTTGCTTCCCGCTTGCTTATACATAATCCATGAATTATGGGATGCAGCATCCAGAAACCAGGTAAAAAGAGACCAATACCACTTCTTCCCTCTCATGGATATTCGATACTGAGCTATATCTTGATCCACCCTGTCAGTTCCTCCTATATGTCTGTTGTATTCGGAAACTAAATATGGTCTGGGAATTTTAACAATTTTTTTCCTGACTGGCAATATATTTTCACTTGACTAAGTGGATAAATTCCATGAACAGTAGATGCGACAGTTACCACAGCATTTTAATTCCAGCGTGCTATCAAGACCCCATTTTCAGCGCAAATTTTGAATTCGCGTTCTCCCCTTTTCTTCTGTTTCACTTTTTTTTATCAGTAATAGGACAGGTAATCGATTTTCTCTCATCGTTCCATAAAGATTATCTAAATAGATGTTGTGACGATAAGTCTGATTTGGTAACTCATCCAACCAATGGAGCTGCACATGCTCCATATTGAGATTTATAAAATGCATTGCTATTTGGGCTGCTCCCTTAATAGACCTCAAAATTTACCCAGTATCCAAAATATGTATTGAGACACCAAACTTTGTAACCAAATCGAATTGGTTTGCCCAGTATATACTGTTTACAAGAATGGCGTCCAAAATATTTGACCATAGCCTCATCATAATTTAGGTGCTCAACTGGAACAAAATATTTCAAGAAATTTGATTTTAATAGGTCAATAAATGGTCGAATATTACACATCTTATATTTTTATGAAGTTTAGAATTATTTGTGCAGTGTAAAAATCTCATTATCTGTATGCATTGATCCCTGCGCATAGCCTCAGATACCAGTTTATTGTTCATGTCCGAACCCATATCTCAGTAGAATCTCTTTCCTGGCAAAACAACGTAATCTGTTAAAAAAGGGATACCTATTAAACATCCTATTTCATCTTTGCTTATATTAGGGGGTGGACAATTTATGAAACCAGCATATATGTTAGATTCTTCAACAAAAAGATTCATAATAACATCATCCAGGAACATTTCAAATACTTCTACTACGATCTTGTTATGAAATTGTGAGCAGTTCGGTTTTGGTTGTGTAGGAATATTACTAACAATGTCTCCATGAATCCATTTAAAATAAGTTAAGGTTTTTTTATATGATGGTTGGACATCTTGGACTTCTTCAGCATTGACTTCCTCTTCGTAAAAAGGCTGTCCAGATATTCGTTGATTATTTCCAGACCAACTTCTGCTGGCGCTGATAATTGATTTCTGCCTAATTTA
Organism: Galeruca laticollis; assembly: GCA_963921935.1. Lineage (NCBI taxonomy): Eukaryota > Metazoa > Arthropoda > Insecta > Coleoptera > Chrysomelidae > Galeruca > Galeruca laticollis. The sequence goes on from OY998183.1 coordinate 78,419,590, forward strand.
TCTAATAAATCACCTTCATCTTCCTCGGCAGAGTATTCATCAGTTCTGAAACCTCTGGTGGAGTTATAAAAATTTCTCTTACACCTAGTGCAGCTATGTCGTCATCATCTTCCTCTAACACGACTAAAGCCTGCTGAAGATCAAATCCCTTCCTGAAAGTAAAACATCAGTTTGAAAACCTATCGTTGCCATATGGCAACAGTACAAAAAACATTTATAACCTAAAAACTATGCATCCTAAATTATGTCTCATATTATTCTGTACTTCTACTTAGTCTAAGTAATCAACTATACCAATATAAATAACCCAGTATTGCTTCTCCGCCCAACCTATCTAATATGCGAGAAAAGTATTGGTTTTCCCCAAAAAAAGTTGAAATTTTTAAAAAAAAAATTTGAGTTATTTTCACGATTTCCATCAACAACACGAAAAAATGGTTTTTACAAAAAAATCCTGTCTGTATATCGACGTCGTCGATGTCGTCGTTGTCGTCGATCACTTATCGTAACATGTCCTGCCTCCGGAGTGCATAAAGTCAGCAATTTTATGAACAGCCATTGTTAAGGACATCTTACAGATGAACCATTGATTATTAGCTCACCAGAGCCAGTATAATGTGTGCTATGGTACTTGTAGTACCACATATTTTTTTTTAGAAATTTCGGTGTGTAGTACCACATTTTGGACATTTTTGGAGAAATTTTGGATTGTCAGCACTAAACAGCCTCCGAAGTGTATATAAGTGACCAATTTTATGATTGGATATTCTTCAGGGCGTCTCGCAGATGAACTCTATTGATTTTCAACTCAATAGATCCATTACAACGGGTAATATGCTACTTAAAGTACCACATTTTTGGAGAAATTTTGGATTGTTAGCACGATACAGCTTCCGAAGTGTACACAAGTGATCAATTCTATGATTGGATATTGTTGAAGGCGTCTCACAGATGCACCTTATTAATTTTCCGCTCACCAGAGCCAGTACAACGGGTCCTATAAATCCAGATACACTACATTTTTGGTCATTTTTGGAGGAAAATTTGGTTTGTTAGCACGATACAGCCTCCGACGTGTACACAAGTGATCAATTTTCAGATAGGGCGTCTCACAGATCAACCGTATTGATTTTCAGCATACTAGAGCCAGTACGACGGGTCCTAAAAATCCAGATATACTAAATTTTTTGAGTAATTTCGGTTTGTTAGCACAATACAGCCTTAGAAGTGTATAAGAGCGGAAAAGTTAATTTTAATCTTTAAAGCCGTTTATTTTGAAACTGACTTTGGAAGAAATATACGGCTTTGTCATAATTATCGAAAACATGTTCGACTAAAATTCAGTTTGAATATCTAGATTGCCAAATAAATCACCTAGTTTGGATATTTTCAATATACTGTATAACAATCTAAGCAGTAGGGGGCCGAGCAATAGCATGTATAACGTTTGAGTCGTCAAGAATAACAGACTATGAACGGTACCCATGATCTTGTTGAAATACTTTGCACTCTATGAATTTTTATTTAAATTGGTATTGAGATCCATACATATAATAGTTATTTTTTAATTTGTCAAGTTTATAATTCGTACTTACATTATTTGTAACGTTTTCCCAAAAAGTTAATTATGTCGTTTGTTACAGGTAAGCATCATTTGAAAGCTGTACTTCAGTGAATCCATAAGTGAGTAGCTATCCTGATTGTTAAATTATTATTAAAAAAATGTATGAACATATATCAAAATGAAATTCCTGTACAAAATATCCAGAAACTCTCCTGCCAAACGGAAACTACGGTTACTAGAGGTGATTTTAAGTCGATTCAGCTCAAATTACCTCAATCCCAAAATGCTTCCTAAGGGAGCTACAGCCCTTTGAAGAAGACGTTCTCATATAAGTTTTCTTCCAATTACTCAAAAACGCCGTTACTTAAAATATTGAAAATTGGTATAATCAATAAACAGTTACAAACCAGTCGTTTGCTGTGAATAAATTTTGAAATTGGAAAATTCGAGATAATTTTCATAAAAAATGTCCCCTTCTTTTAAATCGATATCATGAACCGTTTTCGAGAAAAATAAATGTGAACTTTTTGTGTTTCTTACATAAAATCATGTTGGATTATAATCTGTAATATCAAGTTGGCTTTGAAAAATCAACAAATTGTACAGATACTGGTAACAAAAGTCGTAAGTATTAAGTTGCTTACATTGTTTTAGAAATTTTAAATTAATTTTATTTTGTGAGGGTATAAAACAACAATCAACATTAAAAAAAAACAAAGTTGGAGATAATTACCAACAGAAATAAGAGAATTAATTTTACAAAAATTCCTGCGCCATTTCTAATTTCATTACAAGCGTTTTGAATTCTTTGCCACAGCTGATCATGGGTTTCTATAGGAACAGCATAGACTAATGATTTTAAATAACCCCAAATACAAAAATCACAGGGGTTTAAATCTGGAGATCTTGGGGCCCAATTAGCTGGACCACCTTTTCCAATCCATTTATCGTAATAGTTATTGTCGAGATATTGACGAACCTCTCTACTAAAATGAGCTGGGTAGCCGTCGTGCATGAACCATAATTTATTTCGAATCATCAGGGGAACCTAATCTATTGAATCAGGTAAAACATTTTGTGGGAAATTAAGATATTCTTGTTCTGTTAAACGGGTAGGATTCTCTACGGGTCCCAGATGCTGATTACCGATTACCCCTATCCAAACATTTATACTAAATCTTTGATGGTGCTTTTTCTCTACTGTTGCATGAGGATTTTCACCAATGTAGGCATAATGATGTGCATTATGTTAATTAAAAATTCCGCCTCTGGTAAACGTAGATTCATCGCAAAATAAAATATTGGAAGAGAAATTAGAATCCTGATTTTTTTTGTTGCGCAACCAGTTTGAAAAATCTATGCGGACAGGGAAAACACCATCTACCATGGCATGAACTTGTTGAAAATGGAAAGGATGAAGGTTTTCTTTATGAATAATATTCCATATGGAAGACTTGGAAATGCCAGTTTGTGCTGATTTTGTGCATTTATCTGCATAGGTTTTTTGCTTATTTCTAGCTTGCAATAGATTTTCGCGCACGTTATAGATGACTTTAGGAGCGAGTTGTTTCTCGGAGATGGGAATTAGTGTTCTTGTAGTTCTACTGATAAGGCGTTGAGCAGGAGAACCTACTCGAATGAATAAATCCCCAGTTTCTTCTAAAGTTTTTGAACTCGCGTGAACTAAATTGCGGTCCATTATCCGATTCCAACACTTCCTGGCATACCAAGCGATGCAAACCAGTTTTTTAAATGTTTGATGACTTCACCGGAGGTTTGGTCATGTAGCATTTTAAAATAGAATAAACTGGAATAACTGTCAGTAATATTAACATATTCGTTATTGGAAAATGAAAATAGGTCACTCGCGACAATTTGCCACGGTAAGTTCGGAATTTGCTTGGTAATTATTGGTTGTTTCGGGTTACTGCGTTGAACTCGTTGGCAAATTCCACACCGGTCTACGAAGTTGACAATGTCTTAGTGCATTCCTTACCAATACAACAATTGCTTGGCGCGTTTCAAGCTACTTTGAATTCCAATGTGGCCAGCGTTTATTTGCTTCAACATTTCTTGAATTTCTTAGTTTGATACAATAACCCTGTCATTTTTCTTGATCAATCCATTGTAAACTGAAAGTTCTACTTTAAAATTGAAGTAGTCACGAATATTTCTGGGCAGCTCTTTGATGTTTTTGGGCCACCCATGCATGATACATTTTTTTAGAGTTTGTAGCTCTTTGTCTTCTACAGTAGCTCGAATAGTTTCCGTTTGTGCTGCCTCTGACTTGGCTAATGCTAGTTCAGTCTCATCGTTTTCATTCGCAAGCGTTTCTAGTGAATTATCACAGTCTCACCTTAAGGCATTTGCTATTGGAATATCACATCCTTTTATGTATTTGACTTCTGGAGCATATTGTGTAACTTCCAGCAGAATCTTTTGTAGTCTAGGAGGAGCGGTTGGTATTGGCTCCTTGAAAATCGTCTCTAAAGGTTTATGATCTGTTTCGATGTATAACTTCTTGCCATAAACATATTCGTGGAATTTTTGACATCCTAATTTGATAGCGAGTGCTTCTTTCTCGATTTGTGGGTAGTTTTGTTGTGCAGAAGTCAGCGCTCTTGAAGCATTGGCTACAGGCTGATATTATTGCATTAAAACTGCACCTAAACAAGTGGAACTTGCATCAACTGACAAAGTAGCATCTTTGTTAATATCATAACATTCCAAAACAGGTGGTGTTGTTAACAACTTCTTAATTTTCTTCACTGCAGATTCTTGTTCATGGCCCCAATACCAATCAACTTCTTTCTTCAATATTTCACTTAACGGCTGTGTTATTTCAGAGAGGTTTGGTATCAATTTAATCAGGTATGTTACCATACCCAATAATCTTTGGAGCTGCTTCTTATTTTCTGGAGTTTTTATTGATTTTATTGCGGCCGTTTTTTCAGGATCAATTTTGAGATCATTTTAGGTTATAATGTGTCCTAAAAGTTTTACTTGATTCACCTCGAATTTACATTTTTCTGAATTTAATTTAAAACCAGCATTTCTTATGATCTTTATAACTTTTTCTTGAATACTACGCAGTTTTTCTTTGGTATTTGCATATATTAAAACATCGTCCATTGAGCATTCAAATTTAGGTAAATCTTGTAGGAGATCAGTCAAAACTCCTGGAGCTTGAAGCTAGTCCAAAAGGAAGTCTCTTGCAGGAATACCTGCCCCATGGTATAGCGTTTTGTAACTTTCATTAGCCAGAATCCTCTTTTACAATCCAGCAATGTGAAATATGTCGCACCGTTTAGCTTAGCTGCGATCTCTTCGACTGTTTTTAATGGGAATCTTCTTCGTAATATGTTTCTGTTGACGTCGGTTGGATCAATGCAAAGTCTGATTGGAAAAAATCTACTTTAGTGGTACAACGCGGATTTTGATGTAAATTTTTTTTCTGGCTAATTCGAGGTCGCTGAACACGAAAATGAAAGAAAAAAATGGGGCTCTCTTACCAAAATCGAGTTATGAATTTTTGAAGATGTGTTCAGATGAGTACTGCACTGGATTTATTGTCACATTATAACTGCTATAATGATCCGTAATAACTGCTCCACAATGTTAGTGATACACTATAGTTGCCTTTTACGATATTACTCTCTCATGCACATTAAAAAAACACTGATATTGATATAAATCTCTTGTAAATTATTTTTTTAATTCCACAATTATATCTTTTGACGTTTCCGTTTAATATGACTGACATATAAGTTTCGTCTGTTTCCTCTTAGTAGTAAGACTTTTACCAACTAGCATATACAGCCATCATTAGTTACATGAAAAAAAGTTGCTGAATATTTTCGATATGCACAGATCATAGCACAGAAGATATAAACAAGATGTACATCATGAACATACACCGGCTCTTGTGCACCCTTTCCCTTCTTGAATAACCTGATGTGCGTTACAAAGTATTAGATATCAAGTTATTCAAGGAGGGGAAGGGAATATAATCAATGGATTCACCCTTTCCCTTCTTGAATAACCTGATGTGCGTTACAGACTATTGCGCACTTCAGGTTATTCTAGAAGGGAAATGGCGAATTCAATGATTATATTTCCCTCCCCTTCTAGAATAACTTATTGTGCGTTACAAAGTATTGGGGTATTAAGTTATTTAAGAAGGGGAAGGGAATATAATCATTGGATTCACCATTTTCCTTTTGTTTTAATTTTTGCCTATTTTCGTTAAAAATTATGATTCGTCCACACTTTTTTTGTGTTAAATGTCTCCAATTGAAGTAAACTTTCGATTCTACTATAGAAAATTGTTTAATTTCATGGGTCGTAAAGTGCACAAGAGCCGGTGTATGTTCATGATGTACATCTTGTTTATATCTTCTGTGCTATGATCTGTGCATATCGAAAATATTCAGCAATTTTTTTTCAAGTAACTAATGATTGCTGTATATGCTAGTAGGTGAAAGTCTTACTGCTAAGAGGAAACAGACGAAATTTATATGTCAGTTATATTAAACGGAAACGTCAAAAGATATAATAATTGTGGAATTAAAGAAATAATTTACAAGAGATTTATATCAATATCAGTGTTTTGTTAACGTGCATGAGAGAGTAATATCGTAAAAGGCAACTATAGTGTATCACTAACATTGTGGAGCAGTTATTACGGATCATTATAGCAGTTATAATGTGACAATAAATCCAGTGCAGTACTCATCTGAACACATCTTCAAAAATTCATAACTCGATTTTGGTAAGAGAGCCCCATTTTTTTCTTTCATTTTCGTGTTCAGCGACCTCGAATTAGCCAGAAAAAAATGTTTCATCAAAATCCGCGTTGTACCACTAAACTAGACTTTTACCAAATTTTATTATATTCCAGAAAGAACGTTACAGTCAGCATAAGAATCTAGGTAGATAGCGAATTTTCTGCCATTGAGTTCAACAATATCAGTCCATATTTCTTCTTCAGCTTCTGTATTTACTGAATGGATGAAAACTTCATGTTCTTCGTCGCTGCTTGATTCGTCTTGAATTACGTGGACATTTTTCTATTTGTTCTTGACGTTAGTTTTGGATTTTGACCAGCACTATGATGAAAAATATCCTTGTTTATTGCATTTTGCACACGTATTTTTGAATGCATGGCAACTTTTAACCTTATGCTACGTGCCACACCTTTTACAGTACAGTTTGTATCGTTCAAAACATAAATTCGTTTTTGGGATGAAATAAGAGTTAAATTTCTCTTTCAAGGTCTCTTCTGGCATCTTATTAAACTTGAAGCAACGATTATACCTTACACCATGTAACGTTGTTATTATGTTTAAACGTTAACTTTTATTTTAATGATAACTACGGATCATTTTTTAGCTTGTAGTTTTATCAAAATTAATATTGCAACTGCTGACTTTTATGATTGACACATTGACATTCAAGGCAACATAAAATGGTGCCAACCGTATATAAAATTAACTGTAAAAGTATTTCTTATATTACAGCTTACGGTGAAGGGTAGCATATAATCGGTCATTTTGTTATTGCTTTTGCAATGTTAGATTCAGTATTTGATGAAACTAAATGAGTCTATTCTTTTCTTGGTCATTGAACTAGAAGTTGCAAAGATGTAAGTATGATCGCAACACAGATACTTTAGTAACGCAGATTATGTTATGAGGAACAGTTTCTGGAACATAAAAAAAATGAAATATTTGTAACAACTTACTAATAAGATAATTTCATTAAGGTGGAATGAAGAAAATTGGATAAATGATGCAGACTATATTCAATTTAGTTTTAATAATCATATAAACCTAACATAAATTTCTTCATTGTGAAACAATTGTTGATCAAATTCTTGATAATTTCAAGCCACTTATAATTTCCTAAATATTCAATTCTCGTACCGAACAAAAAGTAAGGGACAAATTGGTAACGAAGTTTAGCACATATCTGGTAGTAGGTGTCTCAATACAACAAATAACTGAAAAATATGAGATGAATAAATAAAATAAATTTCCTTCCAAAATACTATATATGAAATTTCAGAACGTATTTTTATTAAAAATATGACATAACGTAAATTATTTAATATATCCAAATATGTCAGTTCTGAAGTTTCTTTCATTTTAAGGTAAAATAATAACATTCTTCTTAGTATATATTTCACAATAGTCGTGTACCTTTCCGCCTCAGGCATACTAAAATATTAAAATAAACATGGTTAGAAGTTTTCTCATATGAAATGTGTCCCTGAAGTATAAGTCCTTTTTTCATTTTAAATACATTTAAGAATGTGAACATTTCCCACGGCAATTCCAAGAACGCATTATTTTAAATTGTGGCATAATTTTGAAAAATGTGATCACGTCTCGTGTTTTTAATTCTGTTTGCTCACTCTCCAGCGGAAAAATGAATACAATTATTATAAATTGGAATTTATCCAAGTGGAAATACCAAAATATAATAATACTATGTCATAACTCATCACTATATCGGTTAATGAAACCAAAAAAATTAAACATCGAATTTTGTTTGATTTCAGTACTAGACGCGTATTTTCTTTTATGATTTATCAACTGAAAAAGAAATGGCTAGAAGTAGTAATTTGAGTTTCGGAAGGAGAATAAATGTTATAGGATTAGTTAGAGACATTTACAACAGGATAATGCGGTGGTTATTTCATAATTCCTTCGCCTTCTGAAATTGTCAGCAAAGCTTGTATTTTCGCATGTCTTAGTTTGGGCAGTTCCACTCATGAAACTTACTTTGCAATGCAAAATTTAGGATACATTCTTTGTCCGACAATTTCACTCATGGTAAATATCGTAAAACACACTTGATATAAACAGGCAAATGGAACATTGTATTTATATAAACAAATTTCGCTCAAATTCAGCATATGTATAGGGGACTGTTTCATCAACTATCGGTTCTATTTTGATGGGAAAAAATTCAAGAACTAATTTAATCTGTCAGAAGCTTGCGCATGAACACAAGTTAAGCATACAGGTTTTTCTAAAATAGAAAAAAATCATGATTTTTTCATTGAACCAATCATAGTTGAATTTGGGATATACATGGAATCCTTACCAATAACAATATATTCTCATTTAGATATTCCATTGAAGCTTAAGAGTGTAACTGGTGGACAGAAAACACGTTCCACTCTAGATACGGAAACTTATGGAAATGCTTATATTACACACAATGTCGTCTTAACAAAAGTTATTTTTTGATTTTGTGCTTTTTCGACTAAAGGTTATTCCGAATACAAACTTGTACGTCGTCAAAAACTAAATGTGCATTTAGAAACGCATTGGAAAACTTGATTTTTAGCCAAGATTAATGCACACTACTAGGAATATGACAGCTGCTCTGCGTTAAAACTGTATTCTTAGTCATTTAGGTGAATTTTCTTACAACATTTTACGCAATTTAAGTTTCAAGATATGAAATTTGTTTGAAACGGCAAGCGAACGATATCCTGTATCTACAAAGGAACATAAAATCGCATGAAGTTATGCTGACTTGGACAATCGCTTCACTTACAATAAACTCCAATATTCTGGTGTAAAATATTTCCTCTTTTTTAGGAATGCTCTCAAAATAATTCAAAATAATGGAACATCATGCTTGCCAAAGAAGAATACCCGTTATTTTACATCTAAATAAACGGTTGCAAAGATTAAAATCAACTTTTCCGCACTTATACCCTCCAGAGGCTGTATCGTGATAACAAACCGAAATATCTCCAAAAATGTGCGATATCTGGATTTATGGGACCCGCTTTACTGGTTCTGGTGAGGTGAAAATCAATAGAGTTCATCTGTGTGATGCCCTGGACTATATCTTATCATAAAATTGGTGACTTGTATACACTCCGGAAGCTGTATCGTGCAAATGAACCAAGAATGTAATATATCTGGATATTTAGGACCCGTTGTACCGACAAAATAACCTTACAAATGCGGAACTAATGCCAATATTCTAAAGTGACCATTTTTATAAAATTTTTGATGATTATTGTTTTAAATGAAACTTACTGTTTCTCGATAAGTCCACAATATATTGAAAAAAATGATAAGAATTCTAAGAAATTTGACAATTGTTTCGATATTAAATATCATCGTCAGAATGACAGAAGTTACATTTCATTTGACCTACCTCATGCTTAATAATTATTTTTGGCTAGACCAAGAAGTGACTACCTTGTGATAGACTTGATATATGTTAGGAAAAAGAAGAATATATGATTTTACAAATATTAAATCTTAGATATTATTAGTCATATGGAGATATCCTGGATATCTTTTTCCAATTTAAGATCAGTATAACTGTGCAATGATATAGAAAACTAGGATAACTATATCTCCTGATCTTTGAAAGACAAGACAGTTTAAAAGTGGAGAACTCCCTAGATTTATCTGTTCATTGACGACTTCATATTGTGTGTTTCTTAAGTGTCTTCTAATTTCCAGTTCTTCATGAAAATCCAGCTCTTATTTCTTATCACAAATATGTAGTATTTCTAGTTCTGTGTTGAGTGTCAATGAATGATTGGTGTCAAGTTGATGTTTTGTCTAGTGGGATTTATCTGGTTGTTTTAATCTGTATGCTCGTAAGTGTTCAATGTATCGGATTTCAAAATTTCTAAGGGTCTGACCCAAATATTTATTTATTGAATAAAGATCCAAACAGGGTTAATAGCCTTATAACATGGATAGTATATTATAAAACATATTTTTACATGTGTTCTAAGGGAATACCACCCGTGTGAAGTTAGCCACGGATTTTTTTTACCATCCACGAATATGTTTTTATAAAATAAACTATACTTTTACAAAAAAAATGTTAATATAGGAAACATATAATAACATTTTATCAGGCTACATAATTTTACTACCAAAAATTAGAGATTTAGTGAATAAATAGTATTCAAATAATTGTTCCTGTACAATATACTTGAAAATCATTGAACTTATGTTGCTTGCACTTATTTTGTATCAACTATTTTATTATCACAACAACCCTATTTACCTGTGGGAGGCAGTTAGACTTCACCTCAGAGGTTATGCACAAAATTCTCACCTCAGTGATTACGGGTTAATCTAACTGCTTCATTAGTCAGTGAGTTGTTTATATAGTGATAATAGCAGGATAAATAGTGTATAATTCAGCTAGAAATATACCGCACTTGGAAGGTATCTCATTCTTCTGCTTAAATCTAGAGCCCATTAGTGCGGTCTCGACTCCTCCTTCAGATTTGGAAGCATTTGTATATATTCCTGTAGAGCGAGATATTTGTTAAGTATATACCTCAATATGTGGGTGTGAAACTTTGTATGCAACTTAGTTATAAAACATCAAAGTTGAAATAAGAAAATAATTCAACACCCTGTATCTCATTAACGACAAGCCTTATCATACATGTTTATAATAACTTTTCGTCTTAAAATGGAATGACGAAGCGCCCACTACAATACTTTAGATTACTTAGGAAACACCCTGTATAATTGATCTACTAACATAATTATCAACCATTGTATGGAAAAGGGGAAGTGGCCCAAGTTATTTAGAAAACCGATTGTTACTCCAATTTATAAAAGCGGAGATGAGACTTTAAGTATAAAATATCGGCCTATATCCCTAATTCCACATATGTCAAAGGTATTTAATAAAATAATAGAAAACAGACTTGATTCTTATAAAATAAATATAATTTAATTTGACCTAACCAATTTGGCTTTGAACAAAATAGTTCTACCCAAGATGCTATCTTGAAACTAACATCAAAAATGTATGATTCAGTTAATAGGAACAAGGTGTGTTTATGTGCTTTCCTGGATCTTGCAAAAAGTGTTTGATACTGTAAGCCATGGCAAACTCTTACAGACGTTAGAATGTATGGGCACATAAAACTATTCCTTACAATTATTTCAGAGCAACCTATCTGATAGACAACAGGTAGTAAAGATTGACGGTCTAACAAGTGGAGAAATAATTATGACAAAGGAACAATTTTGGATTCTGTGTTATTCAATATTTGTATAAATGAATTGTTTTCAGTGAGCTGTACAGGATATACAATTAGATTCGCTGACGATACAGCCATTATTTATGAAATAGATAATTGGTATGATTTGAAATAGTTGAAAATGATCTAGGATTAATTAAGGATTGGTTTCATCATAAATTATTTACTCTAAATTTTAATAAAACATATTTGCTATTTTTTAATTCTAGAGCATAAGAATGGCTTCACATAATTTTTATAGAAAAAAACTACAGATTATGCTTTATAAATACAAGCGTTTAAAAAAATATATGTATCATGTCAATAATTGCAGACAATGTAGTACGGTCTAGTGGGAAGCCATCTCAGGTATGGCCTATTGTCTTGGGGATGTGCTTCCAGAACATTTATAGGTCCCCTAGAGATTATACAAAGAAGCTTTATTTAGATTATTATGTCTAATTCCACCGTGTGCCCTAGTGATGCACTGTACAATATAAACAAAATCTTTGTCTTAAAGAAATTATGTTTTCTGTGTGTATCTGTAAAATATCATACTATGAAAAATGAATTTAACTTACCTGCACATACATATGAATCCAGAAATTAACACCTATATGTAGTTCCTATGACAAAATCTTTATGTCAAATTCTTCCTATTAACACAACCAAAAAAGTTTTGTGAAATTAATATGTGCAATATCTCTTCATTCTCTGAAATGTCTATCTACTTCATTTATTTTATGTATAATTATAGTGTTTTCTTATTTACCGAAACATATGTTGAGGTTAATTCATTCATCTCTGGCATGAAATTTTTAATATTTATAATTAACAAATTGGCTTTCATAAGCTGTTCGGGATACTAATGTTCAATTTGTGCTTAATAATGATAAACTGATTGTAGAATTCATTTTTATAGGAGAAATTGATAACATATTTGAAAAATGCATTTACATTTGACATAACAAAATGGCAAATGACATTTGTGTTGTGACGTCAACTGACGCTGTTGTGAGGACGATACAATTCGATGATTTTAGGAACGGTGCTCGAGAATATCATTTTTAGGAACAGACTTGCGTATACATCACGTTGCGAACGATGTCAAGAATTGCGCCCTGGTTCGAGATTCCGGACGGCTGAAACTTAATCATCGACCACCACACTTGCAAGAAATGAATCATCGGTGGCAACAGTGATTTTCTTAACGAAATATCGAAACCACACATGACCAACGTTCAATTTTAGAAATACTTTTACAAAAGTTACAACTTTTATTTTTTAGAATTGAAAATCTTTTTAATAAATACATGGAAAATTATCATAGATGCTGTAAATGGAAGATCATATATGAATTATATAGCAAATTTGTGCATAGTTTGCTCGTAGATAATATACTTTTTAACTAGTTAAAAAAAATAGGATTGCGGGGGAAATATTTGAAAGAGGGCGGAGTCGAGACGTGACATGGCGCGAGTGACGGGCAGTCACTCTTGATAGTACGTAGTCTTTTATAATGAATTTTTTACTCCAGACAAAATTTATTATGATCGGCAATACAGATATTTTGTTTATTTGTGAAAATTGCTATGATTTTGATCAAGCTTTTCATAAATCCTAATAGTAGAATAATTTCTTCTATATTCTTTTCTTCCAAAGTTTTGAATACTTTCTTTTGATCGAAATATGTGTGTGAATTTTTAAGTCCCGCCAAACTGTACATAAACTATATTAACATATGACTTTTATCCGGTAATTCCATGAGTTTAAGATGTTATCGACCCAGATTACACAATCCAGTTATTTATGTAAAGTTTGGCAAATGAGTTTGTGATTGCCCACCTGGTCAGACGGTTATACTCTATGCTCAATAGAATCTCATTTTCTATTGAAAAGATCGCTACAGATGTACACAACCAACCGTCTGCTTAAAAATATTTCAAACATTCTATTAACTGTGACATTCACGCGGATATATTTATGATTCCGTGACGCTCTTCAAGATGAATTATTTAGTCAACTATCATGTGGTTACTCGTTGCGTCAGAGCATCATCAACTCGCCAACTTTGTACGCGCTCGCTATATCTATAGGATATATTTTCATATTTCATAGCTTTCTACTACGGAAAATTTAAGTTTTTAACGAATTTGGTAGCTTTAAAAATTGTTTCTATTCTGCATAGTTTGCAAATTCTTCTGTATTGTTTTTTAAACAACTATACTGTAATTGTATATTTCAGATTCCCTGCCTTATGACAGTTCCTCACAATTATTAGAGAGCACTGGTATGGCCTTATTGTTTATGTATCTATTTTATTGTAAATTCCTGCTGTGATTGTGTCTGTTCTAATGAACTCTATTGTGATTCACGATTTATATCAAATTTCTTTCTATTAACAATGATTCAACTTTCCCAAATTTCATACAAAATCGAAATTATTCAGATCTTTCTACTGACATGTCCTGATCTAAAGTAAATGTGCCACTCAATCCTTGTCCTAGTCAGACGGAACAATTGAAAGCCAAATTATTAAATGCTGAAATAATGTTTGAAAAGTTTACTTCTATCACTTAAAAGATCAATCATTATGTATATTTATATATATATATATATATATATATATATATATATATATGTATATTTATATATATATATATATATATATATATATATATATATATATATATATAAATACGAAAACAACGTAAGTTCTTTCTCGACCGTCTATCGTTATTTGATTAGTTTTTTGAGTATCGGGATCCGGTCTGTGCATACAATAAATACAACTCTTTTCCTTTCAAATCTCTATATTTCGCAATTATTTTATTGCTTCATCAGGAGTTAACTAAAATAATATACGGTCACATACAACTATATTAAAATGTCATGATAAAACACACTTACAGATCAGTATAAACGCTATAAGCACACAGTTAAAATTAAAGGCAATCACCAGCATCTTACATGAGGTATTCCACTAGCAAGTGAGGCATATACTACTTCAAAACTTGAAATTCTTAATGAAAACAAAATACCTGATCACAGTAAATTGAAACGATGATTATTTTTTTTGTTCTTTTTTATAATTTTTCCTTTTTATAATAAAAAACTTTATAATTTATACAACAGTACAGTGAAAGTCAACGATAAAAGAAGAAAAACAGCCAGAATGTTAAATTTTAAGGAGGTTCGAGTAGATGGTACTTAATTGGTTCACATCTATTTTGTAGTTGACCACATGTGGTTGCTTTTTAATTTCACACATTTCAAGGAACAACCTCCTTCTATAAGTATTCTCATGTCGGATTATGTCAACATTATCGTAATCCAGTGTATGTCCGGTGGTTTCGTGGTGATTTACCGTGGCACACACATTTTTTCCCAATCGGCAGTCGCTTCTGTGTTGTGTCAACCGTTGCCTGAGCCATTGAGACGTTTGACCAATATAACATTTGGGACAATTCGAGCAAGGAATTCTGTAAATCACATGCGAATGATACTGAAGTGGAGTCACATCTTTTGTATTTGTAAATATCGATCGACTACTTCTTACATTGAATTTGGCGATTTTTATATTTGGAAACGGTTTAAAAATAGCTGTAATAGCATTTGTTAATCCTTCTACATATGGTACCTTTTTATATGTATATTGCCGAGAACTTCCGCTCTCTCTTGGACCATCAAAAAAGTCAGAATTGTATATTAGTTTTTTCAAAATATATCCTGGGTAACCATTGTTGAGAAAAATATCGTACAATTTCTTAAGATTTTTATTTAAGAGGGTGTCATCGCTGATATGTAAGATTCGGTTTTTTATATTCATTACACTGTTAAATTTCTGACTTTTTGGATGGTTAGAAAAGTAATTTATAAACCTGCCAGACGATGTTGGCTTAAAGTACCAATCAAAAATTATGCAGTTTTCGCCTTTTTTAATCAGCTTGGTATCTAAAAAAGGTATACTGCGATCGTTCTCCACTTCAAGGGTGAATTGTAGGTGTGGATTGAACGAATTGAAGATGTTTAGTGTCTCCTGAGTTTCATCAGCAGGGACGGAACAAATCAGATCATCCACATATTTGTAAACAAAAGGCATTCGAAAAGGTAATATTGGGATGACATTATTCAGGAGTTCATCCAAAATTATTGTTGCAATGATAGGACTTATTGGCGATCCCATTGGAGTGCCAAAACATTACCGATAAAATTTTTTGTTGAAGGTAAAAAACGTATTATTAAAAATGAAATTGATAAGATTTAAGAACGTGTCTTTTTTCAAGGTTGTATATAGTTCAATCTTCTCCCACTTGGATTCCAAAATATTCACTACTAGATGTAAGGGAATATTAGTAAATAAAGATACCACATCAAGTGACACCAATATGTAATTATCCGGTAAATGTTTCATTTTTTAATTATTTACAAGTTCAAAACTGTCTTTAACATTGTATTCAGTTAGATGTTCGAATGCATTTTTTAGAATGTCCGCCAAAAATTTTGAAATTTTATATGTGGTCGCATTGATGGAGCTCACAATAGGTCGTAGAGGTATTAACGGCTCATGGATCTTTGGCAACCCATATATTTTGGAAGATCTGAATTATAGATAATAAATTGTTTTTCAAAAGTGTCGTCAATTTTATTGCGCGATTTAAGCAGTTTGATCAAGTTATTGAATTTGTTTTGCGTAGACACTAGAGGATCCTTGCTTAAACGTTCACATGTTGAAGTATCCTGTAACAAGCATTCAATTTTCTCGATATAATCAGTCCTGTTCATCGCAACTGTGTTTGCTCCTTTATCTGCTTCCAAAATATATATTTCCGGATGTGTCCTCAGAAACCGCTTAGCCTTTAGGAATGTTTTGTCCATTGTGTTAGGATGTGTTGAGCGAGGATCATTCATAAAATTTGTTATAACATTGACACTATAGCTCCATCAATGCGACCACATATAAAATTTCAAAATTTTTGGCGGACATTCTAAAAAATGCATTTGAACATCTAACTGAATACAATGTTAAGGACAGTTTTGAACTTGTAAATAATTTAAAAATGAAACATTTCCCGAATAATTACATATTGGTGTCACTTGATCTGGTATCTTTATTTACTAATATTCCCTCACATCTAGTAGTGAATATTTTGGAATCCAAGTGGGAGAAGATTGAACTATATACAACCTTTAAAAAAGACACCTTCTTAAATCTTATCGATTTCATTTTTAATAATACGTTTTTTACCTTCAACAAAAAATTTTATCGGCAATGTTTTGGCACTCCAATGGGATCGCCAATAAGTCCTATCATTGCAACAATAATTTTGGATGAACTCCTGAATAATGTCATCCCAATATTACCTTTTCGAATGCCTTTTGTTTACAAATATGTGGATGATCTAATTTGTTCCGTCCCTGCTGATGAAGCTCAGGAGACACTAAACATCTTCAATCCGTTCAATCCACACCTACAATTCACCCTTGAAGTGGAGAATGATCGCAGTATACCTTTTTTAGATACCAAGCTGATTAGAAATAGCGAAAACTGCATAATTTTTGATTGGTACTTTAAGCCAACATCGTCTGGCAGGTTTATAAATTACTTTTCTAACCATCCAAAAAGTCAGAAATTTAACAGTGTAATGAATATAAAAAACAGAATCTTACATATCAGCGATGACACCCTCTTAAATAAAAATCTTAAGAAATTGTACGATATTTTTCTCAACAATGGTTACCCAGGATTTATTTTGAAAAAACTAATATACAATTCTGACTTTTTTGATGGTCCAAGAGAGAGCGGATGTTCTCGGCAATATACATATAAAAAGGTACCATATGTAGAAGGATTAACAAATGCTATTACAGCTATTTTCAAACCGTTTCCAAATATAAAAATCGCCAAATACAATGCAAGAAGTAGTCGATCGATATTTACAAATACAAAAGATGTGACTCCACTTCAGTTTCATTCGCATGTGATTTACAGAATTCCTTGCTCGAATTGTCCCAAATGTTATATTGGTCGAACGTCTCAATGGCTCAGACAACGGTTGACACAACACAGAAGCGACTGCCGATTGGGAAAAAATGTGTGTGCCACGGTAAATCACCACCAAACCACCGGACATACACTGGATTACGATAATGTTGACATAATCCGACATGAGAATAATTATAGAAGGAGATTGTTCCTTGAAATGTGTGAAATTAAAAAGCAACCACATGTGGTCAACTACAAAATAGATGTGAACCAATTAAGTACCATCTACTCGAACCTCCTCAAAATTTAACATTCTGGCTGTTTTTCTTCTTTTATCGTTGATTTTCACTGGACTATTGTATAAATTATAAAGTTTTTTATTATAAAAAGGAGAAATTATAAAAAAGAATAAAAGAAATAATTATCGTTTTAATTTACTGTGATCAGGTATTTTGTTTTCATTACGAATTTCAAGTTTTAAAGTAGTACATGCCTCACTTGCTAGTGGAGTACCTCATGTAAGATGCTGGTGATTGCCTTCAATTTTAACTGTGTGCTTATAGCGTTCATACTCTGATCTGTAAGTGTGTTTTATCATGACATTTCAATATAGTTGTATGTGACCGTATATTATTTTAGTTAACTCCTGATGAAGCAATAAAATAATTGCGAAATATAGAGATTTGAAAGGAAAAGAGTTGTATTTATTGTATGCACAGACCGGATCCCGATACTCCAAAAACTAATTATATATATATATATATATATATATATATATATATATATATATATATATATATATATATATAAATGTTAATTATTTTATTATAAATTTTTATATAAATGTTGGTTCAGCTAGCACAAATAAATTGTTGGAACACATTTATAATAAATGTTATCTAGCTCAGGGTAAATATATATAGTCGGGCATGAGAACTCCTTACTCTATTGAGTTCTAGATTTTAAATTATTAGAGAATTATTTGTTTTTATCTATGTCATCAAATCTATTCCTGTATTTAGGACACTTGAAATGTACGAAATAATTATTTCCTGTTTCTGATATAGTGTATTGAAACGACAATAAAGTACACTGTAATTATATATATTATCAAAAATGCAATTGAAATTGGTAAAGAATGCAGATATCAATACAAACAAATTTACAATCTAAAGAATTTTAACAATAATTATAATCTAATCAACTCAATAAATTGGTATACCTTTAACGCAAATTTAAATTGTTTAAATGGCCAAATCAGAAAATTTTCAATTGGTTAACCAATAAAATTACGCTACACTAACCTTCACTGAACTATAGTTTCTTCTTGGCTCCAACTATCTCCAATCTCCTATACCACAACGTTTGTCTTGTTGTGTCTACTACCTTTCTTCCTGCTGGATTCAACTAGACACAACTCCTCCGGGTAAGTTTTAAATTACTCTTTCTTGATAAACTTTTATTATTTTATTTATTTTCTTTTCTATCACAATCTGGTTTCTTCCATTTAAATATCTTTTAAATGATGCTTTCAGGTGACTTTTATTCTTCTATAGCTTTTAATTTTTTATATCTATTTAAATTACTTATCTTATGTTTCTTTACTTATCTTCCAAATCTTCTCAATTTATTTCTTCAACTTTATTTAACTTCCTTTTATACTTTTCTTTGAATTATCTGAGGGCTTTACTTAGATGTTCTTAAATTTCCAAATTTTCATTAATATACGTCCTTTCTCAATAATGTTACACCACTCAATCCTTTTTCCCCAAAAGCAACAACACTACTTTTTTGTGCCCGTTGCTATGGACAAAACTAATCATCTCACTAGATTTTTTTTACTACAGTTTACATATTAGAGGTTTATATTTAATTTCATCTTTCTTATCAATATTCGGATATTTAATGTTCTTTTCTTCTCTTTTCTAAAATGATTTAATCTACTTAGTTAAAACTCTACTACTCTAAAAACTATTCCTATTTATTTAAAAGAACCTCTTATTATGTATTACCTTTCCAATCTGAAATAAACACATCTATAATCTAAAATTTTTCAAAATATATACAATTCTTTACAATTTTTGTTAGAATTCTTTCACAATTATAGTTTCTCATAAACTTAGCCTGAAATTTATATTCACAAAAATTCTTGTGTTATTTTCCATCATCACTTCATACGCTCATGTGAGAAGAATTGAGGAGAGCAGTCTGCCACGCATCGCACTTGAAGGGAAACCAACAGGGAAAAGAGCACCCCCACCTAAGAGATGAAAGGACAGTTGGCAATCCACCTCCCAGGAAATGCTAAAGAGGAACCTTCAAAACTAACAGATCGCAAGATCTTGAATACGAATAAGAAGAAGAAGACTTCATACGCCTATCAGAATTACATAGTTCTATGACAACGAACTTCTGTCGCTGGCATTTCATGCTTTAAGTAGTTATTTGTATGCCAAAGACTGAAAGTGCTACTTTGTTGTCTGACAATTGCGAGACGAGCGAAGCGAGGCGAGCAACAGACGAGTCCAACAAATTAGTATTTCAGCCGCAGCGTACACAACATTTTTTAGACGACGCATAAAATACAAAACAGGTGGCGTGCATTCGAATAACTCTTCATCGCTGATGTTTTCTTTTTCATCATCATTCATTGTTAATAATGAATTAAGACAAAACTTCGGATGAAACAAATAATTTCAGAAAATTAAAAATTTAACGTTATGCAAAATCATCGAAGTGAAACTGTCAACTGTCAACATTGATGTGGCTAGAGTCACATTTAAGGAAGTTAAAGTTGTCTATTCCAGAGCATCCCGAAAATGTTTTGCAGTACGGAACTGTCACTTTTACTACATGGAACACTCAAAACGCAAATTTCGGTATGTAAATGAATACAGAACGAACAACTTTCAGATGACGTCGTCTAAAAAATAAATTTGACATTGAAATCTTGTTGACAGTTCTCTGTGTCATTGTAATAATAAACATCAAAATAATAATTTTGCTTCTAATTCTTGTTAAATATGATATATTATAATAATCTAAATAAATTTATTCATTCTTTTAGGTTTTTTTAGATAATCTTTATGAAGTATTTGCCAAATTTACAACTTATTATATTGTCTAATCAGGTTTTATAGTCTAATATTTGAGTTGAGATGAACTGTTCACACGCTGGAAATCACGTTAAATATTTTGAATATTACTTTAGTATTCCAATATCTATGGTAGAGGAATGATGATATTATAGGTATTCATTCAATATCTAATTCACTTTCACTCAAATGTGATAGGAACAGATAATTCCATATGTTTTTGTGATTTATAACCCACTTTTTGTTTTATAAACATGAAAACCTCTCACATCAACATTTTAAAATTCTTGTAGATGTTGTGATAAGTTCAATATATATATATATATATATATATATATATATATATATATATATATATATATATATACTGAGTGATTCATTAAGATCACCCCAAAATATGAATCAGTTCAAAATGCCTGATACAAATATAACAAGTGTTAAAAGAGAACTTTCCCTGTTTTTTGGAGATCTTCATGTAAAATAAGAAGTATTAAAAATTATGCTATAATGTATAGAAATCACAAAATTTTTCTTTTTCTTAAAGAATATCCAAAAATTTGTGTTTGGTATTATTTTTTCTTCCTCTTCTTAAAAAACTCAATATGGTATACAAATTATTAAATATTCTTCCGAAAACTCAACAGACACCTCATCGACAACAGGGCGGACCGATAAAAAGCATCAGGTACTACGTGTTCACGATATTTACGATGTATAATTTGCGAATTGGCCACACTAATATTACCCACTCTTATCTAGTTTCCGGTGGAGAAAGACCACGATGCACACAATGTAATGAAAGATTGACTGTTGAACACATTCTGATGACATGTCCACAATATAGTAATATACGAAGAACCTTACAGATGTCCGACAACATAAAAACACTTCCAACTGACCAATTCAACATAGTCATAGAATTTCTCCTACAAACAATATTATATACAAAGATATGATTAGCGAGATATAAAAACAGTCAATATATGCGGCTAATGACCTCAGCAGTTGATGCCGCTGAAACAAATAATAATAATAATAATAATAATAATAATAATAATAATGATGATGATAATGATAATGATAACAATAATAATAATAACTGAGGGCTTCATACAGGCCATCCAAGATCAAGTTATAGCGACCAACAACTATAAGAAATATATAGAAAAACTAGATGTGGTTGACCGATGCAGGAGGTGTCATAGAGAGTCTGAGACAATAGATCACCTAATATCAAGCTGCCCAAGTCTCGCGAATACAGAATACATCCATAGGCACAACCTTACAGCGAACATTCTGCATCAAGCACTAGCCGTAAAGTATAACCTCCTTTCAGAAAAAGACATGGTACCATACTACGATTATAAAGCAAGACCGGTATTAGAAAACGATTCTTATAAACTGTATTATGACCTCTCGATACATACAGACAAAACAATAACAGCGAATAAACCAGACCTTGTACTGCACAATATGAAAGACAAAACAGCAATTTTCGTAGATATAACCCACCCTAATGACCACAACATCAATAAGGCAGAAGAGGAAAAAATAAAAAAATATATTCCGTTATCAATAGAATATAAAGAAATTCATAGATTAAAATCAGTACAAATCGTTCCCATTGTAATAACGGCAACTGGCTTGGTCAACAAAAATCTGTCACAATTAATACTGAAAATGCAGCTCGACCCAAACACACTGATCCCAAAAATGCAGAAGAATGTTATCCTCGAAACGTGTCGCATCGTACGAACAGTCCTGAACATGCCTAATCAGGAATTTGAGTAAGGTTTGCTTGGGCCCCTTACTTCTTGAACCAGATGTTTAACAACTCTGAGACTAATACATGAAATAATAATAATAATAAAACTAGGGAACTAAGTTTTCAATTAAAAAAATTGAAATTTGCAATGAACAACACAATCCTAGCATGTACATAATTATAATCATTGATTATTATCAACATAAGAAAATGTCAAATTATAAGTAGTAACTGTAAACGCTTAAATTGTCATAATTGGTAGACGCCATTTTGAAAAATGAGTTTCTTTCATTTTACAGCATCGATATAAAAAAGACGTGTGGCACTCGAAGACTGCCGCGGTAAAGCTATTGCATAGAGTTTTACACTTTGACGTTCACAGTTTCTTTTTCTTTTAGCTCTTTTTTTAGCATTAGAAGTTTCACTTTCACAGTCCTCATATCAGCATAAAATAATCAAAACTCATTGGACAGTCCTGGTATCAGCATAAAATAATCAAAACTTATTGGTCAGTCCTTGTGTAAGTATAAAAAATCAAAATTTATTGGACGGTCCTCGTATCAGCATAAAATAATCAAAACTTGTTGGACAGTCCTCGTATGATCATAAAAGTATCACCATTCATTGGGCAGTCCTCGTATAAGTATGAAATAATCGAAATTTATTGGACACTCCTCGTATAAGTATAAAAGAATCAAAATCTATTGTTTGTTGTCCTCGTTTAATCTTATCCGTATTAAAATTTATTGAGCAGTCCTCGTATCACCATAAATTAATAAAAACTTATTGGACAGCACTCGTATAATCATAAAAGTATCAAAATTTATTGTGCAGTCCTCGTATAAGTATAAAACAATCAGAACGTATTCGACAATCCTCGTATAAGCATAAAATAATCAAAACTTATTGGACAGTCCTCGTATAGTCATAAAAGTATCAAAATTTATTGGGCAGTCCTCGTATAAGTATAAAAGAATTAAAATTTATTGACAGTCCTCGTATAAGCATAAAATAATCAAAACTTATTGGACAGTCCTCGTATAGTCATAAAAGTATCAACATTTATTGGGCAAACCTCGTATAAGTATAGAAGAATTAAAGTTTGTTGACACTCCTCGTATCATGAAAAATAATCAAAAATTATTGGACAGTCCTCGTACAAATATATAGGTATTAAAACTTATTGGACAGTCCTCGTATCAGCATAAAATAATCATAAAAGTATTAAAATTTATTGGGCAGTCCTCGTATAAGTATAAAAGAATCAACATTTATTGGGCAGTCCTCGTATAAGTATAAAAGAATTAAAATTCATTGGACAATCCTCGTATAAGTATAAAACAATCAAAATGTATTGGATAGTCCTCGTATGATCATAAAATAATCAAAATTTATTGGACAGTCATAAAAGTATCAACATTTATTGGGCAGTCCTCGTATCAGTATAAAAAAATCAAAATTCATTGGACAGTCCTCGTATCATCATAAAAAAATCAAAATTCATTGGACAGTCCTCGTATAAGCATATGGGTATTAACATTTACTGGACAGTCCTCGTATCGTGTCAGGTTATTTTCGTTGCGGAATTTCTGGATTCGGTCTCCACGCTCAAGGCCCGCGATAGAAGCTAATGCAATAGCTAAAAAAATCATCAAAATCGGCCCAATAGAAGCCGAGATACAGCAACTTTTTGCGCCGCGCTCGATTTGAAGCGTCGATTTCAAGTTTCGCTCTCTATCCCCCATCCCCTCAGACTTGACGCGCCGAACGCTACCGCTACAACTTTCTTTGATTTTTCCTACTTCATGCACAAGGGCGATGTTATATCTTAAAGCACATACAAAAACTTCTCGGAAAAATCTATTTGCTGGCATTTTTTTTATTGTTACAACATTAAAAGTTATACCGCAAACACTCTCGATTTTTCACGTTTATTATCTCAGCACCTATTCTGCCAAATTAAACGCATTTTTTTTTAAAGGATCGTCTTTCCGAGAACTATTTTTAGGTACTTTCAGTATTTTTCTTCGGTATCCAAATTCGCTTTAAAAATTAATTATTTATAAGACGAAATTTTCCAACTTTTCAAAATCGCATAAAAAAATTATAAAAACTTAAAAATTATTCATTTTAACTATTGTGTATTATAGTTTAGAGGTGTAAATGGTTGTTAAAAAATCGGTGCCTATTACAACTCAAAAATGTAAGCCTGGCATGAACGCAAAAATGACGTTAATTTTTTCGCGGGAATTAATTCATGTAAAAACTATCACGCCAATTTAATCGGCCTTTGGCATATTGTTTTATACTATAATAGGGTTCTTAAATCCCAATTTATAGGGTGATTGAATGATTTCTTATCTGCGAAACAAATTCTTTATAATAACCTCGTTTTTTAGTTACTTTTTTTTGCATTTATCGCCATTTCTCATTGAAAAAATTGAATATATCTATTTTAAACCAAATCTATCTGGTAGAGAATTCCATAAAGAACAAATTCGTAAGTATACTTTTTTTCTCTATCTTGCATATTTAAAGAGTTATATTAAGAAATATCGGAAAAAATAAGCGATTTTTGCGTTTTTTAGCAGTTTATGATATGCAAATAGCACAACTTTTTCAGCTGGCGGACCTTCATATTTTCTTTTCCTAGATGATTTCCGAGCAATTCTAACCAATATCTAATCTACGTCAGGACACAGCCATATTTCAAAGGATTGGGGTCTAATTCTCCTGGACTATATTGCTGTATCAACAATTTCAAAAAATGTACACTGATAATTAATTAACAAAACAAAAAAATTGACTGTCTCGACCCTTACTTCGTGGAATATGCTCATATTAGTGTTTTTGAATGAAACTCACGGTTTCTAGTTAATTCCACAATATAATACAAGTTATTGGAAATTCTAAAAAATTGACAATTGTTTCGATAAATCAATATCATCGTCAGAATGACAGAAGTTACATTTCATTTTATGCCTACCTGATGTTTAGTAGTTATTTTTGGCTAGACCAACAAGTAACCTAACTTGTGATTGGCTTAATATATGTTTATAGAAAAAAGAAGAAGATGTGATATTAAAAATATTGAAGCTTAGATATTATTAGCCCTATGGTGATATTCTGGATATCATTTTTCCAATTAAGATCAGTATAACTGTGCAATGATATAGAAAACCAGGAAAACTATATCTGCTGATCTTTACAATTATCACTTAAGAAGACAGTTTATTAGTGGAGAATTCCCTAGATTTAACTGTTCATTGACAACTTCATATTGTGGGTTTCTTAAATGTCTTCTAATTTCCAGTTCTTCAAGGAAATCCAGTTCTTGTTTCTTTTCACAAATATGCAGCACTTCTAGTTCTGTGTTAGGTGTCAATGAATGATTGGTGTCAAGTAGATGTTTTGCGTAGTGGGATTTATCTGGTTGTTTTAATCTGTATGCTCGTAAGTGCTCACTGTATCGTATTTCAGAATTCCTAAGGGTCTGACCCAAATAGACAGCATTACATTCTGCACATTTGAGTTTATATATACCTGACTTCTTTAATAGTGGTATTTTTGTTTTTACATTTAACAATTTTGTACTAACGTTACTTTCTGTTTTAAAAGAAATTGTTGTATTCGTTGCTGAAGATATTATCTTTGAAATATTATTAGAAATATTTCCTGCATATGTGATGGTTTTATAAGTTTTAATTCCATCAGCTTGTTTAGGATATATTAGTTGTAATGCCACTTTTTCCTCTTTTTTACTAATTAGCTTATTTATCATATCTAATGGATAACCGTTAGATGTTGCTATTTGTCTAATTGTATTAATCTCTCTATCAAAATTACATTTGTTCATAGGAACTGAAAAAGCTCTATGTATCATTGAATTATATGCTGCTAGTCTGTGTGACACAGGGTGGTTAGAATTGAATGGAATTGTCACATCAGTCTGTGTTGATTTTCGGTAAATTGAATAATCAAGTACATTATCAACTCTTTGAATTTTTAAATCAAGAAAATTGATTGAGCTATTTTCTTCTATTTCTAATGTAAATTTAATTTTCGGGTGTGAATTATTGATGTGGTTGAAAAGTACATCTAATTGTCGTTCACTACCTATAAAACAAGCTAATATGTCATCTACATATCTATACCAAAATAAAATATTTTTCGAAATATTACTTTCAAAGATCTTTCTTTCTAAATTATCCATAAAAAAGTTTGCTAAAATAGGTGATATAGGTCAGACCCGTAGGAATTTTGAAATACGACACAGTGAGCACTTACGAGCATACAGATTAAAACAAGCAGATAAATCCCACTACGCAAAACATCTACTTGACACCAATCATTTATTGACACCTAACACAGAACTAGAAGTGCTGCATATATGTGGGAAGAAACAAGAACTGGATTTCCTTGAAGAACTGGAAATTAGAAGACATTTAAGAAACCCACAATATGAAGTTGTCAATGAATAGTTAAATCTAGGGAATTCTCCACTAATAAACTGTCTTCTTAAGTGATAATTGTAAAGATCAGCAGATATAGTTTTCCTGGTTTTCTATATAATTGCACAGTTATACTGATCTTAATTGGAAGAATGATATCCAGGATATCACCATAGGGCTAATAATATATAACCTTCAATATTTGTAATATCACATCTTCTTCTTTTTTCTATAAACATATATTGAGCCAATCACAAGTTAGGTTACTTTTTGGTCTAGCCAAAAATAACTACTAAACATCAGGTAGGCATAAAATGAAATGTAACTTCTGTCATTCTGACGATGATATTGATTTATCTAAACAATTGTCAAATTTTTAGAATTTTCAATAACTTGTATTATATTGTGGAATTACCTAGAGACCGTTAGTTTCATTTAAAAACACTAACAAAACAAATATTATGCTCTGTAAATATTCACAAAATGAAAAAGTAGAAATAAAATTCGAATTGGGTGTATTTTATTTGATTATTTTGGAACAAACAGGTGTAACGGATCAATGATATATCAAAAAACATTGAAGCATTTAAAACCAAACGGAATATAGGACATTCTATAATCAATGCAAAAAAATGAAAAATTTTAATGGCTTGATGAATAACTGGACATTAATTGTTTCCCAATATTGTACACTCAAGTTTGATCATTAAAAATGCCAAGAAAACACAATTTTATGTATATGTGGAATACATTTGTGGAAATTACCGTAACGTTTCTAATATTAAATTTCTTTTAGTTATTTAGCTTCGGATTAATGGTATAGAATTAATACAATTCATGATTTTCATTCAGTAACTTTATAATGAATGACTATTTTATTTTATCCCTGGACGATTAGATTAGAAATGTTAACTAGTAATAATTTCATTCGTTACTGAATGCAGTGAAAAGAGGGGCGTACGTTCATATTGTTACTATAAATAATGTTGTTAAATTGTTGTTATAAAAGCCGGTAATTGCAGCTCATTGTCGTTCTCATTATGCAATTTAGAATGTAATTTGCAATAAACGTCAATGTTGCCTCTGCTGGGTTAGGACAAAATTATAGTAAAAGCGTTCTATATATCTATGTCCAAATAAAAAACAATGTATGAAGGATTTGATTAATTTTAATAATAACGCCGCGCAATATTTTTACTCTAGAGGGACAAAGCATGGGAAATTCAGAGTAATAGTTCTAAACTAATATTTTTCATCATAGATTATCGATTGGTTGATTTTACAAATAAATATTTTCTTTCCTTTCTTTCTGCCCCTACCCTTTCATACGTAGGAAATGTTTTTATTTCCTAGGCTTCCACAAATCGATATTCTCCATTGTTTCCTATTTTCTGTTAATGTCTCTTTCATTACACTCTCTCTCTATATATATATATATATATATATATATATATATATATATATATATATATATATATATATATATCTGTCTCTCTCTCTCTATCTCTCTCTCGTCAATTTTCCTTTATTCCGAATGATTTGGAATTATTTTTCATACTTTACTTGAAAAATGCCGTGTTAAAGCATGATAACCTGAAATCCTGGTATTCTTTATGATCCTTTTATTATTAGTAGCCTCATATCCAAACAATTACAATGGTCCACATTCCCCAGCATTATAATGAGAACATCTGTATCCCATTTAATTAGAATATCACCAACAGAAGTGTAATTCAAGTTAACAAACATGATGAACTATTTTAATATCAGCTAATCATGAATCTCTAATGATAAATCTTTGTTAATCTAGTAGCGAATATCGCAATTTACATGAATGATAGTGTCATCGAACGGGGTCACTTTCAATGCACATAAATGTATACCCGATCGAAAATTCTCTCAGTTAACGCTGTAAAGCCGGTATAGCTTTACCTGTTATTGTTGCTGCCAATCGCCCTCATTGCTACCCGCAGTTTTCTATCTCGATTCCATGCAATAATCATACCAATGTTTTCCGATTATCAATCCTTGGAAAAACTGTCTGTTTTATTGTGTGTATTCTTCAATATATGTAGAAGACAAGTTACAAAAATTTCAGAATAAATCAAAGCGTCCGTTTCCTATTTTCGAAGTTACAATTTTAGGGGATTATTAGCTATAATGCAAACCCCTCGAAAAGAGTCCAGTTATTTCTCATTATATATTGACGTAAGATTGGATTTGTTTGTATTGATCAAGTAGTTAATTGTCAATAATCTTTTTACTACTTACCTGTGTGCACAATACTTAGTTAGTGTAGAGTCTGTTCAGAGATATAAGAAAGTGACTAACTGACTCCTATTAGGAAAGTCCGGGCCAGCTGTAAAATTTGAATATGGCCGATCAGGTCCATACTTTAGTTAGAATGTAATCATGGTTTTGCAATAAACACAACATTATGTTTGTGTGTAAATGGGTATATCTCTATAAATCGCACAATGTCTATTTTTCCATTTGGCAATTTGATAAATAATTTCAGATCAGATATTTTTATTTTTCCGCTCAACCTATCTATATGCGAGAAAAGTATTGGTTTACCCCAAAAAAAGTTGGAATTTTGAAAAAATCTTTTGAGTTATTTTCACGTTTTCCATCAACAACAACTCGAAAAAACGATTTTTAGAAAAAAATCCTGTGTGTATGTCGTCGTCGTCGTTGTCGTCGGCCACTTTTCCTTACATGTCTTGTTAGCACGATTCAGCCTCCGGAGTGCCATAAGTCACCAATTTTATGATTGAATATTGTTAAGGACATTTCACAGATGAACCAGAGCCAGTACAACGGGTGCTATGGTACTTGAAGTACGACTTTTTGTCATTTTTTGAAAAATTTCAGTTTGTTAGCACGATACAGGCTCCGCAGTTCAACAAATCATCACTTTTATGATTGAATATTATTCAGGACATCTCATTGATGAACCCTATTGATTTTTAGCTCACCAGAGCCAATACAAAAGGTGCTACAGTACTTTAAGTACGATATTTTTGTAATTTTTTGAGAAGTTTCAGTTTGTTAGAACGATACAGCCTCCTCAGTATGTACAAGTTACCAATTTTATGATTGGATATTATTCCAGAGCGTCTCAAAGTTGAACCCAATTGATATTCAGCTCACCAAAGCCAGTACAACGAGTGCTATGGTACTTGAAGTACCAAATTTTTGTCATTTTGGGATAATTTTCAGTTTGTTAGCACGATACAGCCTCCAGAGAGTATACGATGGATCAATTTTATGATTGAATATAGTTCAAGGTGTCTTACAGATGTACTCTATAGATTTTCAGTTCACTAGAGCGAGTACAGCGGGTCCTGTAAACCCAGATATACTAAATTTTTGGTTATTTTTGGAGAAATTTCGGTTTGCTAGTACGATACATCCCCCGAAGTGTATACAAGTAACAATTTTATGATAGAATATTGTTCAGGCCCACAGATGCGGAAAAATTAGTTTTAATCTTTAAAACCGTTTATTGTACCTAGATTAATTCAATAGGCTAAATTGAGAGTGAAACTTTTTATATCACGATTATTTGTTTTTTTTGTAGTTTATGAAAAATGCTCAAAATGGGGGAGGGGGTGAGATACGAGGGAGTGGCATTATGAACGGTTTGATAATAAGGGGTAGATGGAAGATTCAAAATCCACTTAATTGCGCGCTGCGACAAAGTACTCAAGATCTCGTCATGCTAAGTGCGGAGGAAATGATAAACTTCTTGAATGTGCCTGTTGGCATCAATAAAATTCCGGCTTTGATTGGGCCAGATGGAACGAGGAAGACCTCTACGAGCGATAAATCTATGGTGTGCTGCTAAGAAGACGTCAGTAGAAAGTTCGGAAGCAAATTCCAGATGTACAGCCTTAGTCGCGGTACAAACAAAAACGTATAGATAGATCCTTGGTAAGGTGGCTTTACGAAGACGAGATGATAGAGAAATTAATACAATTAAACAAATAGCATCATTCAATGGTTATCAACTATACACGATAAATTACTGTTGGTTGATTAAATCGATCTTTTCCTCTCGAGAAAGAGGAAAAAATGCGGAACATGAGGATAATGAGTATTCCTTCTGACAAAATATACAAGAAAGGATCTTTGAATCGAAACGTACTTAACTATGTCAATTTGAATCTGAAAAATTTGAATTGCGACTTGCAATGAATGAATTGGATCTAGAAGTGACCGTGTAATGAGTGATGGGGTTAGTACTTGCGCGGGTAGAGATTATTTCCAATGTTTTCATCTGTTGTATTACGAAATACAACAAATCATCAAATCGCGGAACTCGTTCCAAATAATTACGATCTTCGAAGGCATTAGCGGTACGGGCATCAAGATTATTTAATGATAAAGTTAACAAAATGAAGTTGGCTAGATTATCTGAGGATAATGCTTTAATATCCTATACGTAATTTGTATGCGTCTCGTGAAAATGTTTCGTATTGTATAGTGAATTAGAAGAAATTGGTTGAATGAGAATTTCATTTAAATATGCTTGAGCTATTCTGCGGAGAGATTGATATCTGCTTACCAGTGCCGAATAGGCCAATTCATAATTTTCACATGTTAGTTGTAAGCTATAAACAACTGAGAGAGCACTTCCGCTCAGGTTGGAGCGTAAGAAATGGAACTTTTCGATAGGAGAGAGAGACGAGCTATTGTATATAAGGGGTTGAAACCGCGCTAAGAAATCCGGCCATTTCCCAATGTCACCTGAGAAAGTCGCCAAATGAATTTTAGGTAATGCAACAATACTTTGAGAGCTTGCACTAGCGCTGATGGCAGCAGTAGTAGGTTATGTTATTATAAATGGTACAAATTTTGAAAGGTAGAATGTTTTTAAAGTAGGTATATTTTTCTTCCATTCTCAATTTCTAGCAATTTCCACAATGCTGTCACTTGGTATCAATATTATTAAATAGCACATGTCCTTACATGCAATATGTAATGCACCTTGTATCATGTGATAATAGTTATATTTTTCAATTATCACTATTATATATGCATCAAAATGAATTATGCATTTCTTGTCTTTTGAGAGCGGTTTCAATTTTTCTTCATTCAGATACTTCAAAGGTCACTTCACTTCAATTAAGCATTTTTCGCTTTTCGCTAACAAACCCATATTATCATTAAAACAGGGTTTCAACAGAATGTTGAAAGATGGTTTGATGATACTAGAACAAACCATCAGTATTATTTATCTCATATTTTCACATTATTCAAATAATCCAGTAAACATAACCTCAAACATAGCTTTTAAAATTAAAAAATACGGATTGCAGGATAATTAACATTATCATAACTAATTTTTGATATCGGGTCGATACGATTACGTACTTTTTAATAATTTATTCCTTTCAAAAACATTTATGAAACTCTTAAATAATCTACACTCAAATGGAAATTATGTCAACAAATTTTGTTTAGATCCGTATATATAATATTCTCTTATCTATGCACAGGTGTGCTGTGGTTTGGATGCACCATTAAAAACAGAGATAAGGTTTCTGCGCTCACAAGAAGTTGAAATTTTCGAACAAAGATGCGTTTCTTTGAACCGTCAAGAGTGAAAAGACAGAGAGAGAAAATATGTTGAATAAGTAAAAGCCGATTCAGTACTACTATCGACATCTATCGTAAATATTTTGAACCAAATAATTACTAAATTAGTGACTAGTATTGTGTAGGTTTTTAGATTTATATACCTGTGAGGAGGCCCCTCTTAATGTATCGCTATCATCATATTATGTTTAATTATTATTGGTTATATATTATTTACATTATGGATATAGGATTTTTTCACTTCTTCATTATGTGTAAAAGAATTTGAACAACTTTGTGAAAGGATGTTAAACGATTCAGTTTCTATTAGTTTAATAGTGGGGCACAATTGTTACAACGAATAGCAAATTTCAGTTGGTGCCAAACATATTCCATAGGATTAAATATACAATAGTCTAGTGGAAGTCCTAAAAGTATATGCCCTAGATTTTTTGCAAAATTATCACAGAAGTATTCCTTTTGTAGTTTTAAACTTAGTAATACCTCAAATAATAGCCTTTTGATGTAATCTCCGTGAAAATAAATGTCATTATCATACATGTAGTTTTGTATTGTTGCTTTTGTGTAATTTAAGGAGAAAGTCTTGGTCGACTGCTTACTATGGTAGCCACTGTCCATTACAATTACGCTATTCGGAGGTATTTTTGGAATTAGCTTGTGTTTGAACCAAAACCCAAATAAATCAGTATTGGTGTCCTCATGGTAATCTAAAGGAGAATCTTTAATCTTCTTTATAGACAAACATTTGGTTAGGTTAGGTTAGGTTAGGTTTTTTTATAGACAAACATTTGGAATGCACCCATCCTTAAATCCAGTAAGCAAAATCGTAATTAGATTACCTCTTGTGGATGGCGCATTTGTTTTGTTTTACACTTGCCGCTTGAGTCAACCCCATTTTCCAGGGTATCATATGTATCGAACCAGGCTTCATCCAAGTAAATAATTGGCCTTTGCTGACCTTTGTAAACCCTAATTTTTTGTAGGTATTCGAATTGCCGTTTCCGAATTCTACTGGATTCAATAAATACCTGTATTTTAATTTTTTTAAATCTAAAATCCATGCGTTGGACACACTTCTATAACATTGTTCTGCCACATTTCAAGTCTTTTAATTGAATTATCTAATGTAGGCACGCTTTGTTCCTTGTTTTTGATTATAATTTAATTGAACTTCGTCGACTGGCTTAGATATTCAACTACATTAATAATCTTAATCTGACAATTAATAGTTTATTATATACAAATGGTAAGTAAGAACTTAATGATTTGGGAACGTTATGTTTCGATTTGATGAGTACGCACTTGAGTCGTATGTGAACTAAGTAACGATATGTTAGACTTAGTATCTCTGACTGAATTTGAGTAAAGCTTACTTCTAAATGTAGCGACGACTCACTGAATTTGAGTGATGAACTGGAAAACTAATTAAGAAACGACGTGTTTGACTTAATAGAGGTGAAACGATGGGTATTGACTTGAATTACACTTAGAACTTAAGTTTCAACTTTGTTGCACAACTTGAGGAACCGGTTCACCATTCAACCAACTAACTCATTGATAATGTAACCGATAACTTACTAACCGATTGCGTAACTTTGTGATAACTGCTTAACTAAGTGTGACTGCTTCCTAAATGAACATTAAACTCACTTAGTTGAGTATTGAACTGATTTCTTCACGTTGTAAGACGTGTTAAATAGAAATCTGCAAGGGGCGTGTTTACACGTGGATTGAGGTGACTAAAAAAAAATAAACATTTCCTATTGGCCAGTATCATTTGATTTGTCGGAACCATCGACAAGAATCAACAATAGATATTTCAATTTCTATTGAACGTTCAATAGGTGAGACCGTCCTTTTATAACCTTCTACTCAAAATGTTATTCGAAGGTTTATTACAGACCATTTTATCATAGAAATTGAAATACAATGCGACAATAAGCCTTTTACGAATTTTACAATGTACTATTTACAATTCTATTAACTCAATAAACTAATAGTGTGAAACTTTACGTTTTGCTTATTTGACGGCGTTACAATCCTATTGACAAATGAAATTTTTTAATATAGGATTTCAAACACAATGCGACAATATGTCTTTCTCGAACTTCACAATGTGTTATTCCGTCTGCTCTAACAATGCTACTTTACAAATAATAGTGCGAAACGTGATATTTCGTAAATATCTTACAAAGCTACAAATAAAGTGAATTTACCCTTTGATTGCATAAAAATACCGAAAGGATACAAAGAGATCTACAACTACCTTAACACATTTTTACAATGTTAGCAATAAAATGAATTTACGCCTTGAAATATATAACAATGGCGAAAAGACGCAAAGTGAGTTTCATATCTACAAATATTTTACACGTTTTTAAAAAGTACCTTAATCTATACTATTCAAGATTTTCTAATCTTGGACATTCCTTGTTCAACTTTTAAATGTTACGCTGTATCATATTTTAATTATTTCCATCTACATTCGAAAAAATGCAGGAACAATTTTTTTCCTCGCTAAAATGGGATTATTCACAATTTTTCACATAGTCTATGTTGAAATTTTGGTTAATGTGGCCGTTTCTTCTAACGCTGCTTTCTTGCTGACAATACATTCAATGAGAGTTGAATAAACATTGTTTATTACTTCCTTAGTTTCCACAGAAAACTGTTTTCCTGCTTTTCCACGGGGTTATCTCCTGAGATACATTGGGTTCGCACATATTTTCCAAGACTGACACGCGACTATACACACGCCTAATTACACACGAAGTAAGAATAATTACTATGGTTAACACTAACTAGTGTGGCTATGTATACAGTCTTTAAAACATAATTTGTTTTATGGGATTAACCCTTTCGTTTTGAATCAGGTAAAAGGACCAAATAATTTTATTTTTATTATCTTAATAATGAAATTACGTCTCCCGTATTTGCAGTTTAATACATTCTTAAGTACGGACCTATTCTTACCTGCCATTATTCATTC
The DNA here is from genome assembly GCA_963921935.1 of Galeruca laticollis. NCBI lineage: Eukaryota > Metazoa > Arthropoda > Insecta > Coleoptera > Chrysomelidae > Galeruca > Galeruca laticollis. The sequence goes on from OY998183.1 coordinate 78,455,077, forward strand.
ATTCAATGTTTGCATATGGCAATCCTTAGAAAAACCCATTCAAAATGCGGTAAGTCACTTTCTTATATCTTTGAATATGCTTTTCTATAGAATTGGTACAATAAACACTTTAAAACCTGCATCATTGAATATCTGGTTATTAGCGACACAAATACAAATAATAATTACAATTTGTTTCACAATTGAATAAAATTCAAAAACTCAAACACGCATTCATTGGTATTTGAATGGAACACTTCATTGGTGTTTGAAGGTATCTTGTACATTAACCGATTCATAATATATGTTGTGCACTTCACTAAGATGTACTTTCCACTCAATGGCCCTTCACATTCACCACACACTGGTTTAGCTTTTCTAATAGAATCCTATTTGAAGTAGCGCTTCAAATGACAAGGGTTGTTACTTATCTCATTTAAAATAAAAAGAAAAAACAACTGAATTTCATCAAGAATGTTTTAATTGCTTTTCAAAATATTTGCCTTTGGGATCTACACATTTTTGCATACGATTGAACCACTCTTAAAAGCTCTTCGTCCGGTCCGAAGATGATAGCTCTAAGACAGTGGTTCAAAACTGGGGGGCGCGCCCCCCTGGGGGGGCGTGGAGAAAGTCCAGGGGGGGCGTGACACCCAAATGAAATAAATAAAAAAAATTACAAAAATAATTTCCTCAGATTTTTGAAATAAAGTCTTTCTAAGTTTTCAAAATTGTTTTTGTAATGTTTCAATTTCCACGTTTTTTTTACCAATTTCCACGCTTCCACATAAAGAATATTCACTTGACATAATGGTCAAGTGTTTGTAAAAAATTAAAGCCATTGTTTAAAATAAAACAGATCAAAAATCCTTTGTTTAAAAAACAATTAATTTGCAAATTAGAGAACAGTGTTGCCGAACTCAAACCGCCCATTTCAAAGAACGTAAATTCCCCCATTACAAAAGGCGTAAATTTCCCCGTTGCAAAGTTGTAAACTTTATCAAAGAAGGCTACAGTTTCTAAAACTACAAAACACACAAGAGTTCAATATTCTCGAAACCGTCCCCCCTCCATAGCAGTTACTGTCAGACGCAACGGGTGTGTGTACCGATACCTCCGTTTGGCCTTGGCGTGAGTGCGAGTGTCCCACCACCCCTACCACGCCCACCCCCACCGTATCTTCAATGCAATGTCAATAACCTTGCAGTTTGTTCAGTGCTTGCGTTGTAACTAGTCCGTTGTGCCAACAGTGCTTTCCGTGAATTATCAGTCAGCGTGTTTGCTGTATTGTGGGTGTTCTGTAATTGCTGCGACGTTTGAATTGGAGTAATTTTTTTTGTGTTGTGTGAGTTCTGTGTGAAGCTGAATCAGAGAAGATGAACACGGCAAAGAAACGCAAGTATATTGACGATTATATTCAATATGGGTTTGTTTCCTTGCTTAAAGATAATGTTGATCACCCTCAGTGCGTTATTTGCTGAGGTCTTAAGCAATTACGCGATGAGGCGTAATCGTCTTCTGAGACATTTGTCAACCAAACATGCCTCTTTAAAGGACAAACCTAAAGAGTTTTTCGCTGCAAAATCTAAGAATTTAAAGCGCATGAAGTTAGATAGCACTGGATCTGCTGCTCAGTCATCTCTAAAAGTGCTTGAAGCTTCCTATGAATTATCTCTTATTATTGCTAAGGAAAAGAAAAGTCACACTATTAGTGAAACACTTGTTAAACCGTGCCTTTTAAAAGCAGCCGATGTTCTCCTTGGAACTGATAGTATGCAAAAGCTATCACAAATACCACTTTCAGACAACACCGTAAAACGCCGCATTGATGATATGGCCGAGGACATTAAAAACCAGGTGGTTGATGCAATAAAAAAATCCCCGTTTTTTGCTATCCAGCTTGACGAGAGTACAGACATAGCACAATGATCTCATTTGATTGTATATGTTCGTTACATTGAAAATGAAAGAATGAAGGATGAACTGATGTTTTCTACTGAGCTGTTGACCACTACTAAAGCTGTAGATGTGATGGAAGCAGTATCAGACTTTTTTAAGGAACACGAACTTTCTTGGCCAAAACTTATTGGTGTATGCACAGATGGTGCTCCTCCAATGCTGGGTTCTCGTTCAGGCTTTGTGCAGTTGGTCAAAGAGAAGAATGCTAATGTGGTTGGGATTCATTGTTTTATTCACCGCCAAGCCTTGCCAGCAAAAACTCTTCCTAACGAACTCAATGCTGTTTTAAAGCTTTGTATTAAAGTAGACAACTACGTTAAGAACAGTGCATTGAATACTCGACTGTTTAAAATTCTGTGTGAAGATTTAGGAAGTGATCACAAAACGCTGCTATTTCATACAGAAGTACGATGGCTATCAAAAGGCAATATGTTGGGAAGACTATTTGAACACCGTGATGAAGTGATAACGTTTTTGGCACAGCAGAAACAAAACGAGCTTAGTGCAGAGTTCAAAAAACCCTGTAACCAAGTGATTTTGGCCTATTTATCAGACTTTTTTGACACGTTAAATAATCTAAACTTGAGACTGCAAGGTGCAGACTCAAATATGGTAACACATCGGGATGCTATCAAGATGTACGTTGAGAAACTACAACTTTGGATACGTAAAGTGTCAATGAACCCTAGCAACTATTCAAGTTTCAGCAAAGTAGTGTCAGTCTCAGAAGAAGTATGTTTTGAGGACGTTTTTGAAGGACCGCTTTTGAAAAACTTGATAATTGACCATTTGAAGAACCTCAAGGAGGAGTTCAGCAGGTACTTTCCTAACTTGTCAGAGGAGTTTTACAAACTATCAACCGATCCGTTCAACATGGACATACAGTTGCTGCCAGAAGAGTTGCAAGAGGAGGGAATAGAAATAAAAAATGACTCTCCTGCAAGATACGATTTTGACAAAATGGACAAGCCCTCATTTTGGTTAAAGTACTTAAAAGTTTACCCCAGTGTTTCAGAGAAAGCTGTTCGGATGTACTTGCCTTTTTCAACAACATACATGTGCGAAAAAGCGTTTTCAACTCTTGTGGCGATCAATACCAAGTACCGCAACAAACTTGATGTCGAAAGTGACCTACGCTGTGCTTTGTCTGAAATTCAGCCCAGGATCTGTCAACTTATCCAGAACATGCAAGCAAACCCATCTCACTAAATTACATTTTATGTTTTGTTTTTGTAAGTAGGTAGGCCTATCGTTTCACGTCCCTTAAATTGAAAATGTATCTGTTTTACAATGTTAAATTTTGTATCAGTAATTATATTCGTTTTTCATGTAATACTTGTTTTAATTTTCACCATACGTACAATTATTGAATCTTTCCATTCTGCGTTACCGCATTCAACAGTGATCGAAAAATCTACCTACTCACCGTATCAAGTAGGCACATACTTGTACAAGTAGGAGTTGGTATGTACGGCACCGTGGAAATAGGGTATTGCAAAATGGAAAGCTGATATGTGTAGGGGGGCGTGGGGGGTCTCCAAATAACCAGAGGGGGGCGTGGTACAAAAAAGTTTGGGAACCCCTGCTCTAAGACATGCATTTGGGAGGATTCAACCGCTTGTTCGGGTTTCGAAAGTCGGTGCTCACACAGCTTATCTTCAATAAGCAGGACCAAGAAGAAATCATTGGATACGAAGTCAAACTATCTATGGGGGTTGTCTACACTAATTTAATTTGAATCGTATTAATTTAATTACATCAGATAACTCCTTCCTGAGTTATTATCAGCCGGACTAATTTCTATTCGAAGAAGGGTGAAACAGGGAGACACTATTTTCCCGAAACTATTCACACTGTTTCACATGTTTTTAAGCAACTCAAATGGGACCAGAAGTGCCTAAAGAACTATCACCTTCGTTTACGGATGACATAGATAGATAGCTTATTGTGCATAAGATACATCTTTTCACAAGGGTTCGGTACAAAATTTCAAGAGAGGAATTAAGATAATTCGAAATAAATTATGACAGAACTAGTTTGGAAATTAATAAAAAAAAAGTTAAGATGAAAGCCAAAATATACAATTTGTGTGTACTTCTTTCATTTTTTTTTGGCGAAAGGAGCTATATAGGTCCGAAACCTCGGCTCCTTATTCATTTGTAATAATAATAATAATAATAATAATAATAATAATAATAATAATAATAATAATAATAATAATAATAATAATAATACTTCATGATACAGCCAATCATTCACCATGTGCAATTACTCGAGCTTTAATATACTAATAATGCTATGAGCTAATTTAGTAAGTTCAAAGAATCCATTTTGTGTATTTTTAATATTAAGATAGCGTACCAGATCATAAATATTATGAACATTCAGAAAAAAACTATTTTTTCTAAGAGGGCTGTAAATGGGACATTCAAAAAGCATATGATGTAATGACTCCGGGGAATCCATATTACAGACAGTGCAATTCTCGGTTCTGTGACTAATATAAAAACTTCCTTTGAAAGACAATTCTAAAAATGTTTTCCTACAGGTTCTAAGTTGCGCTATTATTCTGGTTATATAGATGTGTGCGGATATTTGCAAATAATTGTTATTTTCACCAACTAGTAAGTGTGACTATACTAAAGAGTAACTAGAAGCAACCTTTTTGTTTGTCACCATCAAGCAGTCGTTTTCGAAATTTGTCTAGCATAAGTCTATCTAAACTACGCACATTTGTACTCAATCATTTTCCCATAGACACTCACACCGCGCATACATAAACCATTATTTAAGTTGCGTCACCCAATTATACTTTGAATGATGCTAACTGAACAAGTCGATTGAAACAAATTTTTGGAAGTCTTGAAGGGTCCATTCTTTTGATTTTGTTCAACCAAAGCAGGGCATGTTTGAAAACAACCGTTGTCAGTCGTTTCCAGGAGTACAATGTAATCTGGGGTATTCTTTGACAGACTTAGGAGTTGTTTGAAAAAGTTTACCTGTACACGCTCTATAATATCAGTGTAACGCAGACCCCGTATACCAATTCCAAAAGAAAGAAGATAAAATAATTGGATTATATACTCGTAGATTGATCCGCGATTCATTCATTTTTAACCGACACAGTATATCCATGGCCATTTTTTGCGAATATCTTTACTTTTGTTTTATCGCTATTGACTACAAGTTTGTTATCAGTAGTAATAACACAAGGACATTGATAATTGTTCGAAAAAATTTTATGACAGATTTCAAAAACTTGTTGCTTGGAAACAGACCGACGCCGCAGGCGGAGGTCTGTTGCCTATAAACAACAAGCTTGAGAAAGTTGTTATAAAGATTTTAAGCATTTATCAATGTTCGAGGGTTATTCGGATAGAAATGTTTTTGCTAATCATAGAAAAGAAGTACAGAACTTCTATAATTTCATTAATATTCTCGTGAGTATTATGACCAAATCGTGCCATTTTGAAATATTAAATATTTGAAACGTCAAAATCGAAATAAATAATCAAATTGTATCCATAGCAACATGATAGAGTGAAAACCGCCCATGGGATCTGTTTTCAGTATAATGTTGTTCTGATTGGTTGTGTTCAATCGAATGACCTCAAATTAACTGATTTCATTGGACTTCTACTACAGCAAAAAACTTTCAAAGCAATAAGACTCGACTACCTTTAGTTTTCGCTCTATATCAGTTGGAGAGTCGCCAAGGATAACTATATCATCTGCGTATTGAAGCATTAATACGTCGTTGTTGCCGTCAATAGTAGGTCCAGATTTTTTTAGCAAAACAATCTTGAATGTCAGACATGAAAATAGAAAAAATTGACTATTTGATTCTCCTTGCAAGACACCTTCCGAGATGTTGTCTTTTTTACTGTATAAGTTTTGTTGCTTGATTGAGAATGTTGCGTTATCGTATATCTGTTTTAGTATTCGAATGTGTTTAGAACTAATCCCAAATTTATGAAGTTTCAACCAAAAAAGTTTATGATTTATACTGAAAAATACTCTTTTGAGGTCTACAAAGACATCAAACACTTTTCTGCGCTGAAGTTTGAGAGTGATTTGCAAGATCGAGGTTAAAATGAAAATATTATCTAAACAGCATCTGTCTTTTCGGAAGCCATATTGTGTTTCTGGAAGGATGGAATTATCTTCACACCAGCTGAACAGACAGTTTAGTAAAATAAGTGTGAATACTTTAACACAGCAGTTGATTAGCGATATACCGCGATAGTTGTTTGGATCATCTAAGGGTCCTTTCCTGTGAAGCATTGTTAGAATTGAGTCATACCAGCCAAGTGGAATTTTTTCTGATTCTAATATTTTATTATATATGTGACATATGTACAAACGCCAATTTTGTGGTGTTTCAGAAACTCATAGGTTATGCCATCCCTACGAGGAGCCTGGCCATCTTTACACAACAACAGGCATTGATCAAGTTCTGCGAGTGTTATGTGTGAATCCAGAAACTCATTTCTAACGCCAAAACAGCTGATATCAAATTTAACCTTAATTGTAGTTAAGTGGGCGTAAAATGGCTCCCACTCCGCAATTAATAACGGACAGAATTCATTTTTGCACCTGAATAAGTTTAAAGTTTTCCAAAACTCTGACTGATTTCTAGCTTTGGAAAGAGCAACTATAACATAATCTTCAGACACTTGTTTCTTTTATAAAATTAGCTGCTAATATTCTTTTCTTATATTAATGTAATTCGTTATATATGGTTCTGAAAACCGATGCTTTTGGCACACTTTTAATTTAATTTTCACGTGAGTCTTTAGCTGTTCACATTCAACATCAAACCAAGAGTTAAGAGGATTTTTTTTGTACTACTATTTTTTTTCGTTGAAAACAGACCTAAATTTTTTGCTGCGTCCCAGATACTTGAACAAAGATTATTATATAAAATATCTACATTTCCACATATACCTACATTCGGCAAGTGCTGAACACATATTGAAATCTGTGGCTTTAGTATTGTCCCATTTCAGGCTAGTGAATGAGGATGAAAATGCAATGTTAAACTCATTCCTTATTAAAGGACCGAAAGCTAAAAGTGAGACGTGGTCTGGCAAATATTGATCATCTAGTACACTAATTTTGTCAACAAATTCTAGTTTATCATTACAACAGATACATACATCAATAACACTTTGCCCCAAGGATTACAAAAAGTAAAATTTGCAGGTCTGTCAGTATTAACATGACAATTTACTAATGAAAAGTTTCTAATAGACATAAATTCAAGAAAATAGCGTCCTTGAGCATTACTCATTTTGTCGTGACAACATGTCAGAAAAAAATTGATATCTTCAGGGATCTCACTAAGTTCTGCGATTCGACCATTAAAGTTACCAATTATGAAAGTTATATAGCCGGAATATTTTTCAAGTATCACATCAAGTGAAACTCCGAAAGTTTCTAATATTTCACTGTAGTTTCTTGTCGAAGGAATGTACACAGGGCAAACAATGAACTGAGGAGAAGACATTGTAAACTGATATATGAGCCACCAAGGAAAAGTCTCCAAGAGTCTTGGGCTGTAACTGTTTTTGTAGAATATGGCTAGGCCTCCCTTTGCACGTCCTACCGACTTCCCCCTAATTGCTTTGGAGTGAACAACATATAACGAATAAGATTCGGTACTTCAATATCAGTAGCCTGCCACGTTTCACATAAACATAAGACATCATATTGCACATGCGAGTCTTTATCGAGAAAATTGTTAAGACTTTTAAATCCCTGCACATTCCAGAGTACTACTCTAACATTGCATTGGTTGCTTAAGGGCACATCTCGAGTTGAAGTGCTTGTTGCTTTTTCTCCATCATTTCAATTTATTTCTTCCTTTCTACCATTTGTATTTACTGTTTTGGCTTCATTTACTTTAATTTTGTTTTTGTTCTTAGTGTGTGACTCCTTTTTAATTGTGGTTATTCTCAAATTATTTTCTTTTATAAAAGTTTCAGGTTTTTTGAAGAATGCTCTTCTTGTGTTGGTGATCTATCACTTACTGTTCTTCGCCCTACTTTTCTAAACTCTGTTGTTGTTTGCGTACTTATCTGCTGCTTCCAATCTTCCACATCCTTAAGTTCATATTCTTTTCCATTAACTAAAAGTTTATTGTATTTAACAAAAGCTTTGTAGCCTTGACTCCTAGCTATTTTCATTTGTTCCAAAAGTTGAGTTCTCTGATATCGAATTTCTTTTGGAAAATCTTCCATGCCCATTCTAACATTTGAAATTTCTTACTTTTATGTGCCATTTCCAACATTATTGGTCTAGTTGAATTTTCCCCTTTCTTTCCTAATCTCCTGATATCCATTATATCTTGTTTGTCTTTCTGTAGAACTTCTAGTTGGTTAATTACGTCCTGTACTTTCATCTTTTGGGTTTCGGTATTTTCATCCGTTACTTCACTGATTCCATAGATAATTAAATTTTTACACCTCACTTCTCTTTCTAAGACTTCTATGCTTTTATCTTGTTGGTCTCGCTATTTTTTAATATCTTTATTTTCTTGTTCTCTCTCGAAGTTTTCTTTCATTAGGGCGGTTAGTTCTTTTTGTAATCCATCTATTTTCTCTTCCATTCTAATGTTCCTTTCATCCATGGTGTTTGGTTTCTCCAAAATTTTATTCATTTCAATAATTATTTATATTTCCATATACAGCCCCGTTTTATTAATTTCTAAATGCTTGTTATCAGTTGATGAATAGAAGTTTTTGTGAAAATCTAATGACTAAAGTTTATTCTTTAATATTTTGCAGGACAATTATTTCACTATTTAATTGAAAACTAGGTAATTTTTGGGTTTTCGAGGAGATTTTATTTTACATATCTCTTCTTACTGTTATTGTATAATAATACTAACTTTTCACTATATTGTTCGGTATATAAACAATGAATATTAATCATTTAGATACAGCCGTAAATAATACGTGTGATTTACTATCTTGCCAGGACCGAACTCATCATCAGCGGAAGATATTGTGCTTATCAACAGTGACCTGGGTGATTTTCAGGAACTGAAAACAGCTTCAGAAAATATGCATATCAATCTTTGGTTTATCTCCAATTATACGCAATTCCATAATTGTTGTGTACTCCACAGAATCGTTTTATTCCAGTCTCAATGGAAGTTATGTTATTTTTGGCTAAATCCTATACTGAACAGAATTCAGGGAATTATGGGTTAATTAAAAGCTATAAAAACGGCCGACGCAGGTTGCAAATAATCGAAATTTAATTGATATTGATATCGACTTTACCCTTATAAAAGCGATATAAGGGTTGGGGGAACAGTTTTTCTCTTCTAATAATACTTTTTTAATATTATTTTCCGAAAGTCGGTGGAAGTAATGGGAATTCCAATATGTTGTTATTTAGTTTGTTGTGATACATTGTTCAAAGTGAGGGCTTCAAAAATGATGTGTGTTGATTGGAAATTATAAATAAAATGGGATAATATTTTCTTACAACATTCTAAGAAAACGATCTCAATAAGAATGCTTCATAGAAAAGGTTACTGGTTTTAGTAACAAACCAACTAGTCCGGGAGATAGCTTCCTATTTTTACCGGTAATTTTCGCACAATTACTTTCTACTCTGTATGGTAGTTTTAACATAGTTAACGACTAAAACAAGCTTCAGCTACCGCCACTGAGTGGCGTGTCGGTATGAGAGGCTGAGAAATGAGTAAAAAAAAAATATTTCTCCGGTCATCTTAGAACAGCTGGAAAACAGTATGTTATATATTTATAAAATTTCATTCATAAAAAATATGTCAGCTGCACGGGGCAAACTTGTTAGCTGCTTGCGTGAAAATGTAGGAAGAATAAGGAAAATCGGACCATTTCAATAAAGCTTAACGTTGTATATATAATAGTGTACAATCCAAAAATAGTATTGTTCGCGCCACCCTCTTATTTTCAGTAAAATTCGGCGAGCCGCACATGGATTATTTTCATTACATTTCAATACAGATTTTTTGTACATTTTGATAAAGGATAAGTTTTTAATTTTGGTCATTAACGCTTTCGTTGAGGAACAGATCGTTTCAAATAACTCTTTAAATCAATCTCTCATTGTTAAACCGCTGAAAATCAGTTAGAACCGCGACGTGTGTCAAGTTCTTTTATTCGTGTTATTATTTATTCGCAAATATAGACATTGTAATAAACTTTATTTAGTGTCACAAAGGCCAGGATTTTCCACTATAAGTTAAGCGATCGTTTGTTTAGAGTTTATTGTATATGTTGTCGATTCGCTAAATGCATAACCAACATAACTACAGTCCATTGTGTTTAGAGCTAACATTTTGGCCCTTCGAGCCGGATATTGTTCTATATTGCAGTTAGGGAATCGACTTATATTCGCGAATAGTATTTTCATATATCTTTCATTCATCGCATTTTTCGAACTCCTTAAAAATTGGAACAAATTTACTACGTTTATCAGACTCGTGTTGAATAAAAACTAGAAATAATTTAATCAATGCACAGTTATACTGATCTTAATTGGAAAAATGATCTCCAGGATATCACCATAGGGTTAATAATATATAAGCTTCAATATTTGTAATTTCACATCTTCTTTTTTCTATTAACATATATTAAGTCAATCACAAGGTAGGTCACTTCTTGGTCTAGCCAAAAATAACTAGGTAGGAATCAAATGAAATGTAACTTTTGTCATTCTGGCGATGATATTCAGTTATCGAAACAATTGTCAATTTTTCAGAATTTTCAACATTTTTAATTATATTGTGGAATTAGCTAGAAACATTGAGTTTCATTTAAAACACTAATACTAATAATGTAACTGGTTTTTCATAATTGTCAAATTCATGTTTTATTATTGAATTCGTTGTCGTCTATACACTGGTTTTTGATTCAATAAATTGTATCTGCTATATCTCGAGTTAATTAATTAGTTTTACGTTTACAGGGGCAGGACGGTACATTCTCAAACTAATAAATTTATTCTTGAGTTGTTTATATCTTTCATTTATTATTCTTTATCAACTGTTTCTTGTTCATTGTAAGTTAATTTACGTTTATCGAAATGGCTGCTGACGAAAAGAATCGTAAATTAATGATGCAATACGTAGCAAGGCGACAAACTATTTTCTCCGATGCCACTAGCAGCTGGGATGCAGTTAAAGATTGCACTTATGAGCAAATTGCTATTGCGCAGGTATATAATGATGATACCGCGAGATTGCAAGAGGATTTTAAACTTATCAATGATAATATCAGTGCTCTCAACTGTCTCCTACCTCCAGCGGATAACGTCGATACAGAAGCACCTTCCAATCCTTTTCGCACTATTCTTTTTAAAATAAGAGCCAAGTTTGTACAACTTGATAGTGAAAAACCGACTCCCACTACTACTCCTGTCATCAGCGTCAGTCCGAGCTCTCAAAATAATGTTGCATTACCTAAAATTCATTTACCGACTTTTTCTGGTGACATTGAGAAATGGCCTGAATGCTTCGCACTGTTTCAATCCCTTATACATAATAGCACATCTCTCTCCCCTATGGAAAAGTTCCATTTCTCACGCTTTAACCTGAGCGGAAGTGCTCTCTCAGTTGTTTCTAGCCTATAGCTAACTGGTGAAAATTACGAATTAGCTTATACGGCCCTGGTCAACAGATATCAATCTCCCCGTAGAATAGCTCAAGCTTATTTAAATAAAATTCTCAAATTCAAACCAATTTCTTCTAATTCACTCGGCGATTTGAAACATTTTCACGACACGCATAAAAATTCCATCCAGGCTATTAAAGCATTATCCATCGATGATCTAGCAACTCCTTTTTATTAACTTTATCATCAAATAATCTTGATGCACGTACCGCTAAAGCCTTCGAAGATCGACAATCTTCAGAAGGATTTCCGCGATTTGATGATTTGTTGGAATTCGTAATACATGAGATCAAAACATTGGAAATAATCTCTACCTCTGCAAGTTCTAACCCCATTACTCGTACCATGGTCGCTTCTAGATCAAATTGATTCATTGCCAGTCGCAATTCAAATTCTTCAGATTCAAATTCACATCGTTCTGTTCACTCCGATTCAAAAATCCTCTCTGGTATATTTTGTCAAAAGGCACACTAATTGTCCTCCTGCTCCGCATTTTAGAAGACTAAAATGCTCACACCAGAAGAAAAACAAACCCTACTTAGGTCACCAAATAAAACTAGGGGTAGAGAACAGAGAAGCCGAAATTGAAAGAAGAGCCCGTATGACTTGGGCCCGTTACAGGCAAGTTTAGCACCTTTAAAAATCCTAAAATTCCTATGAACCGAATATACAACGATTTCAACAGTTGTGTTCTCCCGGTTCTCACATATGGAATAGAGACAATAACTCTCACTAATGTTGGCCGTCAGCCTACGGGACCACATAAGAAACGAAGAGATCAAAGGGCGTACAAAGGTGGAGGATGTAATAAAACGAGTGTCTGCAAGCAATGGACCTCGGGCAGGGTATGTTGCCAAACAGGATGACACTCATTGGAGAAGACATATTATGCAATGGAGACCAAGAGTTCATAAAAGAAGCGTTGGGCGATCCCCAGTAGATGGATGGACGATATCAGAGAGGCAGCGAGTCTTAACTGCTATCAAATAGCTAGAGATAGAGTAGAATTAAAAAGAAGAGGCCTATAACCAGAACTGGATCTTGAAAGGCTGATAAGGAAGAAGATTTTGTATAGTAATTTTATACTCATATAAAATACAGCCAGTAGTCAAAAAATATCCCAAAGATAGCTGGAGCATATAGACAGATGAATTAATTGGGATGTCAATAAAATTTGTGAGGAGATAAAACGGGTTTTGACAAAAAAAAAGAAGAAAAATACGCATACATACAACATTTTCCCTATTTCATCAATAAAAATTGAAATCGCTGTTAATAACAATAATTTAAACAAAACATAATAGAATATCATCAGAGAGACATTATCATTTTTGTATTTGGAAAATGTTGATAAAGCGAGATTGTTATGTCAAATGGTAATTAAAATTATACATTAATAAGAACATAAAGCCTACTTTGGAAGTATAAATAGGTATAATCTTTATCATAGATTGATTTTATTGTATTTTCTTAAATAAACTCAATAGTTCCATTGGATTCTATTGCGCCCCTGGAAAAGGGTTAACGGCGTACTGCGTTATTTAATCCTCTAATGTATTTGATGTCTTGATAGGTGGGGCTGTTTTCTTCCGCCTTTGGCTACTGCATTTCGTTATTGCTTTTAAGTCCGACCCATACTCGCGATTAACGAATCGAAAGAATTTACTCTTCTACGAATTTAATAAACTGAGTAGATAAGTTTTTTCCTGGTTAATCTCCAGATCCCTCGTTTGATATATTCCCAACAAGGAAAGCTCAATCGAAAATAAATGTTACCTTTCATAAAACTGGATTTTATACACGAAACATACGTAAATACGACCGACCGATATATATTTATGTCGGAAATATTTACTTTCCACTATGTTTGACACGTTTGAATGTAGATTATATAATATTCGCCCATTTATTAAATTATTTGATCAAATACATCTATAATATCCCAAATTAAATATTCTTACTTCCGAGTAAAATTGAATGAATAATGCAGCCTTAGTGGTGATCTTATACCATTGTATCTTAATTAACTTAATAATTAATTAGTCGAAAACTAGTAATGGAAAAACAAACTTGTAGCAGAAAATTGGAAATATAAATGAAAATTGTACGAAAAACTCTAACTTATTAAATACGTATAATAATGCAATCTGAACCACTCGAATCATCTTCTAAACCAATACATAAACATCCAAGCAAACCAATTGATGAACAGTAATAGATAAAACAACCAGTAATCATAAGTTCAGAAAATAGAAAAAATTTGAACCATGTCAACAAGAAATTCGGAAAGTTTGTAGGAATTATTGAATTAACAAAAAAACTGATGTAAGGAAACGCTTTGTAATTCTCGTAAATAGTTTCAACGCAATCAACGCTCAATTTTAGGGCTTCTTTGTCCCTTTTCTGCTTCTCTCCTTTTACATTTCCAGTTTTCGCCGAAGAAAACTCACTTTTCTTCTGTTTCCAATTTATTAGTCATTTTTAACTATTTTTTAGTGAATAAATTTCTTTGATTTTGATTCTATTTTAAGGTAAACTTGGGTAAGATGGAACGCTTTTTTGATTAGTGCCAATTTAAAGCAATATAACTTCTAAAATATATGTCTTTTAAACATAGCTAGTATGAGTATCTTTCTACATGACTTTTGAGTTTTGCTGGTTAAAAGCAAAACACTTTTACTCACCTTTTTTTCTTTTTTTTTGTCCGGTGTGAACGCGGTTCATGCTGTCTACAACATAAGGTGTTTTCAGATAATTTGGGGCAAGTGTGAAATACTGTTAAAAAAGCTACAATCTCGTTTTTGGAACACTTTGATATCTAAAATAGTTAAAAAGTTATGAACTTTTCAAAATAAAATATAACTATAAGTGCCTAAATTAAAATTTGCCAAATCTACTGACAAAATGAATGTGTCTCCTCTGCGGCCTCTCTTGGGGTCTGGTAGAATTCTTATGATCATTTCTTTATTAATCGTATCAATATCGTCTATATCGGGCCAAGAAAAGGTTTTTCTGCCGAATTTCAAAAATTTCACTTCCCATCAGTTTCGTTCAAAATGTTGCCAACAGAATGCCTTATTCTCTTCTTGGTTTCACATTGAGCTACCACCCATTTGCCGTTTTCGATATTAGTTTACTCCACTTCGATTTTTTTCTCCAGAGTTCTACCTGTATCCTAGCTCTTCTGTATCAAAGCTCTCTGGGTCCAAGTCATCTGATGAATCAATTATTACAGATAAATCGTCCACCTCTTCATCTGTAGATTCGATGTCACTTTCTTTCTGGATTGTACGCTTTTTATTAACTTTTTGTCGGAAAACTTTCTTAGTCTTAGTCGCTTTTTCTTCTTCTAGTCTAGCTAATACCTGTGGTGCAGTGATGACTTCTGCTCCACATGCCACTTTTTTTTATGTACCTGGCTACTATCAGAGTGTCTTATTGTTTTCAAAAGAAGCTCTTCAAATGATAATTTTGATGTGGATCGACTATTTGTAGCTTCTATATTTGGAATTTGTTCGAAATTTTGGTTTTCTTTGACATTTTGGTTTCTTTCGACATTTTGGTTGTCTTCGACATTTTGGTTTTCTTCGATATTTTGGTTTTCTTCGACATTTTGGTTTTCTTCGACATTTTGATTTTCTTCGATATTTTCGTTTCCTCCAACATTTTGGTTCTCTTCTCGTCTCCCAACAGCATTACCTGAGGTGTGTTTTCTCCACCTTCTTAAATATTCAGGATCATATTTGTCTTCAAATATGACCAGCCGATCAAATGGCTGTATACCAGCTTTTACAAAACCATTACTAATAGTGATAGGTTTGAGGTCCTTCCAGGCTTGACCGATCATTGCCGAAAATTGTTTCTTAGGTATTTTAATTCCCACATTTCTCCTTTTCCAAGCCACTAATCTTTCTATCTAGTGGCTGAAGAAGGTGGCTCGTGTGTGGGGGAAGTTTGAGAGTTGTTACATTATTGGCAGTTGCCAATTCTATTAGAGGAATGTTAACATGGGTGCTATGACCATAATAATAATCAGAGCAAGTCTGTGTGGTCCCAGAGCAGGCAGTAGAGTTTTTTCAAAGTAATTTAAAAAAATGTCTGTCTCCATCCAGCCTTTTTTGCTGGCAGCAAATGACATTCCCGGATACGAGTCTTTTTCATTTGGAACCCAGGTATCCCAAATATTCTTCCCCTCATACACAGTGAGTGGAGGGGCTTTTAATCCGGAAGCAGATACAGCAGCTAAAACAGTTGTATTTTCCCGGTCCGGACCTGACACGGTTCTCACGGTTCTATAACAAGCTTTTCCCTTGCACCAACAATTTTTGTTTTATAAGGATCATGAGAAAAAGAACTCTCATCTAAATTCCAAATTTGTTCTGGCTTGTTATGAAGTGATAAATCTGTTAAAGTTTGATTCAAAATATCGAAATATGCATTAATGATGAACGGATCTGTCATCTTTTTTCGGGCGTACTCAACTAATTGGGGCTTCTTTATACTCAGGTGGTGACATATTTTGAAGTTTCTGAACCAATCATCACCAGGTATGTAGTTCTTGAATGGTGTCTTAATATTATTTTGTTCAACATAACTTGCAACAACCATCAGCAATTCTTTTCTCGTAATTCCAAAGCCCCACTTCTAAGTGTGCGAAGAGCATTTGCAAATTTGATTTCATCCTCTTTTGGAATCACTGTAGAACGGCCTTGTGTCTCGCTTTTTTTCCTCGGGTACCTTTCAGGTGATAAAATGAAGTGGTTTTCGGAATATGATATAATCTATGGGCTCTATGTATGGTTAGAGCACCGCGTTTAATTTCAGCCACAGCTAAATTTATACCTTCCTTTGAATAAGCCCCTCCTCTGTAAGTCTTTCTTACAAAGACTCTTGGCATATTCTGAAATGAAAATTTTTTATTAAGTCTTTACACCGCAAAAATGTACGTTCACACTTGCACTGATGAAATGTTCACACTTACCTCATTATGCGAAATACTAAGGGGTAAGTGTGAACACGATATTTATCAACAGTACGGAAAAAAACCGAAAATGCATATTTACTGTGTCAAACTATAACATATTACAAATACAATAGCAATAATTAAAAATAACTTACGTTGGTAAATGTATTTTTCCTTGTATTTTAAAAATAACACGGTGTACTCATCAACTGTGATCACTTTATGGCATGAATTAAATAGGTCGCGCTCGCCAATTATCGCACTGGCGTTCTTTTTAGCCGGCAAGTGTTCTAGGATTATATACTACTACTAATAAAAAAACGCACTTCTATCGGTGTACTCCTGTCATTTTAAAATGATATGTTCACAGTTACCTCCGATTCACACTTACCCAGGTATACCTTAATGAACACCGTTTTTTACACAGGAAAATGTTTTTGATGCATTAATATATCATTACTTATTGTTATGTATGAAAATATCAATTTGAATATAAATCTTAAACCAAAAGAATAACAACGTTTTTTAATGTGAAACGAATTTATTAGTATACTGAATTCAATAATAGTCGGTATATCGATGATAAAAAACATGCACATAAAAATAAATGCCTTTAGATATATAGGGCGATACCTATTAGTATCTTACATTTTATCCCCCTACAAAAAAATAACCTAATAAAATAAAAAATAAATAACAATTTATGTTAAATTAATAAACTAATCGGCGTGGCTGGTTTATTAAGCTTCGCGGTCTTAACTGACGTTTTCTCATGTCAATCGGAATTTTATTGTACACTTTGGGACCAAGAAATATATAACTTCGCTGTCCAATGGTTTTGGACAATTTAGGTACCTCCACGGATTTTTCTTTATATCTGGTATTATGAACATGGTCTACTTGTTTGGTCGATGAAATATATTTGCGTTGATATATTAAAAGAGTAAGGAAAAAAGATTGTCGTATATCAAACAATCCAGATTCACTGTAAAGATAATGACGGGGATAATCCTTGTTTTTTCAAGTATGATTTTTATGATCCATTTCTGCATTGTTTCGAGACTTCTCAAGTAGTTGTTTGTTACTCCACCCCATGCAATGACACCATAAAAAATGTGGGTTTAAACCAGTGCAAGATACATTATTCGAAGATGATGGATATCAAAAAACTTTTTCAAATATTCAAATTTACTCAGTTTTTTTACGAGAATGGAAATATGAGTATCCCATCTGAGATGATTATCAAGTGTGATACCAAGATATTTAACTGTTCTTCTCTCCATTAATCGTAAGGTTTTTTTTCCATTCCTAATCTCGATATGGTTGAAATTAGGTAGGTTTGGCTCGTAACTGGTGACTGGTAAGTATACTGTTTTATCTATATTAACTGTAAGAAGTTTTCTCTGGTAAAAATCAAACAAAACTGGTAGTGCGCTTTGAATTTTATTTTTAAGACTGAACCAGTACAGATCCTTAAAGAAAACAACTGTATCATCGGCAAAACCAGTTATATTACCGGGAATGGGTAAGATGAACATATCATTGATATAGAGTATAAATAGGATTGGCCCCAAAACAGTTCCTTGAGGGATTCCATAGCGAACAGTTCTTTTATTACTCTGAGTGTTATTTATTTGTACACACTACTGTGTTAGATTTATTGATTTTCCTCTAAATCCGATATTTTCAAGACAATTGATCAAATCTGAATATGAGATATCATTTGCAGCAAATTATCATCCTCAGAGCAATCCCGTATAGCGCACAGGGTCCACATGGTCATCAAATCTATGCTGACCGCCTATATATCTGATCAACATAATAAATGGGATAAGGTGTTGTCCAAAGTGGCGTGGGCGATACGTTCCGCTCTGCACGAAGTGACGGGATTTACACCTAATTTTCTCATGTTTGGGTGTGAACTAAATCTTTCTGGTGAAACCCAATTACCTGTAGGTGATTTTATTAAGATCGATCGCGACCGCAATAACCCAACATTAGACCAGACTCCAGATATTTACAAGGAAGTGTTTAAACGTCTAGTAACGGCTTACGAACAGAGCAAGAAACGTTATAACTTACGCCATAGGGAGAAGAAATTATATGTAGGGCAAAGAGTTTGGAAGAAGAATTTCGCAATATCTGATGCGACAAGAAGATTTACCTCAAAATTTGTCAATATGTTTGTAGAGCCATATAAAATTGAACGCATCGTGTCTCCATGGACTGGTGAACTGGAAAATGATTCTGGGGACGACTTCGGTATCGGGCACGCCAAAGACCTCAAAACTCACCCACCCGACAACGCCGTGTCTCACAAAGACTAGATTTTTTTTAATTCAATCATATTAGTTTTGAAAATTTAGTAGATAGGTAGATATGTTTTCAAAATCTTTTTTTTTCCAGAGTACCATTGTTTGCCGTAGTTTTTTTCACTTCGCCAACTTCTCTATGCATAATACCTTAAAATTTTTGTATCGAAAAAAAAATTTCTTTTGAGGTAGAAGGAGTGTGTTACGGTTTGAAGAAACTTATAGAGTTTCATAAATTATTTTCCATTATTTCAGTTTAGTTAAGAGGGTAAATACTTACCGCTGATATCAATCAAGTCACTAAAACTGTTTTCAATTATCTATTAACACTTAACAATGTTTACATTGTTAAGATGTCAAGTACAATAGAGATTGACCTTGAGAAAGAAACTTCTTCTATTCCAAACTATAGTATAGTTTAGTTCATTGTAAATCCTAACAATGAAAACACCATGAATGTGTTTTCATTGTCAGAATTTACAATGAACTAATAATGACAGATAACACTTCATGATATGCATCTCATGTTTTCTGTTTTTATTAGGATCCATCTCTAGTAAGTTCCGTATATTTTAGTCTACTACGCATTTTTCATGTCATCACATCACATCACATTTTTCTTTTTTGTTCCTAATTCATCCAATGGTTGATATTATTATTCAATCAAGTGTCCGGTGACCAAATATTGTAGGTAGTTTGCAAATTTGTTAACTTCACGTTTATGATTTGTTTTTAGCATTTGGCTGCTATGTTGTGCAAGTTCGACTTCGTGAGTGGCCAAATTTGGGATTCCTAAAGCTATAAAACTCTCACATTTGTAGATATTGCGGGATTTCCATATTTTTTAAGATGAGGATGAGTTTCCTGGTATCGACCCACCCAAATCGCATTCTTCTCTTCATTTCATTAAATTGTTACTATTATATTATTTTCCCTACTCAGATAACCTCTTGTACATGTTTAATAGTTGTTTTGTCTATTGTGAATGTTATAAGTTGTTCAATAGTTGTCAATAGTTTTGTTTTCTTCCAAACAATAAACAGTTCTACCTTTTTTGCCTATCAATTTACATCCAATGAAATTTCTCCTGGTTATCCATAATTATTAGGTATAATCACGATATCTGTATATCTCAGATGCTTTAGGTATTGCCAATTCATTGTTAATTCTCCATTGTCCCAGTTCAGTCTTTTGAAAATATCTTCTTCCACTGGATTGAACAGTTTCCTTTACTTAGCTCGATTTGATTTATTATTATTGTAGTTTAGTATGTTACTTTTGATGTTGCTTTATAACATATCCTCATGATAAGGTCTGCGTATCGATAGTTGATCATAGCCAGTTCCATTTCCCAATGTTTTATGCTACTGGATGTCTTCTCGAAATTGATGAAGGCCGTAGAGCATGATTCTGATATTCATTGGCCTTTCCAGTGATTATTCTCATGGTCAGAAGATGGTCTGTATATTTCTGTAAATATCTCGCTTGTTGAATGCTATGGATGCACCCAGCCCCTTAACATCTCTCTCATTATCTTTCTCTACCGTTCCCTTTTTCTGTATCTTTTGTGAACTTGCGTTCATCCATCAACTCTCGAATTCTCATTTCTCTTGCTACTACTACCACTACTGCGTTTTTATCAGTTAATTGTTCATTTATTATTTCAATATTTTATCGTATTGCCATAAAAATCTTCATGTTTTTCTTTAAAATAACATATACTCGATTATTTTATAATTATTCCACATATCCTATTTCTATTTTGAACAGTGTTTGTATGGAAAACTTTTTATTAGTCACAATGAAGATTTTATAAACAATGTGCAAGTCATATTTTTCAAAAAATTAAACCATTGGCGAATATATTAGTTTTGGCTATGTGTTGATTGATGATGTAAGTATTTGAAGTTTTATAATTAGTCACAATAAAACATTTATAAATTAATTTAAAATCGTTTTCGATTGAGCTAATACATTCAAAAATAACCACAAGTTTCAGTTACAAGCAATATTATCTTAATTGTGCCAATAAAATTGTGGCGGTGGTCCTCTGGGATACAAAATTTAAACTGCCAGACTCCCCACTCAGTTATTTACGTCAATTAAGATATTAAAGTGGTTGGTAATATTTACAAACCACAGATACGTTCAATGTTACTTTCCTCTGAAAAGCTGTTGAATTGTTTCTTAACTAAAACGCGAGTTTTGATCTTTCTTGTTTCTAAGTTCTCTAGTCTAGTATATTGGCTGGAAGTTTTGAGAACTTTTGGCTGCTAGGACTATTTGAACGACTTCAAAGCGATTCTAGAAGTCAAAATGCATCTTAAACAAATTATCTTTCGAATGAAATTAAATTAACTTCCCTAATATTTGATTCACAATTCTGGAACCAACGTAAGAGTATTGTGCCTGTATACTGTTATTTTTTGTCATTTCTTAGTGTCTGCATATTATGGAGTTGAGATAATTGAAAGTTGCTCGTAAAACTTCAAATGCCTTATTGCCAGTAAAATCTAGCAAACAATCCTAGATTTTTTTATACATCCATGAACAGTGCGGATGTTTTTCAACATGAAAATCTTAAATATGTTGAACTGTTTATTTAAAAAGAATTATGTATAGCTAACTTCTTGTGATTATCACATAGCTTTCCTAGATTGATGTGGAGTATTAATTTCACACTATTCATCAGCCTGTTTTGAGGTAACTATAGGTAAACTTCCATTTTATGGATTTTTGAGGAAAATGCTATGTTTTGTGACAACTAAAATTATATTTGACATGGAAAACGTAGGGGAGACTGAGGATACATTGGACAGTTTTTGATTTTTTAGTAATATTTTATTCTGTAGGTAATCCACCTTCAACAAATTTCCGGAGATATTTTTTTAACCCATTCGTAACGTTATTCTGTTAAGAGGCTATTTCTAAACCAAGTACTTTGACTTTGGTGAGGCTTGAAAAATTAGTGAGCAATTGTCCATTCTATCCTCAGATCTGGGGCAACAATGGACATGCTAAGGGGATACCTTGGACATATGTTGATTAGAATGAAATTTGTTATTTAGAACCTCAAAATCAAAAAGATATTTATTTCAGAACCAGCAATACCAAAATATACATTATATAAATAAAAAAATATATCACATACATAGAACTATTGTAAAAAAGCTTAAACTTCTAAAAAACTAGGCTAAATCTTGCACAAAATGCTAAAAACTAAGCTAGCTAAGAAAAATCTTGGAGGAAATACTTAAATTCATGCAAACTAATCTCAGTAATATCTACGTTAAAATATATCTTATTTTTGAAGCGCGGTCGTGTATCTTCTGTTGCCTTTGGGAGTATTGAAACAACTTCCTCGTTAGATATAAAAGAAGAATCTTCCTCCGTTATTTGAAATCTATTTGATGGAATAAGTCTCTTATAAAAGCGAACTTGAAATCCATCCCGAAGTTTGCGTTGTACTCGAGCAACATAATTTCTACCAGATGATGTTGTTTTCCCAGGAACTTTTACAACAATGAAGTCACCTTCCTCAGCATTATTTATGTCCTTGTCCTACTCTTGTTCAAATTTGTCCAATTCTGGAGACGAATCCTGTGTAATATTTTCATCTATTTCATCGCTCTCAGATGAAGAGCTTAAACGAGGACTTTCTTCTTTAAAGCGTGAACTTTTTTTAATTCTGGTGACTTTTTTCGAATTTCTAGCTCCTCCTTCTCCGGAGTATCGGTAGCAATCATGCATCTACCTCTCTTCCTTCCTCTCGAAGCTATTTTTCTCGGATCTGCCTTCGGGTATGGAGTAATTAAATCGGGGGAAATAAAATAAATCGATCTGCTTTCATCGTTATTTGCATCTGGTAAAAAGCTACTGGTAGAAGAAACGTCTTTATTTGTTGGTGTGGTACTTTTTATGTTCATGTTATTAGTTCTTTCTTCATTCTTTGGAGCTGGACAGTCAGACACGGAAATGCACAAATATTCATGGTTTTGGAATATATTTCTGTCTAATGGAAAAATTCCACTTTTTCAAAAACCTGACTTGATCGATTCAGGTGTAGCAGCTCGATCCCATAAATAGAAAGAGTTTCATTAGGATGGGATAACATCCAAGTGTGCACTTCTTCTTCTTACAGTGCCATATCCGTGATCGGACGTAGGCGACCTCTCACTTCTAACTGTGTTGTGCTCTCCAGTTACCACATATAGAAGGGACCTACAGTTTAACGACGGATCCGAACGTCTGTGTTGAGAGGCTATACTAGGCAGAATACTGTCGGTGGTTTGCCATTGCCTTCCGACAGGTGGCTCTCCGAATTTTTAATTATGATGTTAACTAGGCCCGGGTTTGAACCCGGGGTCTCTCGGTTGGCAGACAGAGCACCATTCCACTAGCCTACTGAGACCAAAAGTGTGCACTGCCTCGCTAAAATATTTTTTGAAAGGGGCCGAACACAGACCTATCTAGTGGCTGCAATTTATTAGATGTATGTGGGGGCAGTGTAAGGATTGTTATTCCATTTTGTTTGCAAAAATCAACTCCCTCAATACTAAGATGTGACTCGTGGTTGTCTAATATTAATAATACTGGGTTTTCCTTAGAGCATCTAACATTTTTTTAAAGAACTCCAAAACTTTAAAATATTCTCTGATGTCATCCACCCAGATTTGTATACCAGTCCAATGGATCCTTGCATTGCCCCTGACATCATACGATGTTCATCGAAACGTACTCTAGGAAAAACCCAAATAGGTGGTAATGCGTTCCCATTTGCACATATAATTCCAACTTGCGTTACCAATTCGCCGCGCTCTATGGACGTAACTTGGCCAACCTGTTCTTCACCCTTTTTTCCAACAACTTTTTGAACTGGTGGTACCGTTGTTACCCCAGTCTCGTCTAAATTATATATCTGACATGGTTGATAATTGTGTTTTTCCGTCACTTTTTCGAGTTTATCCAAAAATTCACCCACAACGGCTCTGTGGAACGCAGTCATTCGGGCAAGAAATGTGGCTTCCAGTTTTCTCACTAACAACGTTGTATTTCGCCGCAAAAATGCCGAGAACCATTCTAAACCTGCCATTTCACTTGTTTTTCAAGAATCTGGGACTTTCAATGAATCTCTTATTGCAAACTGGAACGTCAACTGTCTCGTTTTTTGGGCGTGAGTCCATAAAACATACTGGAATTTTTCGGTAGAAATTGTTCTAATATTTTCTCCATAGTATCAGGAAATATCTGTCGATTTTTAAAGTTTGGCTTGAATGAAATATTTTGAATTTCATTTTCCTTTGCTTTTTTTACGTAAATTGCTAACCGGGACTTTTTAATATTATGGAGTTCAGCCACTTTTCTGAGGCTGCCTACATTGCTTATCACGTCATCGACTGCCTTTCGAATATCGCCTTCAGGAAATTCCCTGTTGGTTTTTTTCTTGTAGACTCTGACCATCTGAAACAAAAAAAATGATAATGCATGGAGAGTTGTTAGTAGTTGTTTGTAGGAGTTGACAAAATGGACAAGTTGGAGATACAGCGGACACTGTCCACTATATCCCCTATTTACATTTCATAATATTTTTATATTTATTTGAAAAAACAATAACTATTTTAAGAAAATATTATCAATAATGGCTCTTGAATCTCAATGTCGCATTTGAAAAAATACATAACCGAAAGCATTGCAAAACGTTAGCACTTACTATAAATCTTCTAACAAAACCTTAAAAAAACGAAAATTCACTATAAAAACGACAGGCGTATTCACATGACAAAGAGCATCAGCAAACTGATTTTTCGCCAAAAGAACACTCGAACGCTCGCACTGTGGCAGCGGTATCGCAATTTAGGCGGAAAATTAGAAGATGTCCATTTTATCCACTTGTCCAATGTATTCTCAGTCTCCTCTACCCATTCCAATAGAGAAAGCGTAGTAAAAGAATCAGCAAAAATAATGTTCGAAGAGTAACACCTATAACATTATTTTCTTCGAAGACTGAGTGAAGAATGCCTAATTGCTTCAATCCAAAAAATTGCTGTTGTAATGCACTTTTGAAACTACTATAGAGAAATCTTAGCTCTCCAAATATACTGAACAATCCTCAATATAATCTTTGGGACACGGGAATCAATTTTTTTGGTATTAAACGAACGTGTAAAGTATGTTGGGGAATATTATCCTTGTATAATTATTCCAAAAAATATATGATTATTGACCATCTTTATAGCTAGAAATTATTTAGCAGTACCTAACGCAAATATAATGAACAGTGAAAACAAAAAATATTTTCTTTCTTCTCTCACTTCTTCATTACTGTTACCTGCAATAAGTTTTCAACGAGTAATTTGTGAAGCTAGATGTTTCATTCAAATAAAATGCAAAGTTATCGTTTTTAGATCAATACAACTGAAAAACTGAAAATCAACAGGATTGGATGGCATTAATAACGAGTTACTTAAAAGAATTGTACATGAATCAGTCTGCCAAGTACAGCCTCAAAATTAATAACAAAAATGAGTGTAGAAGAGGTCTCACGTAGTTATAAGAGAAGAACAAAAAGAATTTAGACAAAATGGATCCACCATCAACGCCATATTCATCCTAAGACAAATCGCTGCAAAGGCCTCAGAATACAATGAACCCGCCTTCACTTGCTTTATAAATTTAACGTGAGCATTTGATGTCCTCAACCTACTAAAGGAACGGAATATCGACAAAGGACAATTTATATACTTCCAGTCATGAATAGCAGAAATAGCACGTACGTAAGGATACATAATGACCTCTCCGGTAAAATACCGATATCGACAGGGATCACACCAGCCTGAGTCCAATACTTTTTAACGGTATCAAGGACAAAATCATAAAAGAAGTGAAAACTGCAGGAAGAGGAAACAGAATGGGCAAACAAGAATTTAAGATGTTCTGCTATGCTGATGAAACGGATGTTATAAGTATCGGAGAATGAGGTCACTCTACAAAAACTACTATATAGATCTGAAACACGATCATATCGAAACAAAAAACACAGTCCTTGACAATATCTATACCCAGAATATGTAAATTGGCGATTTATAACAAATGCTTAGAGCAAGTTTTGTGTTGCAAATATCTGGGGATTGTCATTTCAAGCAATAGAAACTTAGAAATCTAGAAATAAAACAAACAACAGCAGCCGCTGAGAGTTGGAGATTGCTTCGAGACATAATATGGACAAATATATTCTAAGGGTTGAAAGTAAATCGCGAAATCTCACAATATCAAATAATGATATAAGGCAGGTCAAATATGAACAAATGAAAATGAAGAAGTCTATTTAATTTCTATATGCTGGTAAGGTATAGAGAAATCTAATTATCATTTTGTATCATTAGCATTAATATCTTCTTCTTCGCTTTCCTCTTGGCAGAGGCGTCGGATTATTTGGTTACTCGTTTTACAATTTCTTCTCATTTTCCTCGATTGTAGGTGCTGAGAGCTGCTTGGTTTATTGGCAAGTCAGTGGATGCCCTTCTTTGGTCAGTTCGGCGAGTAGAAGACCCGGTCCTGCACTATAAGTAGCCCCAGGTTGTCCTGATCTCTTCTCTGAGTATGCCCGAAGTATCTGAGAATTCGAGCTTGCACTATTTTGAAGAACATTTTGGGTTGTTTTACTTCTTGGATTACGGACGCTTTAGTACTTTTTGCTGTCCAGGGAATCCGTACTCTTCTCCAGCGCCATAGTTCAATTCTCCGGCGATCGACAGCCTTCATCGACCATGTTTCTGCTCCGTATAATAGTATTGGGAATATCAAAGTCTTAATAATTGTTTTTTTTTGTGCTTAATGTTCCCTGTTTTATGGATACTTTTCTAAGAATGATTTCCTGAGAACAGCCACCTTCATTTGAAATCAGTGCTCTCAGACAGATGTATTGGCTGACGACTTGACCTTGACCCATGTGTAGAATGTCAGGCATATTATTCTGGGTACTGTCAATAATCATAACTTTGGTTTTTGAGTAATTGATAGTCATGCCAAGATTATTACTTCCGATTTCCAGCTTAGATAACATTTCCAGAAGATCTTCTTGGGTATCTGCTTGTAGGGCAGTATCATCCGCATAACGAAGATTGAATATCTTTATTCCACCGACTGCAATTCCGCCCTTCCATCCGTCAGCTACCCTTCTCATATTATATTCTCCATATATGTTAAATAGAAGAGGCGACAGGATACATCCTTGACGGACTCTTTTTTCTATTTTACAGAGATTAGATAATTGATTATCGACTCTTACGGCTGTCTTACTGGTTATGTATAGATTATGAATTGAAAGTGACAGATGGTCCGGTAATCCCATTTCTTTCAGAACTATCCAGAGCCAATTCCAATTAATGCTATTGAAGGCATTACGGTAGTCAACAAAACATAAGTATAGCGGTCTGTTGAATTCACGACACTTTTCAATGATTTGGAGAAGATTTTGTATTTCCTCTCTAGTACCACGACCGCGAACAAATTCTGCCTGCTCTGGTGGGATTTGCCAGCCCAGATAGGTTTTTAATCTTTCATTTATTGTAGACAGAATCATTTTACTAGTATGTGAAGTTAGAGATATCTCTGACCATGTTTTGTGGACAAGATTTTTGGCACAGGGTGTGAAAACTGTCGGCACCTCGTACTCACATGGCTTCTATTATTTCTGCTAGGATGCCGTGGCAGCCTGGTGCCTTGTTTGGCTTAAGTTTCTAAATGGCTATTTATATTTCTTCTTTAAGGAAAGAAGGTTCATCCATTGCTTCTGTTTGCTTAGTTCTGTTGCTGGTGTTTATATCTTGCAACAGGCCCCCACAATATTTTCTTCGGGTTTCTAGAACTCCATCCAAGTATGTGGCGGTTTCCCTCATTATGATCCATGTTCTTGGAGAGAATTGACGGTTTATTTGCTTCACTGATTGGAATAAGCCTCTAGTGCTGTTGTGTTCCGTGAATAATTGTGATTTATCAAACTCTTTGGAATAAAACATCTTATCTGCATCGGATTCAGACAACACCAGAATGAAAAATAAACGGTTTTAAACATTAAAACTAACTTTTCCCTATCTATGAGATGCCCTGAACAATATTCTATCATAAAAATGGTCACTTGTATGCACTTCGGGAGATGTATCGTGCTAACATCCCGAAATTTATCCAAAAAGGACCAAAAATGTGGCACTTCATGTACCATAGTACCCGCTGTACTAGCTCTGGTGAGCTAAAAATTAATAAGGTTCATCTATAAAACGCCCTGAATAATATTCAATCATAAAATTGGTCACTTGTATACACTCCGGAGGCTGTATTATGCTAACAAACTAAAATTTCTCCTATAATGACAAAAATGTCATACTATTGCACCTGTTGTGATGGCTCTGGTCAGCTAAAAATCAAAGGGTTCATCTGTGAGAGTCTTGAATAATATTCAGTCATAAAATAGGTGACTTGTTGGACTCCAGGTACTGTATCGTGCAAAAAAACTAAAATTTATAAAGAAATTACAAAAATGTCGTACTTCAGGTACCATAGCAGCCGTTGTACAAGTTCTGGTGAGCTAAAAATCCATAAGATTCAGCTATAAGACGCCCTGGACAATTTTCAAGCATAGAATTGGTCCTTTGTATACACTCTGGAGGCTGTATCGTGCTAACCAACTGAACATTCTCCAAAAATGACAAAAATTTGGTACCCCAAGTACCATAGCACTTGTACTGGTTTTAGTGAGCTGAATATCAATAGAGTTCATCTTTGAGATGCCAATCATAAAATGGGTCACTTATATATACTCCGGAGATTGTATCGTGCTAACAAACTGAAATTGACTGTCTCGACCCTTACTTCGTGGAATATGCTCATATTAGTGTTTTTAAATGAAACTCAAGGTCTCTAGTTAATTCCACAATATAATACAAGTTATTGAAAATTCTAGAAAATTGACATTGTTTCGATAATATTGATTTATCGAAACAATTGTCAATTTTTCAGAATTTTCAATAACTTGTATTATATTGTGGAATTAACTAGAGACCTTGAGTTTCATTTAAAAACACTAAACTAAAATTTCTCCAATAATGACCAAAATGTTGTACTTAAAGTACTATAGCACCCGTTTTACTGGCTCTGATGAGCTGAAAATCAATAGGGTTAATCTGTGACAGGTTCTGCATAATATTCAATCATATTATTGGTCACTTGTATACACTCCAGGGGCTGTATCGTGCTAACAAACTGAAAATTCTCCAAAAATTACAAAACTTTGGTACTGCAAGTACCGTAGCAGTGGTTGTACTGGATTTAGCGAGCTGAATATCAATAGCGTTCATCTTTGAGATGCCCTGAATACTAACCAATCATAAAATTGGTCACTTGTATTTACTCCGGAGGCTGTATCGTGCTAATAAACTGAAATTTCTCCTAAAATTACAAAAATGTCGTACTTAACGTACTATAGCACCTGTTGTGTTGGCTCTGGTCAGCTGATAATCAAAGGGTTCATCTGTGAGATGTCTTGAATGATATCTAATCATAAAATTGGTCACTTGCTGCAATCCTGGGACTGTATCGTGCTAACAAACTGAAATTTCTCAAAAAATTACAAAAATGTACTTTAGGTACCATAGTACCCATTGTACTAGCTCTGGTGAGCTAAAAATCAATAAGATACATCTATAAGATATCCTGAACAATATTCAATCATAATATTGGTCATTTGTATACACTCTGGAGGCTGTATCGTGCTAACCAACTGAAAAGTCTCCAAAAATGACAAAAATGTCGTACTTCAAGTACTATAGTACCCATTGTACTGGCTCGGGTGAGCTGAAAATCGATAGGGTTAATTTGTGAGATGTCTTGGACAATATTCAATCATAAAATTGGTGACTTGTTGCATTCCGGAGGCTGTATCCTGCTAACAAATCATGTAACGAAAAGTGGCCGACGACAACGACGGCGACGACGACATACACACAGGATTTTTTCTCTAAAAACCATTTTCTCGTGTTGCTCTTGATGGAAAACGTAAAAAGAACCGAAAAAAAGTTGAAAAACGTAGAAATAAAACGAAAAAATTTCCTACTTTTTTTGGGGTAAACTAATACTTTTCTTGTATATTAGATAGGTTGGGCGGAAAAGTAAAACCTCGGTAATTGATATTTACTTCTCTGTGTGGTGATGATATTCTCGTTTATCGAATGGTTGGATCCACATCAATTATTTGTTGATATGTTTATTTCAGAGAAGTTTTACTTAAACAAAAGTATCAATAATTAAGCATACTATAAGATTGCCAAAGGTAACGGTAATACGATACTCAGTTCTACTCCAAAATATTCAGAGTATGCTTGGTATACAAACTTTAAATTAACTCTTTGTCGAGATGTACAATACGTACTGATACTTTAGTAGGTATCGATACATAGAACCGTAATATCGTTACATAGAACCGTATCGAAAGAATGACAATATTTTTGTGCAACAATTTTTACATTGGTGCAGCATTGGTTACCGTTTGTATTCGGGTTGCATGGATCATTTATATTATGAAGTAGATTAACCAATTTCTGACCTTTTTAAGTGCTTCAAGCAAGCCATGGTGCACAAATAAAAACATTCTATGGTGCGTAGATCCTTGCTAACATTATATATTTGTCCATTCAATTATTGGAGAACCTATCATAAAGATTAAACTAATGAAGTATTTATCAGTTATTGGCACTTCCTTACCTTGTCAACGATTATTCAGTAAAACTGGAAAAATACTGACTGAAACTAGAAACCGGCAGTATATTATGTTCTCTCATCACTCCAACACTGTTTAACCGATCATCATGAAAATTGGCATAATTATACGTATTTTTTTCATGCAGAGTTTGTATTTGCTATCCTTTTTGTTGTAACGTCCCACCAGGTGGCGCTGCCGCATATCAACTTCTATATCGTTAACTTTTTCCCCAAGCGCAGAAGTTTGTGCCGAAAATTTAATATTGAATATAGCAAAATCAGTTAAACGTAGGTATAGTTAATAGTGAAATTTGAACAATTTTTAATTGTTATGCCTGGTCTATCTTTTTCTGATAATAAGTTTTAATTACTTATAATTGTAATATTAGTGTCTGTCAATGAAATTCACAAAGATAATGCTAGATTAACAAAAAATATGTTGACATTGACATTTCCTTGGGGAAAAGTGCCATAGCATGAAAACAGTGACCAATGTTTGGCAGGACAAGGTCTGCCCGGTTATCGGAATAAAATTCTATCTAAAAAAATTAATTTTATTAAATCGATACGTTTGTGTATCGATACTTTCAATACCAATACCTTGTCGTATCGATTACGCATTCTATAGATAAGTATCTAACTTTGAGAAACTTGTGCGGTGGCAAAATATTGATAATAACCATGTGTAGATATAATTTATAAAAATGATGTTTGATTTGAACAGCTTCATTTTTCCGCTGACCAGATATTTCGTAATCGCATCTTGTATATTTGTCGAATTATTGTCAAGGCGTTCTCTTAATCAATAAAGCGTAGTAACATACGTTAGTACTGGATATTTTATCGCTAGTCAAATAACAGTCATAATAAATTATGTAACTGCAACTAATATTTTCATACAAATATATCATAACCACTGAATGTACATTCGTAACTTTTATTAGTTACAAATGGAAGAGTTGCTTGATTTGCGAATTACCCATGTGGAACAGTTGTGAATAACCTTGAAACATCACTTATATAGGTACATTGTTGGCACTAGTAATTAATTCTAATTTTAGTTCTGTGTAGTTAAAATTGCATGAACTGTTCGATTTATAGATTTTCCTTCATTGCTGTATATCGATACTTATAA
This sequence comes from Galeruca laticollis, assembly GCA_963921935.1. Lineage (NCBI taxonomy): Eukaryota > Metazoa > Arthropoda > Insecta > Coleoptera > Chrysomelidae > Galeruca > Galeruca laticollis. The sequence continues at coordinate 78,486,847 of OY998183.1, forward strand.
TAATCATGAATGCTATACCATAGCATGAATAACATACACGTACCTACTAAAAAAATAACTGTTGCTGTAATGTAGGCGACTGACAAATAATTGGCTCTATTTATATAATTTCTGTTATATTAGTTGTATATTGGATATTACAGTTATAATCGTCTACTTACAAATCATATTGCACTGACTTTGTATAACAGACCTCATTTCACTACAAGGAACATATGTATGGACTACTCAAATTGACATAAGGGCGCTGCATCTCATAGAATTACATTTTTTTGTAATGAACTATTAACTTGTTAATAAAACGTATACTACTACCATAAGGGAAAAAGGAATATTGTTATGAATTGATAAGTGTTAATAAGCAAGAAAAATTTTCTAAAAATACGATTAAAACTATTTCCGTTGAATAATGGAAAAAATAGAAGTACTTCAAAATATTTACAAGTTTGTAGTTTGGCAATAGGTGGCGCACTCAATGATTTTGGCATATTACACTCTAATTCAGATTAGTGAAAAATTTCGAGACTAGAAACTACTGTTCTTATCTCATTTTGTACACCTAATTTTACCATTACCTGTTCGCAAGTGGTGGAGAAATGAAACTTTGGTTTACAAAATAACTTCCAAAAGCCCAAAAGGATTCTCACAAACTCTGATTCTATTCCAGGAGCATAAGATGTATATTTTAGAAACAAATAACAACAAAACATTTAGTCTGGCAACTTACCAGAGGGCGTTATATAAGAACTAGCTATGTTTATGATTTCGGAAATTTCCAGTAAAATACATACATTTAACCCGCATCACTCAGGTGGGGTCTACCGTGCCACCTGGAAACTTAGTTATGTTGTAACTTTTGTTTTATATCAGGCATGTTATTCTAGTTGCCCATAGCTTCCCAAAATATGTATTAAAATACAAACAATTTCCATTTTTAGTGTTGGGGTGGCCAATATGGAAATATCGCGATAAATTGAGTCGAGGTTTGACAAACCCCATCTGGGTTGTAGAAAATATAGTTTTAACATTTTTCAATATTGCATTTGAGTTGCAAAACTGCGAGTACACACAGTAAGGCGAGAGGTTACGTAATTTTTTCTACACCCGTGTTATAACAATGCACTTATATGCCCATAATCCGTTTCATAATGATACCCATTACGATACAGATTTTTCATTACGATACAGATTTTTAAATCAGTAGAAACCCATAATTTTTCAATCAAACATGCTGTGCATTTGAATACTACGAAATTATTAAAAAATATATGATACTACGGCCTAAAATTTATCCCACCCCATTATTTAAATGGAAAATGCACAATTCAAAACATTGGTATTAATAAATTTGGTGATATAGGGAAGAAAAAAGCAACAGATTTAGATCTGCCTGATCCGAATTTATATACAGGGCATTGTTTTCGTAAAACATCTGCAACCGTATTAGTAGATGCCGGTAGTGATATTAGGTGCGTTCTTTTTGACTGAGATCTCAGATCACTTCAGTTAAGGTGATCTGAGATAAAGTGATGTGAGTAAGCACCAAAAATAACGACATCTCAATTGAAGCGCGCGGTCTGTCGACGCATGATTGAATAAGAAACAAAACATATAATAATAATAATGTTATTGTATCCATAATTTGTAACAAAAGAAAAATAGATTATGTGTGTTTATATGTCAATGGTTAAAACTATAGATAACCTTGGTTAAAACTACAAATAACCCAAGCAAATCAAATATTTGTTTATCCCCTCCACTTAATTTCCGACTCAAGTCCAACTGATTCCCCCTTACAACCATTCAGCATCGGTAAAGGGGGAGGAAAAATCTCAGCTCACTTAAATTGAGTAAAACAAAAAGAACGCTCACATTACTGATGTGAGCTGAGATTAACTGAGATCTCAGTCAAAAGGAACGTACCTATTACTACATTAAAACGTCATGGTGGCTGGAAATCCAATTCAGTGGCAGAAGGCTATATTGAAAATTCGGTTCAAAATAAAATCAGCATTTCCAATACAATAATGAACTCTATTGAGACTAGCAATAATGAAATAAATGTAAATATTCCTTGCACTTCCAGATCAGTGGGACCTGGAATAAACTTTTCAAACTGCACAATAAATAATCTTAATATTTTTAAGAAATCGGATTAATTACAAATATTATATGTTGAATATAAATACAAATAAAATGTTTTCTTGTATCTATGGCAATACCAATACCCGAGGTATTGATTACAATTTTGTAGTTTTTTTCTAGAAATACGAATAATTACTGTTACCTATTGTGTTCAATAAAAATATAAAATTTATGGTTTTTGATTATTTATCGGGTGTAGAAAAAATACCGTATGCAACTCTCATGTAATGGTTATTAATACACTCGCATAAACCATCCGAAACTCGCCTTCGGCTCGTTTCGTATCCCGGTTGATGCTCGTGTATTAATAACCATCATTACATCATCGTTGCATAATATACTATTAAGTTAATAATATACCATTTACAACAATGTAATTTAATTTACATGTCCCATTACGAAAAAGAACAAGCAAAACTTATGGCGCTTTGGCAGGAATGCAAGGATGACGAGGAGGAATGAAGGGTGAAAATATGATTTTACTCTCTTCTCTCCATCATTATGACATATCGATGAACTGACAGGGGACAAAAATATACCAAAAATTGTGAGCTTTTATAATTTTACCAAGGAAGGCTTAGATATCGACGTTGAATTGTCAGGAAGTTACATTGTCGCTCGGAATTGCCGAAAATGGCCATTGAGAAAATTATTTTCTCTAACAGATGCAGCAGGAATGAATAGTCAAGTTATTTACAGGACTAACACTAACGATAATTTCAAAAAACGTCGAATTTTTTTAGAGGAGCTAGGTCTGGATTTGGTAGATCCAACTAAGCAACTTAGAAAAAATAATCCCCGACTGACCATGGAACTTCGATCGAAAGTAGCTAATATTTTAGGTGAAACACAATTCTCTACGTAAAATACAAAGAACAGGTGGATATCAGGAATGCCCCAGAAACAAAGACAGAAAATCAAAATATCCCTGTGAACAGTGCGGAACATTTTTGCGTTTAGAACACATGCATTTTTGTGTCATTATTGCGGCCAATTGTCTGATGGATGGCTAGTTTTAATACTTATTTAAGAATTATTTTAACAGTTCCTCAATTTTTAGTTCGTGTGTGGTTTTTACGGAGATAAACTTTGATACATTTTGTTTTTTGAAAATATTATAATAAATTTATAATTATTATGAAGTTTGCATATTTTTCTTCCAAGTTATAAGTATGAAAATAACACTTTCGCACAAAAATATCAATAAAAAATAAAAATCCTATTTTTTTATAATCTTAAAGTCAGGGTCCATCAGTACCCACCTGGTTGATGATGCACAAAATTTTCACCTGGGTGACGCCGGGATAAACATCTTATGAATAGCAGATAATATATTTTGTCTTTACAAAAATATTCGCTTCTCTAACACGCTTTTATTAGCTTGACCTGTATCTTTCCTGACCTGAATCTTTTCACTTCATTTTCATCAATTTCTAGATGTCTGATTAACTTGAAAATTTGAACAGGAGTCTTTTTGGAAATGTTGAAAAAAAAATGGAATTTTATATTCGGAAAAAATAATTACACTCTAAAATTTTGTAAAATTAGAGAGTAAATATTCTCTTTATAAATTAGAAAAAATATTGATACGAGAATTTTGAGATGAAACTGAATATTTTTAACACGCCTTTGTTAGCTTCACCTGTATGTATCTATCTAACGCAATTATTCAACTTAATTTCCACCAATTTCAAAAAGTTTGATTAACTTGAAAATTTGCAAAGGGTTAAGGCGGGTCGCTCCTGAAAGTGGCCTTTAGATTTTGCCACTCTGGAGAGCGACTCTGGTCGAGCTGTCAAGCGAGTGATTGAAAGGTCGTTAACCGGTGTCCTATAAAATAATATCTAGGGACACTACTTGGCATGTGTTATGAATATTCCCAGTTTTCGCAGGTACTCATCTTAATGTACACAAACGTAGGGCCGATACAGCCTATCATAAAATAATTTCGAGGGTTCGTTCTGCTGTTAGCTTGCGGTTGCTTCTTGATGGACGTAAATATACTTTTGCAGAGTAAAGTTTACATTTCAAATATTTCTACACATCTACTGTTCTTATTAACAACAATTTTTAGATCCGAGTTTCAATACTTGAAATAAAAACGTAACGTTTATATTTTGTGTTTTTTATTATATTTCTAGCTGAACTTCGTCGACTGGCGTAGACATTCAACTAGATAAATAATCTTAATTTGACAAAAATAATGTCGAGATTAATGATTTATTATGTACAAATTTTCAAGAGTGGTACAAAGTTATGAATGTTGAACTTCGGTGGTTTCAGATCGGAAGATACTTTATGTTTCGATTTGATGAATATTCACTTGTCTCGTATAGAAACTAAGTAACGATGTGTTAGACTTAGTATCTCTGATTGTTTGACTTTGAGTGAAGTTACTTCGATATGTAACGACGACTCGATGAACTCGATTGAGCGTTGAACTGAGTTATGAACTAACTTAAGTGTTGAACTGATGATTTCGTTTTCGAGTTGTAAGCTCTCTTCGATGAGTATTAGAACTCGCTTCGATGAGTATTAGAACTCGCTTCGATGAGTAGTAGAACTGATTTCGTTTTAGAGTTGTAAGCTCCCTTCGATGAGTGTTAAAAAACTCTAACTTTGTTATTGAGTATCGAACTCGCTTCAATGAGTGTAAAAACTGATTTCTTCACGTTGTAAGACGTGTGAAATAGAATCTGCAAGGGGCGTGTTTACACGTGGATTGGATTGACTAAACGGAAATAATCATTTCCTATTGGCCAGTATCATTTGACTCGTCGGGTTCATCGACAAGAATAAACAACGGACGCCTCCAATAGATATTTCAATTTCTATTGAATTCTCCAAAAGCAATTGTAACCGTTTTACTCAGAAAGGTTATTCGAACGTTTCTAATAAGCTTCCGAACATCGACCATAAAAATTCACGCATAAAGTGACAATAAGTTTAGGGTTTTTACAATACAATAGATAATAGGGTAAAACGTGACATTTTCCTAATTATTCTATTCCACCGTCTTATTGAATACATATGGTTCAACCAGTAGTTACTGGATTCACCAAAACTCCTCACCGTTATGTAAAGCAATACAGAATAGCGAAATAAACTTTCAGAGAAAAGCTGAAAAACAAAATCATATGAAGTTATACGATTTTGAATATTTTTTTATTCCTCCAAAAGTAATTATTCCCAGATATAGCGAAAATGGCAAGATAAGCTCCAATGTCTTGAGTGGTATTTGCGAATCCTTTCCTTCCCATATCTTTATTTATTCTGACGCCTCTAAGGGTTCTCTTGGAGTAGGCTGTGCTTTTTATGTTCCATCTATAAATTTGTTAAAAAATACAAACTATGTATAAATCTATCCATATATTTCAGAAGCAATAGCCATTATTCAAGCTCTTAATTTGATCGTAGAATCCAGTTTCAAACAGTCGGTTATTGCTTGCTCTGTCCGTCTTGGAAGCAATTAAAAAAAAAGCTTACCCAACAATAATTCAAACCCAAACATATTTCATATAAAAAACTAACTCATATTATTAAAAATAAACTTTCAAATTAAAGCTAGCTTTCAACGAATAAGTGGATACATTGGCTAAATTTACTGTCACTACAGGTCAATATATCAACTGTAATTCCTACGTTGTTCCTTACATCAAATCCAAACTAGCCCAGCTCTGGGGACAGGACTGGTAATGTTATACAAATACTTATTACTATCAATATTTGAAAATACAACAGTGTTTTCCTAAGAATGCATGGTTTTTTAACCTATCTACTCCTAGAGTTTACTTAACAGCAATAATCAGCATAAGTGTCGGGGCGCGAAGACGGGCAGTAACTTCAGTGGACTGTATAATTGTTGGGGAGGTGGTTGTTGACATCTAAACATAAACTATCATGTCTCCGCTGACCACGAAAAGGTAAACTAACTACTACGATGTCAATTAAATGGCCAGTTTGATTTCAATTGATCTTTAATGAAAGTAACTTCAAAAGATCAAAACAAAAATAAAATAAACATGTGAAAATGGTATAACTAAAAATTGTTCATGCCAATACTTGGCAACACTGTACGGTTAGCGTTACATAAAAAAATGTAACAATGAACTTAGTAAATGTAATGCACTTTACAGGAGTAATTACATAAATAGATGTTGAGAATCATTCAATAGAGACAAGAGACAATTCATAACTTGTAATGGAGTTGATTGCCTTCTTGGGCAAAGTACACGGCAATCTAAACGTGTTAGAGAGAGAACGAAATACCGGCTTTCTTATGAAAGACCACGGCGAATTCAAACGTGTTAGAGATATAAATAACTATCGGCTTTGTTACGAAAGGCCACGGCGGTTAAAACGAGTTAAATATAGAGCAAACTACCGGCTTTCTTTACGAATCGCCACGGCAAATTCAACTGGTTAGAGAAAGAAAAAACTACCGGCTCTCTTAGGAAAGACCACGGCGAATAACTGCGTTAGTTACACAACTAAAACACACAACTTGAACAACAACGCACTAACTTCATAATAACGCTCTAACATCTTACATAGGGATGTCTACAGCGTGTAGACACACACACAGTATGTGTGCTTCAGGCGAAGGTTACAACAGTACTCTGCGAAGGCTGATTGAATACTCTATGAAAAATGAATTCGCGCGCGCAGAGATTCGTTACTGGTAGGTACCAGGCGCATCTACGCCGTTTCCAATACATATGTACAGGGTGTCTCGAAATAGATAATTAGAACAGTTGGAATTACTTAGTGTAAATTCCAACATGCTTGCTATCCCGTACACCTATTCAAAATAAAAATCTAAAACAACGAATAATGCGATCACTGTGACGATAAAGGTACTTGGAGCATATATTTTTTGAGTGCAACAAACATAAGGGAGATTGTAATATACTATTTGAAAGATTGACAAAATCTATCACCAGCCCCTTTATCATAGTTACAGTGGTGAGACAGCTGCAAAAGAGGAGATTTTTGGTGAATTATCAAACTTTCTTAAAAGTTCAAAAGTACGTCTATGATGATATTCATTAGTAGTTTCCTTTCTTTCAACTCATTTGTGTGTTTCCTTCCTATCCGAGGTCTAGTGATGTTTGTCATATATTGAAAATGCCTTGACAGACCACTAGGCGAGAAGAGTGTGTAATAGTTATACTTTGTTGTAATTAAAAAATATATATGTTGGGACCGGCTGAATGACCAAGGTCTATGCCACTAAAAAAAATCAAATGACTAGAAATACTTTTAAACTTTTTCTGTCCAGCGGCTAAGATTAATTTAGCTTCACTTTATGGACGTATTGTATAATACCCCTCAAATGTTGGTATAATTAATTTATTAGATACTAAATTTTGCTCTGTCATCAAATTTTACCGCTTCAATTTTGACTAATTGTAATCAATTATCATAATAATTTTAGTAATGTTACTTCCAAAGTCAAAATTTTCCATCACTCCTTCCTCTAAACGTCCTTGAAAAAAAATATCTACCTCCACTCCAATCAATTCATTATTAACTTTTATTAGATCGTTAATTCCTAAATCAGTCATGCAAGTTTACTTGTCGCTTAGAAATATACATTATCAACAGAGAAACAGCTGCCAAATAAAATTTGTTATGTTTACTCTTTTAGATTGCTTTAAACATGAATTTATTGCAGCTAAAGAGAGTGAAGTTTTAGACTTAACATGCTATTAAATGTGTCTATTAATACGAATTATGAGTAAGATATTAGTAAAATATTAGTGGGGTACGGTTGTTTAGTTTATGATTGAAGTTGATAATAGTTTAATAATCAGATAAAATGGATATGTAAAAAACAACTACATATTACGTTCTTTTAATTAAAACTGTTTGGATTTAAACAGTACAACTAAAAAATAACTTAAATAGCCTCTATTCAAATAGGTGAATAAGATAAAAGGGAAGAAATTTAATAGTCTGAAGTTATACGATTAAACAAGAAATATGGCGACTTTTTAAAACAAAATCTCGAATTTTTTTTAAGTCATCAATTCTCAATCCGTTCTCTCCAAAAAAGCCTACTTAGATGTAATACACCTAAACGTTTTTTAACTCTTGACGAACTTGCGCTTTAAGGTGATACGTTTCAATTTTGTCGTTGGGCGAATTTAGTTACAGACACTTTGAAATATAATTCTTCGTTCAATTTAACATCATTTTCTTGAACTGTACATTAGGAAATCCAGTGTCATCTATTTTCGGAAATCACTTATCATATCGTACAACTATAAACAAACGTCAAAGTATTTATTTTGTCCCCGTGGTGTTACCTCGAATGCACTAACCCTGATACATATCTTTGTAACGCGTCTATGCATATGTTGATCTGTGGCGTATAACTATCGCAACGTTATTGGTTTATGAACGTTTTGACATCTCGAGTGTATTCTGATTGGCTGGCTGGATTGAACACGAGGGTTTTAGTTTGTCAGTGGACATGCATTGTTCGTTGGGTATTTAATGGTGTAAGCCGTTGAAATTTTCTATCACATGTTCGGATGAAATAATTAAATATTTCACCTTATATTAAGGGATGACCGACGTGTGAAACATATTTCCCGGGTATCGCTGAAGATGTTTTCGAGTTATTGGAGATTATATACCCGTGGAAAATCAATTTTTTCGGGAACAGATATTTCAACGAATAGTGCATTCAAAAAGGTGTCAGAGGGAAAACACCAGTTAAGTAGGCCTTAATTACTAGTTACCACATCTAGGGTGATAACAGCCCTATATTAAGACCCGATGTGGATCATATTTTCTTTGGCTAATGTATTTTTTGTGTTGGTTGGAGGTCAACTAGTTTTATAGCTAGGTACTTAGTTCTTAGTTATTGACTTCATATAAGTTAGTTTTTTTTGTTAAATGTAAAAAAAGGATAGTTAATATGCTCAAATAGCATATAATTTTTTTTCATCAAATATGAAATATAGCTGTTCATTCGTTAACTTTTACCAGCAATATTAAGTAATATTGATATTAATTGATTAAGCTATATAATTAATAGAAGTCTTACTCGTACAAGTTTATGAGATATTTTAGTTTAGGGATCATTAATGGGAATTACTCGTACAGGGTAAATGATTCTCAGAGAAGGTTAATCGATAAGGGGGGGGTAAAGTTTAAATAGATATTTCATTTTGAGCATTGAGACTGTCAGAAAGTGTATAGATTATTAACATATTTCTCGTTTTAGGGTTCTCTTATTTTTCTTCCTCTTCGCTTCTTTCTCATCTTTCTATCTCATCGTTCTTTCTCTTCTCTTTTCTCTCCTGGATTTGAGCTTTAGCATTTTAAATAACTCCAACGTGGGATACCGTATGGGACGACTTTGAGTTAGATCAACTCATATGGGAGAAGATTTGGAGTTTTAACGTGGACTCGAGGAGTACGATATGGGTTCGTACAGCTTTCTACAGGAGTAGGAGTTGCTAGCCACCGCTAGCACTCATCGTACAACACATTGTGGATTTCACGCAAGTTTTACACTTTAATTTGTTTAAGTAAAGTACATTTTGCCTACAATATCAGTCGGTGTATGTTGTATATCATTGATTTGTTCGTTACTGTAAGCATTTTGTGGTAGTCAGTTTATGACCATACTTATGTTGATCAAGTAGTAATCACTATGATCAACATGTAATATTAGATTATAGATGTCATATCATTTACAATTTGCGAATGTGGATTGGTGATAACTACACCCATTGTAAGGTTATGTAAACGTTACTGTGGCTATTCAATTTAAATATTTTGAGTTATTGTAGTTGGTGGTGGTAAGCGTATGAGCTCATATGATATTATTGCGCCATATTATATTTTAATATTTTCAAATTTCATATTTATTTGCGTAAACGTTGTTCTGTTCCATAGATACGTATGGTATACTGTGTTGATTTAACCCTAAAGTATATTCGAAAGTCAAGTATACAGTTTTCTCATTTTCATCAGGTAATTGAGTACTCGTTTGAGAAATTTCATTTGTATGTAAATACTGGTTTGTACATATTCATACCCAACGAACAATCCAGGCTGTAATGTAGGATTTCAATTGCGGGTAATTATTGGATTTTACTAGGGGGGTTTAAAGGATTTTACTTGGAGGGAATTATTGGTTATATAGGATTTTAATAAAGGAATTTATAGGACTTTAAAGTGCCATTGGATACTTGAGGGTACAGCCTGTCATAAATCTTCGTACAAATTGTGGTACTACTGGGGAGGGATACATTGGTTTTAATATATATATTGTTGCCTCGGATATTTGTATATATATTTGTAAAATTTGTAAATATATTTTTTGTATATCATTCAATCGAGGGGGGATTTCACTTATCTATGAAAAATTGTGGTTAGTATTTATGCGATTTTAGGACTTTCAGGGGAATTTCTCGTAACTTTTGTAATTTTATTATACACTTGTACGTAGTAGTTGTACTATGTAAGGTTTAGTTGACAAAACTAAGTCAGTTATTAAACTTAAACTTGAGTAAGTGACATCTGTCTTTTATTTCTCCACCTATTTGGTAGTCTTATGGCGGGAAAACTTGTAGGTAGTTGTCAGGAGGCAAGATTGCCTGACGTCATTTTACATTTTATTTAGTCTTCGGACAACGGACCCCCAGTCTCCGCAAGAGTTAGAGGCAACGCCTAAAAGCGCAAATAGGCACCGAGTTTGAGGTTGAAGAATCTTAGGGTGAATAACGGTAGGTGGGAAAGGTATGAGCGATAAAGTTGTTTCCTTCATATTACTTTCGCTGACACAGTGACCAAATAATTATGACATTATCTGAAATTTCTCTATTAGTGATTGGATGATTGGTCATAACAATTTTCTGCACCGTTTCAACGGTTTCATCTGTTGTTAAGGTACTGTGGGGAAACTAGGGCGGATATCGTCATTAACATTTTCTTGCCTTCTGTGAAGAGCTTTTACCCTTTAAACATATACTCAGTGACATAGAAACTGGAACACCCAGTAAAAATTATTTTATTTGGGTAATATTTGGCATCCATATAAGGGAGATCGTAATATGTAAATGATTAAAATTTCACTCCAATCGGACGAAGATAATCTAAGTTTGTGCTCACGAACTTTATTAATGAGTTGAGGCTACTCGATTTCTTATACATTCCCTAATGCGTCTACGCATACTAATAATCAGGTGATCAATATCCTCTTGGGGTATCTCATTCCATTCCACCTCTATCTCATGTCGAAGAGCCATCAGAGTTTGAGGAGGACACTATCTACCGATTATGTTCCCTTATTGGGATTATGTTGTATTGAAGACAAATCCGTGGATCTTGGGAGCCAAGGTCGGAGATAAATTTGAGCCTGGTGGAAGTAGTCCAAAGTTTGTCTGTCTATATGTGGCTGAGCGTTATCTTGCTGAACAGTTGAATTTTGAAGTGTCCTGAGGTAAGAAATCAGATAAGGTTCCAATATATTTTGAATGTGTAGATGTGCATTCATATTGCCTCTGGTGAAAACTAATGGTGACCTTCAGACGTAAGCCATGGTACCCCATGTCATAACTCCAACATTGCGAAGTACATGCCGCTCAATAAAAAATTGAGGGTTACGGCGTTATCCTCGTCTCCTCCTCACCCTCGCTCAACCATCATGAATGTCTATGCAGAACCGGGATTCCTCCCTTAAGATAATGGTGTTCCATTACTGATTCCATACTAGTCGTTCTTGGTATCTCTGAAGTCGATTTCTTCTACGTTTCAGAGTTTAAGATAACACCAACTGAGGCCGGTATAGAAAAGTCCAAACCTTATTATTTGTCTATAAACACTTCATATTTCAAGGACCCTTCCATGTTCTGTACTTAGTACGATCTTGGCCCTCTGTAGGCGTGCTCACTCGTCTTGTGCTTCTGGATCTTCACGTTTGGACTTCTTTGTGCCATGCCTAACAATACCCGACAACAGTATCCACACTCCAGCTTATTATATCACCAATTTCTCGGAACAACAGCCCATCTTCACGAAGACCAACAGTTCGACCCCTCTCGAACTCAGGTAGCTGCCGATAATTTACATTTCTTCGCACTCTAGGCATGATAAACACTTGTCATTTCTTGAATAAACTCTGTATTCTCATATCGAAATGGGCCGGTTCGTCCAGTACAAGCAGCAACAAAGTAATTGAATATAAATAGGAATCTACAACTGATATCGCTCAAATTCTAATCTTGTATTAAGGTGATAATAATAATAAACTTATACGTGGAATATTTTTTAAATACAATAATAAGGTAATTGTCCCAATTATCGGCCGCTTAAGAACATTCGTCAACTTCAATAAGCTGTGCAAATGTTGTTTCTTGCTCTTTTCTCACATGATGATATTTGTGAAATTAATCAACTATTTATTGAAAGGTACGTTATAAGAAATCAATTTTTTAATAGAAAGAAACTGAAATATTCAAAAATTAATATGAAAAAACACATTTGTCCCTATTATCGACCACTCCTAAAACATTATGTCCTAGTCACCGGGATACTTACGTCTCAACTATCGTCCGCTTTTTTCATGAGATCGAAAATAAAAGACTATTTTCAATAAATTCTTTAATAATGGAACACAATCTATGAAAACTCTTTGGCACACAATAGTAGTAACGAATATTTTAATTTTTCATTTCTGAAATTTCATACACACCTCTTTTATTCAGGACTTTTAGTTTTGAAATTTTAGTAACTATTTCATCCCTTCGATAATACAGAATATGGTCCTTATTTGGCCATCTTCAGTTAGGGCCGCTTTTGGTCATCGTTTTAACAAAAAACCCTTCCTCATTTTCTTTAATCACACTAATAATCAGGCCAGGAAAACGAAAATTATCGTACATGACAATCACGTAGTCTCCGATATCGAACTCCAAATTATCAGGTTTTGTTAAAACATTTTCGATTTCAGTATCTGAAGAAAAAGAAATGTTTTTTCCCAGTTATTTGCAATTGCAATGGCTTTAGTTTTTCCATTATTCTTTTTTTCAGATTGTTTTTTGAGTTTTAATTCTTCACTCTGTTTTTTCTTTCCAATCTTTGTTTTTTTCGTTTTATTTTTTCTCCTTTAGCCTTTTCTTTCTTCGCTTCTTTTCTATTATTAAATTATTTCCATTTCTCAGAAGAAGCAACTTCAGGAATTTTTTCCTTCAGCTTCCGCTTCACTTTTTCCTTTTCGCCAATTTTTGGTTTCCAAAAAAGTACTTTTTTGAATGGCGTTGGAATGTCTCCTTGATCGGAGTCATTTTGTAACTCAATAATTGGTGATATATTGGATTCTGATTGAGGGGGAGCTCTGTTGTTGATTTTTTCACAGAGGTATTCCGTAGAATTTGTGGGGACAATATTGGGATCACGGATTATTGTCGATATTTTTGGGCTTCCAGAATTGGATAGTTCTTCCGGTAAATCCAGGATGAGGTGATTGATCGTTCTCAGCAAATAATATGGGATTTTTGAGAGGAATGTCTAGGTTCCATTCTTCAGCTGGTACACTGATATCACTTAAATTACTGAAGTTCAAATATGGTAGGTTCACATATGTAGTATCGTTTTCTACACTGACATCGTCTGAAAATTTCTTTGCCACATGTTCATCCATTTTATCAGAGAAACATGAAGTTTCATTCGAAAGATACTCTATCACAATGGGCCGGTCAACAATTGCATCACTATTTGAGGGAGTATCGCTAGCTGTTTGGATGTCTGTATGAATGAGTATTGTGGGAAATTCCTTCGCCACATGCATATCGATTGTGTCATGGAAATGTGTAATTCCATTTAATTTTGGGAGCGTCTCCACGAAGTCGGATCGTTCCACAATTTTCTCACTATTTGGAGAAGTATTTATATCAGTATGCATATTTTAATAGTTTATCATAGGAGGCTGAGTGACCCCTGTGATAGAAATGTATTCCCAATTATTTAGAATATTGGGGCTTTCGAAAATCGTGCTTTCATGGAGCTGGCCATTCGCTTCTTGTTCCTCGGCAGCTGCAGTTAATATTGGCTGGGTTGATGGCGGAGGAGACTGATCGGGTATCTTTTCAGCATTGTTACTATCGTCATCTTGGATACGTTTCTTAAGTGACTGCCAGAAGTAAAATAGACTTTGATCTTCAATATTACCTTGCCATATATTTCCAGATGATTTAAAAGTGCAAATTTCAACTACGTTTTCTCTTTCAAAAAAAATAAAAAAAAAACTGTATTTTGCTCTTTGCGGATTACAGTCGGTTCAAAGAACTTTTCGAACTTTACATTGTTTGGGTTGAAAGGGTGCAAGCAAGAAAGCCATTTTTGATTATGCTGGGTAATCTGTCCATCATATTATCAAAGGTTTTTTTGAGCAACGGTGCAAAATCTTCTTTGGACAATTTGGCTCCTATATGTTCCATGCGCCATCTAGTGATTTGTTTTCTCCACTCCATTTTTAAAGGATGAAAGAAAGCAACATCCAGAGGCTGGAGAATGTGGGTGGAATTAGGATAAAGGTTTGTTAAAATGATTCCATTTTCCGAACAGAAGTTACTTAGCTGCATAGTGAGGTGAGATGTATGACCATCTACATATAAAATAATTGGCAGTTCTATTTTGTTTTTCGTCAACCAGGGAAAGAAAATATTGGCTATGTACTCGAAAAATGACTCTCCAGTCATCCGACCATTTTCCGACTTGCCGATTGCCCAAGTTTTGGGAAATTTTTGCGTTATATTGTTTGGGATTCTTTTATAGGAAAACATTACTAAGGGAGGTGGTAGTTCACCTGCAGCATTGCACATAACCAGTGTCGTTAAGCACTCCTTCTCATCATTGAAGGCTACATTATAAACTGTTTTTGTCCTCTTTCGTTAAAAACTTTTTCTCCCTTTGGACACAGGTACATCGCCGTTTCATCACAATTTCAAATTCTCCTAGGATCATCGATGCTAGTCTTATTTTCTCCCAAATACTCGGAAACTTCCTTGAACCATTGTCTGATTTTCACCTCACTTACATTAGATCGTTCACTTGATAAATTTTGGGAAACTCGATGAACAATTTCTGGGTGTCTCTTCATTAATGCCTCATGCCAATGTCGTGAAGGTCTATCATCGGGAAATGGATTTTCTCTTTTCAGTTCTCTCATCAGAAGCTGAACACTATCAGTCAAATGTGTTTTCGTATCTGAAAATCCTGCTTTTGAACAGCTCATTACCCACTTGACCAAGTAGCCCTCTTCCTCAGAACACAAAATAGTACTCGGTCCAATTCTTCTTTCAATGGGAACTCTACCTCCTAACTTATCCATCAGAGTACTTCTGGGAACATTGAATGTAATGCTTGCTTTTCGAATGAACATTCCACTTTTTGTTGCCTCCATAGCATCCAGAAATTTTTTTTCTGAATATTTCAACCGTTTTGACATATTGAACCTGAAATGGAAGGGTACCAAATAATCTTCATGCGGAATATTGAACTTATTATTTGGAAATTGGTATGTCGATAACTGATCACACGAAAAAAGACAAATAAACGAACGTATTGGCTTAAAATCTATAATTAACTTGTTTATGATAATGAAGTTCTAACAAGATGTCCATTAATGATACATTGTTCCAATCACCGACCGGTATGACAATAACAGAGACAGATTACAAATTCGTGTCCCTAATATCGGCCACCCAATATTCCATAAAAAAAAACACTCTTAGTATGATTTTTCAACTGGATAATGATGATTTCTAATAACATATATAAAATACTGTGATAAAACGAGTTCTTTTCGTATAGCATCGAGTTCAAGAAATGAATGAAATGAGTCGTTTCACTAGCTCACCTGACTAACAAAATCGATACTGCACACTACGACGTTTACAATGCAATTGATTTTGTAAACGCAAATCGTTTGAGGGTATTCGAAGACAAGCATGCGTAGTGCAATAGATAAGGGAGTGTCGAATTCAATGGCAAATTATATTTGTTTGTGTGAAATTAGACTGAATTTCTTATTATAACGGAAATATTAGGCAAAGTAGCTGATGATTGGGGCATGGCCGATAATAGGGACATTCACCTTAATTACTGGGTTTCTATGCCACTGAGTAGATATTTGTTGCTCAAAGTAAATTCACCGATTGCCATAGCGAACATTTTAAGTCCGTTCCATATATTTCATACTCAAAATTTCATGCATCCTTTATATCTGTCAAAAACATACTGCTAAAGTGAAATACCAGAAAAAATATACCTTACTTATTGTATGTTCTAGTATGTCTGCTAGAGATGCTAGGACCAGAAAACCACTAGTGCTTATAATAATAGAAAGAGAAAGTGCTTTGGTAACTGCTTCGGTTTCTTTCCTAGTGCCCATAACTTCTAGAGCTTCGTGGATTTTTGAAAGGTTTGAACAAAACAAATAAACACTAGCATGGCGTTCCACCCATCTTGTTTGTCAGAGCCCTATAAGTTATCTGTCTAGTTTTTGTTACAATATAGAATTCCTCTTCGGACTTGCTGTAAAAAAGACAATTCCTGTTTTCATGGTATCGACTGCATTTTTCTGACGTCTTGAATCTTAGAGGCTTTGGTCAAGGTTGAATTCAAGGCATAGTTTAAGCAAGGACAGTGTATTGTAGTGACAGTATGACGCTGCACAGCATTTACTGCTCCATTTACCTCAGACACCATAGTACTGCAACCATCGGATGCTATACCCACACAGTTTTCTAAGTTTAAATTATTTTTCTTGGTCAACTCAAACACATTACTTCCGAACACTTCACCAGTGAAGGAAGGTTCATTTGCATAGTTGACATTGTTTGGGTTGTCTTCTTCTTCAACAGCTTCAATGGTGTTTCGAGGATCCACAAAATCAAGCAAGTCTTCATAAAGTTTTCTTTTGGAACAATAGCGAGTAGAAAATGTTAATTGTGACTCATGAGCAGCATCTGTTGTTTCATCAAATAATATGCTATAGTATTTTGCAGCTTTAATTCTCCTATTATTACATCTACAATTTCATTTCCACAACAATTTATTAATTCGTTTTGAATCGTCTTACATTGCATTAGCACAGGCTGACTGAAGATGTTTTATGAGATTCTCGTCTCCTGATTCAATCCGAAAACGCTCCAGTTCTCTGATGCTTCCTTCGTTTTGGGACTCAATTTCCTTTACCATGCTGCCATCATCACCTAAATTCTTCTGTATATTTATATGAGAAGATTAATGTTATTTTACTCAACTATTTTAGGAAATGATTAAGAAATGAATTAAGAATGAATGCTAGTTTCGGGGTAAGTGTTGACGGTTTAGCCTATTCGAATCCACCGTGGTAGCACATGACACGCCGACGGGCCACGCTTGAGCTTCGCACAAAAGTAATAAATAGATTTTTTTGTTTCCCGTAATTCGGACCTAATAACAAACGAAACATATTTCTTTTTCGGCAACTAGGGCAACGTTGGCGATCGGGAATGGGCACACAACGTGTTAAATAATAAAAAAAATTCCCCAAGGGGGCCGCAGCCTCCTCAGCCCCTCTCCTTTATCCGCCCTTGTGCACACTTTCATAATAAATAATATTTGAAACTATAAAGGATAAATTGTCAAAATTGAAAGAGCATACGTCGTATCCACTCAAACTACCGTTAAAAACAAAGTGAATATCTATTACTATGTGTAGTCAATAAATATTTAAAGGGTGTAGGTCACACACGCACACATAATCTTTTTAGAAACATGTGTTAACAGAAGATTTATTTCTGTGCCATCAGCTTTATTCTCTCAAATGAAAGCAAAGTAGATTTGTAACTGTTCACTTGTTATGAAGTAGGTAGTGGGCATAACTATTTTTAGACCGGTATGATATAGTCTTAATTTCACATTCATCAAATAAGAGTTTGAATAAAGAATACGCGTGTGCTACTGATTCATTTTATTGTATCTGTATTGTACGAATTATAATATAAAATCGATTGTATTTGAATATTTATTACATAAATAATAGATATTTATTTAGAGAATCAATATGCTCATGATTGCCGTAACATTAGATCGTACAGGTTATGAATGTGTCGTCTTAAATATACGTTGAGTTTTTAGTAATAAATAATTAACTATGAAAATGCCAATGTAGAATGGCCGTAGCATAGATACCGCCACGTTGCATCACCAAATAAAAAAATATATTGGTTGAAAAATAGCCGTCTGTTTCAATTGGCAGGAAACTACTCTTTAAATAGCGGTTATTTATATCCCTAGATGTTGAAGCATGGACGCCGAGTCAGCATGGTAAATAGATTAATTACTACTTTCTCTAATCTTGATGTTATGACATTTAAAAAAGTGATCTTCACAATAAAATATTAATTTCTGGATAATTAAACCACACAATATGGAAACAATATCAGTTATATAGGGGAGAGTGGTACATAACATCTCTGTGTTCCTTCTGGGCAAGTGCGTTTTGAATCTTCCTGTTTAAAGATTGTTCCGCTGTTTTACTTTTTCTCGCAACTTAATTATCTGTTCATCAACTTCAACGCGGCTTAGCATAGTATCTCTGGTAGAATACAAAGCATTCAAATTCTTTTCGAGTAGAGTAATTTTATTTTCCATAGCTTCCTGAGAAGGTTTTGCTCTCGGCTGTTTGTCTGTATTTTCTATGTTTTCGCATTGCTGTTGTGATTCCACTCCGATTCTTATGTCGCCTTCTTCCTGTTCTTTAGCATTTGAAGCTGGCTGTACAATTTTTGTTATTTCTGCAGGCTTACAGGTATTCGTTGCCTAGAAATTAAAACATTCTATAGGTACCGCTAATAATTCTCTTATTAAGCTATAAAAATCTAAAGGTGTGGCCCAAAACGGTCTTTACATACATACTATAGTGAGTAAATTTAATATGTTTAATTCACTTTAACATGATTAAAATGAATCCGCAAGTCCATACATTTATCTGAACAAATACAGGGTCGATTATTGAGATGAGTCAGTAAGAGATAGTTACAAGAAAGCGTGCCTAAAGGACTGTCCCAAAATTTAAAAAAAAATTCTATACATTTTATAAGAGAAAAACGGTTTATCAACTCAAAATACTTCTTTATAATTCGCGTATAAAAGAGACTTCATTATAACATTGTTTACAGTGTCACAATGAAGCTCTTTGAACACTGTTATAGTAATTTTAAGTGTACAGTTGGTTATTGTATTTAGTTATATTTTTATTTGACATTTTACTTTAACCTTGACACAAATTATAAATAAAATGATCTAGCGTTGTTCTAGCTAGCAAATTATTATATTAAAGGTAAATTAGAATGATTTATATATTGAAAATATTAATGAATAAAGTACGCTAACGTTTATTTATCAATCATTTGTCAATTGTTTATTTTTATATTGTATAGGATCAATATATAGGTATACAAAACGTTCGATTTTTGGGATAAATTACCAGATATGTATGTGAAGATGTATTACAGAAATAATTCTGTTTATGATATAATATAAATAGTTCGCAAGAGCATATACGAAGAAGCTATTTTTTAAACAAATAATCATCCTCTTTTTGCTTAAATGAAAGTAGGTTTACAATTTACACAATTATTCGGTTGTAATATGTCAAAAGTCACAAGTACTGAATAAAACCATCTGTGATCTGACCAATTAGGAATTGCCAACTCAAATTCAAACCACTCCTCCTAGTTTAAAATAAGGGAGATTATATGAAATTATATTTTATTTAAATAATGAAATAAATGCGAATTATGAAAAATATTATGTAAAACTTGTTCCACAATGACTTTCTGTAGTACTCGTGATTTGCACGACTCCCCGCTTCGCGGTTCGTTATGCAAACTTCACTCGTACTACAAAACAAAACGAGTCATTGTGACACTTGTTTTACAAATAACTATTTTGCTCATCAATACTATTTTTATTTGTAATCAAAATACTCTTTTAGGCCACATAAAAACTGCATGCAAAGATTATTTAAAAGAACGATGAAATGAAACAATATAATTTGTTTAAATCTTCATTTATTTGAACTAATGTTCAATATAAACTTGTTGAAGCGTTTCACTAACACAGTAGATTTGTCAAAACGAATGAAGGTAAAATATAAAAATGTCTTAACATATACAGTGCCTAAATACAGAATTCTATTTACTAATCTTAACAATGGTATTGAAAGAAATTACCTGGAAATTCACTCACTACAAACATTCCTAAGCTATCCCAGGGGGTGTGCACTTATACTTATCAAAAAGGATACGCGTTCTTCGCGCCATCTATATTTGTCACGAAGAACAAGTCCCTTCGGTTGCGTTAGGCTGAATAGCCCTAGTAGCTGTGGCCTTCAAATTGTGGAAGAATTTCGGTCGCGTTTGTTCTCGTTCGTTAATCTCTTTGACATCCACAGACAAATAATTGAGGCTAGGCATTTAAAGTTTGCCATCATTGTTGTTCGGTTATTATTTTATTTTATTTTATTGATTTAATTCAAAATACCAGCGCCTCGAGAGCGTATTGTTCCCAATTGCTTCAAACAAGATCAAGATGCTCCAAGGTAGGTTATAAATATCATTAATAGTTAATAGAGTAATTTATAATAATATTTCACAGATATTTTATTCCCGCGGATGAGCATATAAAAAATATTTGGTTGTAACGAATCAATAATCCCAGTTTATTTAACCATCCAAGAAGCATTTCAAGGGGGAAAGTAGTTTCTGGTACTCATTTTTTGGATGTATGTAAAGAAGGGGGAAAACCAAAAAAGTTGCACTTCCTGTTTTAAATTTACCTGGTAAGCATTTAATTGTAATACTATCAGATTTAATCTACTATGTATATTGTTTTTGTAGATTTCTTTGCTGGGGATAATTAGAAGAAAGTTGCTTTTCCTTTCCAATTAAATCACAAAATATGGTTGCAAGTACTCCAGAAATAAAAAGTATGACATTAATTATAAAATCTGTTAGATATGTATGTAATAAGATTTTTTGTAGAGTTATACTCTAAACTAAATTTGAACTAAGTTGTTGCAGCCTTTCCCCATTCTTAGAAATTATAAATTAATCGAATTTAAATTTTCCGCCATATCACGCAATTTGAATTTACCACCATTTAAAAGCTAGAATCGACGACAGAACCCTTCTTTTAGTTTTTTGTGACAAATGAAGATGGCAGCACATCTGCCGAGGCATTTTTTGTCAGTGAGTTGCCCGTCTTACCTCTATTATTTGTCTGTGAGCTATCCTCTAGGTAAAGAGGTTTAATAAAGGAGACTGATTTATATCTAACTGGTCGTTAAGAAGATTACCTGAATATTTATTTTTGTTAATCTCTAGGGCCTCTAATAAATTTAAACTGAAAGATTTACCGACTACAAGGAGAATTTCAAAATTTGAGTCGAAAATGTGTTGGTTTTCTAATAAATGATTTGAATAGTTAGAATCTAATTTTTTGTTGTCATAGCTACGTTTGTGTTCCGACATTCTAGTTTTAAAATTTCTAAAAGTTATACCGATATAAATTTTATCACAGTTGTCATTACCACATTTTAATCTATAAACTCCTGATTTGTTTAATTTTGAAGATTTAGATTTATTATTTTCAATGAGTTTGGATAAATTATAATCAGTTTTAAAGAAAATATTCATGTCTAAAGTTTCTAAAAATGATTTAATTTTTAAGGATGGTGTTCCAAAGTATTTTAAGCTTTTAAATTATTTATTATTATTTTTATCTGAAGGGAATACTCGTTCTAAAGTCTGTTTTTTTATCTTTTTATTTATGATATTATCAATTAAATTTGGATCGTAATTATTATTAACTGCTATTTGTTTTATGATTTTTAATTCTTTGTTATATTTATTAATATTTAATGGTTAAGAGTCTGTGTATCATACTATTGAAAGCTGCTAGTTTATGACTGAATGGGTGGACCGAACTATTATGAATTGTAATATCTGTATGTGATGGTTTATGAAATATAGAAAAATCATGTTTATTATTTATATTTGAAATTGTAAGGTCTAGAAAGTTTATAGACTTATTTTGTTCAAGTTGTACGGTAAATTTGATATTATTGTGAATCGAGTTTATGTAAGTAATGAAGCTCTCTAATTGTTTATTTGTACCGATGAAGCTAGCTAAAATGTCGTCCACATATCGGTGCCAGTACATAATTTTTTTTTACTAAGGGGGTGTTCATGAATAATTTTTTCTATATTATCCATGAAAATTTCTGCTAGTAGGGGGCTGAGGGGGTTGCCCATAATCAAACCATCTTTACTGCTATAAACCTCTCCATTGAAATGAAAATAATTTCGATTCAAACACACTTTTAATAAAGTAATGATATCAGAGTGAATTATAGGATTAAAATTATTGTATATGAGCAAGTTATCAACAAGAGTTATAGTTTCTTTAGGAGGTATACTAGGGAATAGATTTGTTACATCGAACGATTTGAATTTAGAATTATGGGCTAGTATTATATCTTGAATATTATTAATGAATTCCGTTGAGATTTTAACTGAAAATCGAGGTATGAATGAACAATATTTAGAGATGACATCTATGAGAATCTTTGAAATTTTGAATGAAGGTGATGTGAAATAAGAAACAACTGGCCTGATTGGGTACCCCTCTTTATGGAGTTTAATTAATGAATGTTCAGGGTGTTGCGGATTGGGTAAAAATAATTTATAATTTTCTTTATCGTTAATTATTGATTTAGCGCTATCCACTGCTAATTTTATTTCTTTCTGAAATTTATTAGTTGGGTCTTTTAAAGGGTCTCAAAATTGCTTGCCTGAATAGAATTGTTGGTTTTTAATATATAATCTTCTTTAGGTAATGCTATTACCGTATTTCCTTTATCTGCTTTTGTGAAAATAAGACTATTTGACTTTGATTTGGCGACTGATAATTCAAAATTGGGTTTGTTAAACTCGACAAATTATTTTTTAATAATTTCTGAAGCTTTATATTTTATATTAGAATTATTTGGAAAATTATACAAATTAATTTCTGTTTCTATACCTAATTTGTTGAAGTCATCCCATGAACATGTGGGTTGAATATTATGTTTAAAACCTTTTTGTAATAATTGAACTCCTTTATCAGAAAAAATTGTATTCGAAAGATTGACGAATCTATTAAAAAATTTATGTTCTGAGAATTTGGTTTGTGGGTTTTTTTATACTGGTTTGTTGGTTAATAATGACTTTAATTTACGTTTTTGTCCTTGGTACTTTTTGTGAATAATTACTTTAATTTTATCTCTTATGTCCCTATCTAAAATGTCAAACTCTATGGGATGTTATTAAACCTCTTCACCTAGAAGATAGCTTAGGAATGTTTGTAGTGAATCAATTTCTAGGTAATTTCTTTCAATACCATTGTTAAGATTAGTAAATAGAATTATGTATTTAGGCACTGTATATATTAAGACATTTTTATATGATACCTTCATTCGTTTTGACAAAGCTACTGTGTTAGTGGAACGCGTCAACAAGCTTAAATTGAACATTAGTTCAAATAAATGATGATTTAAACAAATTATATTGTTTCATTTCATCGTTCGGTATGGATCTTCATCAAGTAAAAGCCTCATCTATTCAATTATTTAAAAGCCATAGCCGGGAATCGAACCCGTCAAATACAAAAAATTAGCACCCTGTATTTTTGTGACCAATCGACGGAGTCAATCATAAGGAGTAAATCTATCTAATGAACATTACCTCTAAAATTTCAGGTAGGCCATAATATCTGCTAATCATTAAACGTCTAAATTATTGGTTTCTCTACAAGATAATACGTCAATCGTACCGAAAGGAAACAATAGATTGACGGAAGAAATTTAGACAAGTGAATGGTGCGCGGTAATTCCCCTACTCGTTTCTAAGCGAGTACCTAAACGTATATATTATTGGTAGGAATCCCCGAAAATGCGTTTCGTTTTCATACATAGACAATATGTGGGTAGCCATATGTGTAAAGCAGTAGATAACTACTGCTGACGTACTCACCATCTAGACCCCGTGTATCATCAAAAATAAGCAAAGTCTCCTAGCTGAAAATAAGTCATTCATAAAGAGATGAGGAAAGAAGACGAGAACTAATAAAATGTTATGACCAATAATTATAAATACTTATTTTGATTTTCTCGTTCTTACCCACAAATATTCTACCATTTTGTTTCTACACATCTCTCATTTTTCAATTTAGTTATATCCTTTTTTTTGTATTCGCACGGCTTTGATGTATCTCCTTTCACTTCATTTTTGTATAAAAAGAAATACATCACGGGAGTTTTCTGTACGTCAAAAGTACGTAAGAATCTCAAGTAGTCTCTGTGCACACAAAAACGATTTTCACTTCATTCATGGAAATATGCGCCTGAAAGGAAGCGGTGGACAGCAAAAAGTTTGATTACTTAGGGTAGAAAAGAACGTAAGAGGAAACAACACATTTTATTTGTACGTACAGGGTGGTCACGCTTTTTAAAATATTTCTTAATATATCAAACGCATTCGAGCAAAAAAACTATTTCTACCACATAGGTAGTACTGGTAGTTCTAATGACAATGATAGATACTATTGCTTCTCTCTCATAATTTTCTCACCGAATGATCCATTCAAGTACTTCAACAATACTTTGGGACATTTTATATATTTGAATACGTATGTTGGATGATGGTAAATCTTTCAATGTAATAATTCACTAAAGACAATATGTTAGTTCTTGCACAAACATCATTTTTTATTGAAGTTCCACATTTGACAGTAATCAGTAAACATTATTAAAAGATACCGTTCACAACAATTCTCCGTGTTTTCGTTTCGTAGATATCTTAGTTGGACTAACGTTACTTTCTGTTTTAAAAGTACAAAATTGTTAAATGTGAAAACAAAATACCCCCATTGAAGAAATCAGGTATATATAAACTCAAATGTCAATAATGTAATGCTGTCTATTTGGTTCAGACCCTTAGAAATTTTGAAATCCGACACAGTGAACACTTAGAGCATACAGATTAAAGCAATCAGATAAATATCACTACGCAAAACATCTACTTGACACCAATCTATCATTGACACCTAACACAGAACTAGAAGTGCTGCATATTTGTGAAAAGAAACAAAAACTGGATTTCCTTGAAGAATTGGAAATTAGAAGACATTTAAGAAACCCACAGTATGAAGTTGTCAATGAACAGGTGAATCTAGGGAGTTCTCCACTAATAAACTGTCGTCTTAAGTTATAATTGTAAAGATCAGCAGATATAGTTTTCCTGGTTTTCTATATCATTACACAGTTATACTGGTCTTAATTGGAAAAGTGATATCCAGGATATCACCAAAGGGTTGATAATATCTAAGCTTCAATATTTGTAATATCACATCTTCTTCTTTTTTCTATTAACATATATTAAGTCAAACACAAGTTAGGTCACTTCTTGGTCTAGCCAAAAATAACTACTAAACATCAGGTAGGCATCATATGAAATGTAACTTCTCTCATTCCAATGATGATATTGATTTATTGAGACAATTGTCAATTTTTCAGAATTTTCAACAATTTTCATTAAACAGTGAGTTTCATTTAAAACACTAATATGAGTAGATTCCACGAAGTAAGGGTCGATACAGTTAATTTATTTAACAATTTACCTTCTTTTTCGTCAAATCTATTTGAAATTTCTAATCGTTTAGCTAATTTATATGCCATAATCCTTACTTCAGTTCTTGTTGGTGCAAAATCCGATCTCCAAAGTTTTTTGATATGGTCTACCAATTTTTGCTCAGCCTTTGAACCCATTTCGCCATTTCTGTATGCATTCACGGCATCATTTAACGCAAGAGAGGTCCAATATCCTCGTTCAGGCACATGTCTTTTTCGTACGTACTTATTTGACATAGTACTAAAACAAAAACATATTGGTCCGACTCTCCTTTCCCATGCTGGTCCATCGATCCTCAAATCGGACGATAGTCGGACCACTCGGTAACAACTAAACGGTTACAAATGGTTTTCACATTTTAGGTCCCACAAGACACTAATGCATACACTTACAGTTTCAGCAGCAAAAAAAACATTTTAGACTTACCGAAGTGTGTTAAAAATACAAATATATTTCTCTCTCTAAAAAGCTTACACATAAATGCGGATAACCATGTGCTCGAAACTATTTCAAGGTTGAACTAACTGAAACGCAAAACATACGCCGGTCAAAGATATCTGTGTTGCCATTTCTTCTAAAATATTACCAATAGTTCGTCTATCCTCCTGGTCCATCTGCCCTCCCTTTACCCAATTTAATTGAATGTTTCACAATTGTTTTAAATCTCTTTTATTTTAGAGGATTTCATGACACTTTTATTGTAGTTGGTTGATACTGCCTCAGTTTGATTTAATTTTGGAGTAATTATTCAAAATACTTTTTATTATTATAATTGAAATTGAACGAAAATTTAATCCGGTACATATTCATTTTCTGTTGTCCTTCACTTCATTTGATCATGATGAAATGAGTAAAGTGATGTTTTTCACTACATAATCCGCCAAACTTAATTATTCAACTATTGATTTGCTTGGACTATTTCACGTAACATGATTTGTGGAAAAGCGTTTTGTATTTCTGTCTAAACTAAAGTTCCACATTCCTCACATCTAATGTAAGTAATTCATTCTATTTTCTGACCCAGGATAATAAAGGATTTTACAAAAGAAAATCTTACAAGAAAACAGATTATCTGTCAGTAAGGGATGTAATCCCGCTTAAAAATTTACATAATCATACCACCCTGTACATCCTGTCGAGACAGCCGGTGGTCCGGGAGTGTGCATTCCTTGCAAAGAGGGCGTTAAGAGGCTTTCATGTATATATATTCCATGCGAAAACCATTGAAGATAAAGGGAACTGGGGCCTCATCTATAATCATCTCATTTTCCCGATCTTTTGTTCCTAATAATGATCCTGGCTGAGAGACGAGATGGTTAAAGAAAGACAGATACTTCACCACGTCTAAAATACAGTTTCGAGGAGAGATATCCATTCAAAAAGTTGCCGGATTCTTTTGTTATCGGCACGTCACAGCAGCGTACCCTTACCAAAGAAAATTGTTAGGAATTAAACATGCAGAAGTCATTTTAATTATTACGAGGTGGGAACAAAATTCCCTGTAAAATAGACCTATGAAACTCAAGAACAATGATTTTCACCAGGAATAGCAATGCAAAAAAAATTTCTATGTAGAAAAAGCATCTAGCTCATTTACTAGTGTCTGAGTTGAGAATTAGTTCAAAATGTCCAAAATTAATGTCAGTTTGAAAAACGTAAAATAGTTATTTGTGTAACTAGTGGAAAAAGTGCATATTTGTTGCACGATGGGTGAAGCTCGAGACGAAGTCTAGAGCTGCAACCATGATTAGTGCAACAAATGAGCTTTGTGCATATATTTTCAACGATCGAAATAGATATGTTTTTAAATCAAATTTTATTAGACTATTTTACAACAGGTACAATAAAAATTAGTAATAATTTTACTTTTTTTGAATAATTTCAATTTCGATATCGCAATTAGCGATTATTAGTGATGAACAAACTTCATTTCCACTGATTTTTTGAGTTTTGGATTCATTTTTGCTTGTGGATGTCTCATCATGTTCTTTACTTGAAACATCTCTTTTTCGGATTGTGAAGTTTCCGGTACTGGTACTTGGTTCACCTTCTTGAATTTGAGTAGCTATTTCTGTTTTTTTGATATTTACTCCTCAATGTAGGTAATCCAATTCATTGACAATTCGAAGTGTTTTTTGCACTAGTGCAAAAAATAAGTAAGATACTTTTTGCACTAGTGCAACAGAGTTAATCTTTTGGCATGATTCATAGTTTAAAAAATAGTTACTCTTTGCACTATCGTAGAATTAGAATGTTTATTTGATATGTTACTGTTGCTATCTGTAATTGTTATTTAGTATTTGTAATTTCCACTATAATCTATCAAAGACACCTCTTTGCTACGTCCGGGAGTATTATTTAACGAATTTATATTGATGTTTTAAATGAAACTGACTGTTTCTAGTTAACTCCACAATATATTGAAAAAATATTAAAAATTCTAAAAAGTTGACAATTGTTTCGATATTACCTAAATATAATCGTCTACCTGATGTTTATTTATTTCTGGCTAGTCCAAGAAGTGACCTACCTTGTGATTGACTTAAAATATGTTAATAGAAGAAAGAAGAAGATGTGATATTACAAATATTGAAGCTTAGATATTATTAGCCCTATGGTGATATCCTGGATATCATTTTTCCAATTAAGATCAGTTTAACTGTGCAATGATATAGAAAACCAGGAAAACTATATCTGCTAATCATTACAATTATCACTCAAGCAGACAGTTTAATAGTGGAGAACTCCCTAGTTTATCTGTTCATTGACGACTTCATATTGTGGGTATCTCTTCAAGGAAATCCAGTTCTTGTTTTTATCACAAGTATGTAGTACTTCTACTTCTGTGTTAGGTGTCAATGAATGGTTGGTGCCAAGTAGATGTTTTGCGTAATGGGATTTATCTGGTTGTTTTAATGTGTATGCTTGTAAGTGTTCACTGTATCGGATTTCCTGCATATGTGATGGTTTTATAAGTTTTTATTTCTTCAGTTTGTTTAGGAAATATTAGTTGTAATGCCACTTTTTCCTCTTTTTTATTAATCAGCTTATTTATCATATGTAATGGATAACCGTTGGATTTGTCTAATTGTACTAATCTCTCTATCAAAATAACATTTGTTCATAGGAACTAAAAATGCTCTATATCTCATTGAATTGTATGCCGCTAGTTTATGTGACATGGGGTGATTGGAACTATGAGGGATTGTCACATCAGTGTGTGTTGGTTTTCGGTAAATTTCATAATCAAGTACATTATTAATTCTTTGAATTTTCAAATTAAGGAAATTGATTTAGTTAATTTCTTCAACTTCTAATGTAAATTCAATTTTTGGGTGTAAATTATTAACGGGGTTGAAAAATATATCTAATTGTCGTTCACTACCCATAAAACAAACTAATATGTCATCTACATATCTATACCAAAATAAAACATGTCTTGAAATATTACTTTCAAAGATTTTTCTTTCTATACTATCCATAAAATTTTTTTGCCAAAATTGGCGATATAGGGCTTCCCATTGGTGAACCTTCATTTTGAATATATATATATATATATATATATATATATATATATATATATATATTATCATGTATTTAAATATTGGAGTAATAACATTTACTTATTTATTAATGATCCTATATTGGGATGCTACTTTATCATGGATCTTATATTTATGAGTATTTATTTATAATTGATTTGACTTTAAATATATTTTTTTATAATGATTGTGGGCGCCAGAATTGGTTTAGCTAACCGCTAATTTCCAATTCAAAATTTTATTTAGTAACAAAATTATGAGTTATGTAACTTTATGACATTATACCTCAGGGATGAGATTCGGCACTTGGCGATCGGCAGTAACAAGAAACTGAAAGGTAAGATATCAAAGAAAAGAAAAGAAAAACATAGATAAATAGATTTTAATTGTGAATAGTTGTTTGAATAATGAACATTTTCTGAATCATAATTGCATAATCATATTAATTAAACCTTTGCGTAAGTACGTTTTTTTTTTTATTTTTTATGAATACTATTAAATATGAAACATATCAAATAAATTTCGCTTCCTATAACTTATTTCTATATGTTTTTGAAAGCTTCCACAAACCATTCAATCTCTACTCTAATAATTTGTTAATGTTGACGTGACGTTGAGTTATTCTATGGTAATGATAATTCAGTTATTAAATAAAGAATGAAAACCAAGTGTGTTTGTGAGGCAAACTGATGATTTATCGTAATGATTTGGTGAGTATTATTTCCTTTAATGTAAGTTCAATGTTCTATCCCGATCTAGTGGAGATTGAATATCTATATCTAATAATTTTACCAACGAATAAAATTTTACACAATATAACCTAACAAATGAAAATTATGAACGATGTTTTATAGGACAAATATGTTACACACGAAAGGAAAAGTCTATGCTTGGCATCTTCTTGTCTCTGGGATGAAACATTTGGAAGAAATACGATCGCCTATGATCATATATGCGAAATCTTGGTATTAAAATGATGTGACGTGATTTATTTCGCCAGGAGCAACAATTTATTCACAGAAGATACGTGAATGAGCAAACGAAAAGCAGATTAATAGAGGTAA
Organism: Galeruca laticollis; assembly: GCA_963921935.1. Classification (NCBI taxonomy): domain Eukaryota; kingdom Metazoa; phylum Arthropoda; class Insecta; order Coleoptera; family Chrysomelidae; genus Galeruca; species Galeruca laticollis. Next base: position 78,517,339 of record OY998183.1, read on the forward strand.
ATTGTTCATCTTACCAGTTCTCGGCGTTTCACTAATTTTTCACTTTTTATTATGTATTCGATAGAAAGTTTCTGTTATTTTATAGCATCATTGTTTTTAAATACTATGATTAATTCTTTAAACTTAAAATATATCAAAATGTTTGAGATTTATAAAAATTTAGAGGAGAGAAATTTTAATGTGTCCTCACATTATTGAATCTACACCGCGTCTCCCCAAGCTCTCAATCAACAACTTTTAGTTGTTTTTAATTTTTGTTTTATTTTTCAATTGTTTATAAATAAACATCATTGTTTTCAAATCCAAATATCTGTTTTCTATGTTATTGTAGATAAGTTCACTTTGTTCTTATGCATTCCTAATGTCACTCCGAAATTACACCGTTCGAACTATTAACCGAACGTCATTTTACGATGACATTTTGACCTTGAAGTTTATACCAAAATAATCAATAATTTACATAACATACAGGGTTTCTGAAAAGTGTCTATAATATATAAAATTACAATTATGGAATTTTATTTTGAAATTCCTGTAATATTATACCGTGATAATCATTGTTATGTACCAAATTAATGTTTACGTAATTTATTTGTTACGTCTGTGTTTTCTGTCATGAAATATAATTTGAAGAAAAATAATTGCAAACTTAAATAGCAATTTTTTATATGCAATATTAGTTGTATCTTGTTTGTAAGTGTTTCTTCACATATTTATACTCATATTTAAATTGTTGTCTTATGGACTATTATGCAATTTATTGGATTTATTGTCATCTATTACTAAGATTCACATTAACTTAGTGATATCTCTGTTTTAATTTATCTTGATAGATAATTTTCAGTTTAATATATATATTATTGTCAAAAGTGAAATATCTCTGATTAATACCTATAAAACAGCCTATTATGATCTACATATCTATACCAAAACAAAACATTTTTTGAAATATTCTTTCAAAGATTTTTCTTTCTAAACTGTCCATAAAAGTGTTTGCCAAAATAGGTAAACCTTAATTTTGAATATATATGTTATTGTGGAAAGTGGAATAATTCTGATTAATACATACATCAAACACATTAAGTGTATCTGATAATATTCCTGGATTAATATTTTTATTTTCTAGTAATTTTCTTACAAGTATTAGACATTCTTTAGGAGGAATTTTAGTGAATATATTAGTAACGTCAAATGAAATAAGCTTAGCGTTCGTTATCTTGTAATTTGAATGCTTCCAATTTTTTGATTAGTTCTATTGAATTTCTAATTGAGTATTTAGATTCATATCCGTAACTATTGATTATATTGTTCAGCTCCTTTGCAAATATATTATTAGGAGTATTAGCATAAGAAACTACAGGTCTAATCGGTTCCGTTATTTCATGTAATTTAACGTTTCCATATAATTGTGGACAATGAGGATTCGTATTTATCATTGACCTCTTCTCGTAATCACTTAAAAGATAATTTGAATTATTAACAATATCCCTTACATTATTAGAAAACCTCTTTGTTGGGTGTGCTCTAAGAACTTTTACATCGCTAGATTCTATAAAATTATATATTTTTGAATTATAATTTTCAGTTGTAAATATCACAGTTGTGTTCTCCTTATCAGATTTTGTAACTGTTAGGTTATTATCTTCTACTTCCTTTTTTATTGCATTTTAAACTGTAATGTCATTTTTTGTTTGACGTTTAACTTTTGAACGTTCAATATTTTTGATTACATTGGCAATTTTCAATTTCTCATAACGAAAATTATTTGAATTAGATTTCAAAGTTATTTCTGACTCTGTAGCTATAATTTGTTTAATATTATTCGTGAATTTTGGTGGTATGCTGTACTTTGAACCTTTATTCAAAAATTCTTTTTCACTATCTGCAAAATTAGTGTCTGAAAGGTTTTCAAATCGTGGTGCAAAGTGTGTTGGTATGTAGGTACTTACAGTTTCATGATGTTTAGAGTATCAAATTCTATGTTGTGTGTGTTCAAGTTTATGTAGCTTCTGTTCTTGTTTCTTAAATTTCTTGTGCTTCATCGTGCTGACACTTTCTTTGATTTTGTCATCTAAACAGTCAAATTCTACTGGATGTAGTTTGAACGTGAGTTCTGAATGTAGAACTTTCATGTAGTTGTCTAAGGAGTCTGTTATCTTAAACCATTTTTTACACTCTTTTTCTATCCATACTCGTTGAGCACATTTTATTGCTTTTTGTGCATAATTTGGTATTACCTTTTTTCTAAGGTATTCTTGGTTGAACCAAATGTTTTGTGATGCTTTGTAACTTTTTTGTAGTAACTTCTGGTACAGTTGAGTCAAATCTTCTCTCGAAGATTTTTCACTTATAATTGCACAAGTGGTTTGTATTTTATCGGGTAAATTTGGGTTGTTTAATGAGAAACTGTTTCCTAGCAATTTGACAAGAATTACTGTCAACTATTAAAAACACTCCACCTCCAGTGTCGTGTTTTTAGGTTGACAGTTATTCGAGTCAAATTGTTAAAGGAAACAGTTTAGAATTTGAACAACACAAATTTACCCAATATCAATACAAACCTCGAGTGTAATTCGGCAGGACAATTTAATGAATGAGAAATTTGGAAACATATCAATGCAAACTTTATTTATGAAACATTAAAAATAAACACATTTTTATTTTAATGTACAATTTGAATAATTTCGGCGTTCGTAGACACACCGAATCGACTCATTGTTAGCTCTTGAAAATTCAATAAGTTGTTGACAAACATGCCAAACTATTTATTCTGGTAACCAACACCGCGATAATTGATGATCAAATGAATAAGTGAAAAAACCACTAGTGTATTTGTCGCTGTAAAAGTTAAAGCTAACTTTTGCCGCTGTCAAAGTGACAATTGCACTGTGGCATATGCGATTTTTTATACATGAGTTAAATTGTCAATGAAATTAACTGTCTCGACCCTTACTTCGTGGAATCTACTCATATTACTGTTTTAAATGAAACTCAACGTTTCTAGCTAATTCCACAATATAGAGAAAAAGTTTTGAAAATTCTAAAAAATTGACAATTGTTTCCATAACTGAATATCATCGTCAAAATGACAGAAGTTACATTTCATTTGATACCTACCTGATGTTTAGTAGTTATTTTTGGCTAGACCAAGAAGTAACCTAACTTGTGATTGGCTTAATATATGTTTATAGAAAAAAGAAGAAGATGTGATATGACAAATATTGAAGCTTAGATATTATTAGCCCTATGGTGATATCCTGGATATCATTTTTCGAATTAAGATCGGTATAACTGTGCAATGAACCAGGAAAACTGTATCTGCTGATCTTTACAATTATCACTTAAGAAAACATTTTAATAATGGAGAACTCCCTAGATTTATCTGTTCATTGACGACTTCATATTGTGGGTTCCTTAAGTGTTAATTTCATACACTTAATCTAAATTTTGTAATATAGATTTTGCCAACATTATTATCTTTAGCAAAATTAAGAAATGCATCATTCAAGTATTTTATAATAGTGTTTCTTGCTAGAGTGTTTTTATTATTCCATTCGGGTGATGTTTTTTTTAGGAATATCCTTATCGATAACGTTTAATATGTCCAAGTCGCTCAATAGAACTCTGATACGGAATTTCCACGCACTGTACTTCTCACCATTGAACTCGATAATGTTCCTTTTAGAATTTTTTTTGTCGATTTTTCTTTCTAGGAACTTCACAACACAGTGAATTGAATTTTTGTCTTTTCCGTTAACTAATAGCGAACTATTATATACAGTATTTATAAGCTAACGTAGACTGGGCCTACAACCTATTGGAGTTTTATTTGGTTTGAGTTATGGAATTAAACACTTTACTAGTTGTTGTACGTTTCATATATTATAATCAGTTAAACCCAAAAAGGAATATTTCTCAGGCCACAATTCAGGGAAAGATCCCGTACGTGTCTTAAGAATACAATCAAAAAACAAAACCGTACCAGATGAGGACGAATTACGGGCAAGAAAACTATTATAAGATTTTATTTTGTTTTGATATTCCAACAGACATATGGTTTCCGGATTGGTCACCAACCTCTATGAAAATCCCTATCTGCCTGTTAAAAGTATTGTTACAAACCGTATTCCGTTTTGATCCGAAACATCATAGGATATTTTTAGAAAAAATATGTTATTCATTGAAATAGACCAAAAATCAAAAAACTCTTTATAAGAAAATATGTATAAAAGGTGTAATAATTACTAAATTGTAATACATACGTATGTTATTTCATTTTGGGTACCTACGCCTATTTGTTATTTCTCTAAATTCATGAATGATACTACTTTTTGTTAAGAAATCACATCCAAGAGCATATGATATTACAAATATTAATGCTTAGAAATTATTAGCCCTATGGCGATATCCTGGATATCGTTTTTCCCAATTATGATCAGTATAACTGTGCAATGATATAGAAAACCAGGAAAACTATATCTGCTGATCTCTACAATTATCACTTAAGAAGACAGTTTAAAAGTGGAGAACTCCCCAGATTTATCTGTTCATTGACGACTTCATATTGTGGGTGTCTTAAGTGTCTTCTAATCTCCACTTCTTCAAGGAAATTCAGTTCTCGTTTCTTATCACAAATTAGTGATAAGTGATTTCCTTGAAGAATTGGAAATTAGATAACACTTAAAAACCCACAATATGAAGTCGTCAATAAACAGATAAATATAGGGAGTTCTCCATTTTTAAACTGTCTTCTTAAGTGATAATTGTAAAGATCAGCAGATATAGTTTTCTTGGTTTTCTATATAATTGCACAGTTATACTGATCTTAACTGGAAAAAATGATATCCCCATAGGGTTAATAATATCTAAGCTTTAATATTTGTAATATCATATCATCTTTTTTCTATTAACGTATATTAAGTCAATCACAATCCACTTCTTGGACTAGCCAAAAATAATTAAACATCAGGTAGGCATCAAATGAAATGTAACTTCTGTCATTCTGACGATGATATTGATTTATTGAAACAATTGTCAATTTTTTAGAATTTTTAACATTTTTTCAATATATTGTGTTAACTAGAGACAGTGTTTCATTTAAAACACTAATATGAGTAGATTCCACAAAGTAAGGGTTGAGACAGTTAATTTAATTGAATTTATATTAGTCTATTTAATTAATTCCATTTGACAATATGTCATCTATATAGTCAAAATATTTTCATTTCAAAAGTATATTCATTAGATGCTAACTTATTTGACATGAACATTTACAGTATTGCCAGATTGTTAATAAAATTAGACTTCAACATATGTTAATGTTCCCATGTTACCGAGCCACACTTGGTATTTGGAAAGTGTCAGTAGAATATTTTTAAAATCATTACCTTGTGGGATACGAAAAAATTGCTAGTTTATGGATAAAGTCATCGTAAATTCCCATTTCGTGACTTTCCACTTTTATACGCATCTACTATTCCATTTTCTTTGGCCATATTTTTATCTCTATTCGCTAATTTTCCAAATCTAAGTTTAATATTTCGGTGAGGTATATTAACAATCGTGCACACCGTATCAACATGAATCGATACCAACACAAATGATTTGTTATTAAAGATTCAAATATTCAGTCCCGTGAATATTTCAAGATTTATTGATTACTGTTGACGTAGAATAAGGCGTGAATAGAAAAATATGTGCTAGCTTTTTCACTTCAACATTATTGTTGTTTTCGATTTATTTTCTTACCTAACGATAAAGGATTCGATTTATGTAAATTGTTTTTTAAAATTGATATTGTAATAAACACGAAATATGGCAAAAGGAAATTTTAGGACACCCTATATAGATATAATTTTCTTCATAATGAAATGAGTCGAATTCAATTTAATATGAAAACGAAAGTTGACTTAGTGCAGAAAAAATTTTAACAAACAATTTACACAACTGACGAGGTCAATGACAAAACACACGATCGTTTGTTTATCAAAAATATAGACAAATATTGCAACTTAGTATAAAGAAATTAATTGAAAATTAACCTTCAATTACGAAAATGAAAAATATAAGCAAGGGCAAAACGAAGGTAATTAAATAACACAACCACAGTTGATGGTTTTAATAACAATCCTCGCCCCAAATCTTCTGAAATAAATAGCAGAAAATTTTGAACAGAGCAGTGAGGAAGTAACCCTCATGGAGTAATCAGGTACCGTATGGCCTGGTACTCCCCCATCTTCGACGGCCCGTATGTGAACAGTGATACTGTTTTGTTGTGAATTGTGATATTTCAAACCGTTCTGTCATTATATTTTTTTGAAAAAACATTGTATTGACATTTATTTCATTTGTCTGGGTGTCCAAAGATACATTTCCTAGTCATATTAAGTGCACTATTGACATTTGAGCCCCTCACCTAACATATTTAGGAAATAGTACGATTTGCAATCGATTTAATAATTCCTAAATTTTAGTCAAAGGAGTTTAAAGATTATACAGTGATATTCATATGTAAGAAATCTCTTATTTATATCATAACCAGGTCAGATTTCTTTCAGCATTACGAAAGACTTTTTTTACTAGTCTTGTTAATTTTTTTTCTCCTCGTTTCATATATTATACAGGGATATTCAAACGTAAGAAATCGCTTATTTATATCATAACCAGGTCAGATTACCTTCAGGTTACGAAAGACTTTTTTTACTAGGCCTGTTAGTTTCTTTCATATATTATACAAGGATATTCATACTCCAGATATCTTTCATTTATGCCATAATCAGGAAAGACTACTTTCAGACTATGAAAGACGTTTTTCCCCTAATTGATTTCTAATGTATTGTACCGGGACATTTTCTCAAGAATAACTTTTAATTTGTCCCAACCAGGGTTTAATTACTGTACTTATTTATTTTGTGCTTGTAATATATATGTACATATTATCCACCCAGTCTGTTTCCTTTACCAACAACCCCTACCCTCGGACCAGCAGGATTGAACGGGTTGACGCGACCTGCCTTAGAACTCAGGCTTGGCACATTGTATAAGCCCAAGAGGCCCCACGGAGACCTGGCCCGCTCGTGCCAGGAAACCACCTCCCCCGAGGTTACCCACAAAGGGATTCCTGGCTCTAATTGTGCCCCACGGCACTGGTGACAGCACGCTGCAATTTAAGAGAATAGGGATCCAAAGGTTGTCATACACTGGTAACAGTGGGATGTGAATTCAAAAGGACAACAGCGGTTATTACAGTGGTGACAGGGACAGAAAAGTCATTACAGTGGTGACAGGAACATAAAAGTCATTACAGTGGTGACAGCATTTATTACAATATTTGTGAGTGATGAAACTTATATTCCTAATTAATATCTATTGATTCATATTACACGTTTTAATGTTGCAATGAAAAACAGCTTGAAAATGTATAATTGTTTTGATGAAATGCCTTCATCAACTGGACGATGATAATTTATTTAATTGAACGTAAGTTCATTTCGGAACTCTGCATATAAAGGAAACGTCATAGCTATTAAAAAATAAATTCGCGCTCTTTGTGTATTTCATTTTACAGTGAGATTCATTACTGATTGGAAATAATTAAACACAAGAATCCTGACTTCAAATTATGATGATTTAACCCAAATCGCCTAAATAAAATATAGCTGCTTATTGAGATACAGGATATTTTGATTAAAAATGTGAAAACGGTTTATGCTCAGTACTGTAAAACTGTTTTACGTATCCATTTCATATTTGTCAGAAAGTGTAGACACTATACACCCTACTAAATTATGTTAAGCAAACGTTACTGGCTACTACCAGAGGCGTACGACAGGGGAAGGTGACTGGATAATCCCTCCGCAATTCTACGCCACTGGCGGAATAGAAATTTTAGAACAATTTTTCGATTCTCCAATACTATTTACGTAATCTACGTAATCTTTACTCATAAAGAGAAAGTCAATATTTCTCGAGATATTTTAAGTTAAGCATGAAGCTGCACAATTTTTTAAATTTTGGTGTGTTATAACTATGTGGAAGTTTTGGATCAGTTGACTGCTTTTAATACGCAAATATAATTTAAATCCGTATTAACAATAAAGAACACAACTACTAAATGAACGGATGAAACAAATTGTGGTTCTGCAAATGTCATCTGAATAAAAGTACCTATCTACAATTTTAATAACACGAAAATATCCTTATATCACAAATGTTCTATATGTCCCCCCATTACCTCAATAAGCTTATTCATTCTTTGGCTAAATGATATTTCTATTTAAAAGAATATGTTGGGCTGATAGGCAATCAAATAAGCCAAATTTACAATTTGCTGCCATAGTTCCTGACGAGTGTTTATTTCTTGTGAATATACTAATGGCCCCAAACATAAAAACCGAGAGGATTACCTTAGGGATTTCCAGCCGGCCAACTACCTCTGCTAATCCTAACGACGAGGAAATTGTTCGTCAAGCTAATTCCTCACTATTATCCGATAATGAGGTGGTGCTCCATCCTGCATTAACCACATGTATCCTCTTCGATTAAGTGGCAGTTCCTCGAGATGATCGAAAAGAGTTGTTTGTAAAAATTGTAAATATGAATTACCATTCAAATTTGCAGGTAATTCATATGCACCCAAAAAACTATCTCCACAATACCGCACACATTTTTCTTAAATTCGTGCTGAAAATGTAATTCTCGGAAAACATGTAAAAACAATTTTGTTAATAAAATTACGGTCATCATGTTTTTTGCCTAATGGCTATCTAAAATTTGGAATTATGGATATTCAAACTTTTTCCAAATTAATTCGTTTTTGACCTCAGATACAGGAAAAATAACCAAATAACCGAATTCATTTTTGTAGCTCTACTGAGCACCTATCCAACGATATATAATATTTGAGATACTTAATGTACCTTTGTGAATTTATACCCAATAAAAGTGGTCCACTCTTTGATAATTTTTCGTTTTTTCAAGTATTCTCCAATTTATACGGTTTTTGATCCCAAATAGAGGTCTTATGTTTTTGTAGTTCTATTTTATACCTTTCCAATTGTTTATTTCTCGTTGTAGCCTTGTGGAGTCAAAATAAGTGGTTTACCCTTTGATTTATTCTCGTTTTTTCAAGTTTTTTTAATTTGAATTGTTTTCAACCACAGTTAGAGAAAAAACACCTATAGTCTATTTCTCAATGTCTGACAGCACAGTAGCCTCATTAAATATTCAAATAGAAAATTATCTCTTACAGAGTGATCCTAAGAATTTTACGAGTAAATACTAAAATTCTAATGCAAAACAAGTAGGTGTCTGTATTGGTTATCTGTACATCCCTGTTTCAGCTCAAAATACAATATGGTAATAAAACTGAACAATGCCAGCAAAAGGATAAACAGTGAGGCAGTGGCGGTGATTACGATATTAGTTCATTTTGCTTATTTAATCAGATTCGATTAACATTACAGTTGAAATAAAATTCATTCGTTTAGGCCTATTACCAAGTTACATTTTCATTTTTATTGAATTTAATTAATTATTGAAAATATAGTTTAATTCTCATAATTCAAATTTATTGACAATGAATTAATGTATATTAAGTAAAGTAAACATACCATTTATAGGAAATATAAAATTCAATTTATAGTATCATCTTCGCTGGCCATATAAGAATTATCCGAAGACTCGTCGAGAGAGATCACTATCGGTTCTATAGTTTGATCTATGAGGTTATCTAAAACCCACATTTTCTGTTCCTCTTTAATTACATGATTCACAGCATCTCTTCAATTCTCTTCAGTTATTGTTGTCAATGAGTACTTCATGAGTTCTCGAACATCTTTCATTTTAAATGTTTTATTATGTCTAGCTACATCACCTTTCATTTGGGCTCATATTAACTCTATCGTATTTAATTCACAATGGTATGGCGGCAAACGAAGCACTGTTATCCCACGATTCTTGGCTTTTCATCAATAACAAACTTTTTAAATTGTAACTTGTGATCTGAAGCAACCTTTAAAAGTTCCTTTTTCAACATATCATCTTCAAATGGTATATCTTTCACGATTAACCAGTTTCTAATATCAGCTTTTCTCCAAGAGATGGATGGAAGATTTTCTGTTAATCGCGAATGGTAAGTGACATTATCCATAACGATCACAGCATTATTTGGAATTGATTCGATCATTTGTGTAAAATACATCTGCAGTCATTTCTTCATGATAGTCTTTGGTTGATGTTGACTGAAACTCCAGTAAACCACCTTCAACGAACCCTTGATTGCATCCAATATGCGTAATTATTAGTCGGCGACCTTTACCCATAGGAGTTTTCAGTCCAGTAGATAAACCTTCTATGAAAGCTTGACGACTGATTTGAATACTTTTGTCCTGCCATATTTTTTTCACTGAATGTCCTTCATTGAGTCATGTCTCATCTAGATAATAGATTTGTCTTCCCTCCTGTCTGTATTTTCGGATATCTCGTAAATACTGGCGTCTCCAACATATTATTTCTTCGTTGTCCATTAGCACTGATTTGCGACTTTGCTTCTTCCAAGTAAAATTTAATTTGTGTGATATTTTCCACAAAGTTTTTCGCCCTATGTCCTCGTCCTCCTTCACCATTCTTAGAATTCTGTCAAGGGTTGGGATCTCTTTTTTAAAATATAATTCATGTAGTTTTCGTCGTATTGTATTTTGCATATGTTCATCAAGGTCAAATGGCTTTCTTCCAATTGACTCTTTAGGTGGAGATATATTTCCATTTTTCCTCTCTCTTAGAAGCCTGTGAATAGTAGATTCACTAACTCCTGTCATATTGGAACATGTCGAAACTATATTTCTAGCAGTAGCAGCCGGCATTTGATGTACAACAGCATCATGCATATTTAACACTACAGTCTTCGTTTGTAAGCTAATCACGCTCTTACACTTTACTGGGGTAAAACTTGAAGACATTTTTCACAACACAGTTAACACTATTGGAACATAAGCGACTCTAAGCAAAACTAATTATACAAATTTGGACGAGACCAAGTTTCACCGTATATACCTGCAAAATTTCTAAGTAGTCATTGGGACAACTCCTGTTAGGACCCTATTGTAATGTTTATTGGAAATGTTATTATCAACATTTTGAAAATCAGAAAGTTATAATCTGGAGATTGAATTGATAAATGGTTTGTTAATATGTCTCCCAAGAATTGACCTGCTTCAAATTCTCATGATAATTATTGAAATATTCAGTCAGAATAGTTGCGTTACAAGATTATTTCAAAAATAGTTTATTGTTTTAACTCTATGTACTCTACAAATGTATGAAGGTCAGTTAGTGGTTTTAACTAACCGAATTTACATTTATATTACCTTTATATATCAGATCGGGTATAAAATTAAATAGCAAATAAATTCCTTAGATGAACTGTGACGCTTATGCTTCACTACCTTTCTAGCATCTGTGACCTTTTCGTGTGCTGTCAGTCAATAAGAAACAGGCTATAAATGTTAAAAGTGCTTTGTGGTTCTATTCAAGACCTTTCCAATTGTATATGACATTTGCGATATTTGGTCTACCCTTGTGGAGTTATAGCCAAAACAAGTGGTCCACCATTCGATTGTTTTTCGTTTTTTCCATTTTATACAGTTTTGGGCTCCAGATAAAAAAAATTTCACGAAAAAAAATTTTCCTTAAATACTGCGTACCTCGCATACCTCTAACAAATTATTTAAAACATCTATATTACTTCTTAAGTATTGAATTGAGAATTGAATTTATTGGTTGTACAAAAAGTACTGATATCATTCCAAAAACCTCTTGATGAAATAAAAATAGCTGACGCAAGTACACCCCTTACAAAATATGTTATATCAAATCATACGATGTATAGGGTGACACAATACTATATTATTATGGTTTTTAATAAAAATATTTATTTGAAAATAGAAGCTTACATAATTACTATCAGCATATCTTTCACAATTAATTAAATCTCAAGAATTATATCCATAATTAAAATATGACAATTTTGTATAAAATAAACTTGAAATCAAATTCTGTGTTGAATCAAACTTATTGATTTGGATTGACCAATAGTAGAATTGAACCGTTGACTGTATTGTCTAAAATTATTTAAATACTAATTAATTGAATAGATAATAAAATGTAATGCTTTGTTCTTGTGAAATAAAGATTTTGTACATACCTGTATATCAAAATTTTAATATTGTAAAAGTTTTCGTAAAAACATTATATCCAATAAATCAATAAATGAAATTTGAACAATTATCATTGGAGAATGGTAACCAAGGGTTGTTAAGGGGCTGTTAACGAGAGGTTGGTGAAGAAAAATTTGAGATAGAAATTGTGTTCCAATAATTTTGGGAATTGGTCTGAAAAAGAAATGGAAATAAGTGCAATTTACACTACAATTAATTGAAACAGCGAGTCAATGCGATATAGAAGTTTTTACAAGCTTTAATTTAAATAACCATATAAAATATAACATTAATGTCATATAAAATAATGCATAAAAATATAACAATATATACTTACAATCTTTTTAAAATAAAGGTATGTATGCTATGTCTACATATTCACACGTTATTCCTTATCAATTTAAAAGTTACAAATCGTTCAGCTCTCTTTAAATATTGTTAGGATTTGTTTGAAGCTGACTTTATTTATTTCTTTACATTTTTCCACAAATCATTAAAACATCTGTATATATTTTACGCGGACGTGTAAATTTAAATCCATTCAGTTCGTACTACCAAAAATATATATGATTACAACGTATAGAAAATGCTTCATTCGATCAATAAATCCAAAATACAATACAAAGAAATGCTTCATCCGCTTTATGGGTGCTATCAAAAACATAACAAAGAATAGACCCCCTTACGATTTACTCTATTAAAACACGTTAGAAAGAAAGGGCCCCATTCGGATTACACTATCAGAACACATTACAAAAAATGGGCCCCATCCGTTTATACTATTAAAAACATTAGAAAGGGACACATCCGAATTATACTATCGAAACTTATTACGAAGGAAAGGCCACATATGTTTCACTTGAGTTGTCAGAACTACAAAGAAAACAAAAAGCTTGTTATATCTGGTCTACAATAAGACTGGTTGAAGAACAAAATGCATTTAAATGCAACTTGGAAGAATACAAACAAAAAATAACAATATTTAAACAGAGCTGAACGCAAGTAGGGTAAACTGTTCCACAGTGAACCAATTTTCATATATAGGGTCACTACTTTTTCTTTTTGATGAAAATACCTCAGAAAACATATCGAATGAACACTCCCTGTTTTGATACGTTATCTGGGTAATCATATGGGTACTCATTTGATTTTTCGATATGGTTTTGAATTTTTTTAAAAACTATGACATATGGTTCACTGTGTACGATGATGTGTATCCAGTGAAGCACCAGCCAGTACACAGTGAATCATAGTTCATAATTCAAATAAAACGAAGACGTTATTTCAAAAATTTTATTAATATCTCATGACTTAACATAAAAAATAAAATACAACATTCTTGATATACGTACTAGACGCAAGTATAAAAATTGGTTGATTTCTAATTTAAAAAAATCTTCAAAAATGTGGAAACAGAACTAAATATTTTGTTTTTAACCAAAACTAACAACAAACTCCTTAAAATATTATTTGGGAAACAATGAAACTAGTAAACCTATAGTCATTTTCATCTCTGAAAAATACAAAAAAGAGATGACATAAACACAGGAGACTAATAAAATTAGGGAACATCTCAATAGCTAGCGAATATCGAGACCGCAAAAGTCCATGTTGAAAGAGTAGAAGGAATTTTTGCACCTGGAGGTGGAGCCATGGTCTAATGGTTTTTGTAACATAATTCTGAAATCCGATTTTGAAACTGTAGATAAATCGGGTATGTCAGGAATGGAGAACACATATTGTGTTGGAGATTTTTTCCGCAAGAAACTCACATCATATTTACCTTTTTGGACAGCTAAAATTTTAGCTAGGTAGTAAATTTTCTTTTTTTTCCTTGGAACTTAACCAGAACAAATTCCCCTTCAACAGGATCTCTGGTAAGATTTCCTAACTGGTTTTTCGCAACAGGGATCGTATCGCCATCTGAATTTTCCTCAAATTCATCTGTCATAGCCCCATCACTTTCCAAAATCATGGAAGTATCAGATTCAGATGTAGAACTATCCTGTAACACTTTCCTCACACCTTTCCCTTTCTTATTGGCGCATAGGATTTTTGTGATCATTTGTCGCTTCTTTGCTTGTTTTTATTTTTCAATTTGCCCCTTTTCTGGCGTGTCGGTTGCTATCATACTTCTACCTTTTTCCTATTCTTCCTCATATTTTTTCTTAGTTTTGCTTTGAAAGGTGGACGAAATTCTGTCGGATCTATGAATTTTTTGTGACCTGTTTGTGACGATTCATTTACTGATGAATCTTCTTGGGGGGGCGCGATGTTTTCTTTTTCTGAACAATCAGGTTCCAGATCTATTGATATATTGTTGTCCGCTGCCACAGCAGTAGGATCAATTTCTTCAAGTTGTGGGCGATCAGTGACTGTGCTTGGTAAAAGTCGATATCTGTGAAAATCGTTCTATCAAAAGGAACGATTCCGGTTGCTTTAAAGCGATTTACTATCGAGGTAGGTGTCATAGTTTTTAGATATGCTTCACCAATGAAACCACCCACATCATAAATTGTTACTGGTTGGCCGGGATTTCTCATAATCCAGGAATCCATGCTAGAATTATAAAAGGTTTTGAAGGGCTTGAAAAATCCAACATCGAGAAGTTGTGTTTTATGAGATGAATGGGGTGGCGTAACCCCGTGTGATTTGGCCAGTTTCAAAGACTCTACTGACAGGTGCGATTCATGATTGTCGAATATTGAAAGCGATGGATTATCCATTGAAGAGGAACTACATTTTATAAAATGTTTCATAACTTCAGGAAATAATTCCGAATTCATCCATCCGCTCGGTGCGGCCAAACCAAAAGTACCAGGGGGGGCGCCTTTGATCATGAAGTTCTTGAAGTTTTTTCGAGGAAAAAATATGACGGGTGGAATTGAATATCCACCAGCACAAACGTTCCTTTTTCGCCATTTGTAACTTTCGAGAGACATATTATTCCTTTCGGTGCCAGCACTTTTGGAGGCTTTTGAACAGTGGTTGTCTCCGTTTCGTCTAAATTATAGACGCGTCTTCCATTAGCAAAATTGGGATGGCGTCTTAAAACATCTTCTAGATTTGGGAAATATTTGTCAATGTTATGACGATTGAAACCTGTAGCTCGAGCCAAGCTACAACTTTCCGGTGCTCGGAGAGTCACATCTGGATGACGAACACGAAAAGATCAGAGCCATTCCAAGCCTGCCATTTTATTTTTTTTCCAGGATTCTCGAATACGTATTTTATTGATGATTGCTGTCTCGTACGCTAGCATGCGGTAATCTCCATTTGTTGAACCATAGAAGAGATCTGCACCATTTTTGAGATATTTTTTCAATGCCTCTTTCTGCTCCGAATTGAAAATCTGATTAACGTAATAGTTAGACCATTCAGACATTCTCTTGCATTTTTTGTTTTTAAATAATATCTTCTCAAGGTTGCGTGAGGAAGTTCTTTAAGTTTAGCTGCTTTTCTTATTTTTCCCCGCTGGTAATAAGTTTAACAGCTGCCCTCATGTTTACTTCTGTGTGAGCCCCTATTTTACGAGGCAGTTTTCTGCGAGCCATGCTGTAAAAAATTTAAACATTATTTACAATTTCTGGAGTAAAGTAGTACACAGTGAACCAATGATTCACTGTGTAAGCCTCGACTTGGTTCACTGTTGGACGTGAGGTACAAAATCGTTTGAAGGTAAGAAATGAGAACTAATCATTTGTTTAATCAGGCATTTGCTATCGATTAATATCCTACATAGATCATTCATCACAATGGAATAATAATTTCACGATTACAAAGTGTAGTTATTTGACTGGAACAAAAATATGAAGGGAATTTTTTATTTTACGTACCTGGCTAAATCACTAAATCTGCTATACAACCTACTCAGTTGAATGTTCGAGCGGCACTGATCAGATGATGGAAGATGGGTAGTGCAGTGAGACACGCTTCAAACACACCGATCGTTTTGTTTCTAATGTAGGCAACCGCGCATTGTACTTGACAGGTCCACTGTGGGACATGGCTCACTGTTGGACAGTCCACCCTACATCAATTATTTGAAATTTTCAAATTAATAAGGAATAAAGTGTGAATATGTAGTCATAGCTTGCCTCTATTTTAAAAAGGTTATAAGCAGATATAATACTGTGTCACCCTATACATCGTATGATTTTGTTAGGGGTGTACTTGCGTCACCTATTTTTATCTCGTCAAGAGGTTTTTGGACTTATAAACTTAACAGTGATTTTTGAGAATTATTATATCATTACACGCAACTACTAAAAGAATATGAAAGTAAATGTATTATATATTACATAACATTATTTTATCATCTTAATTGTTGAGTTGTTGCAGTGATTTCTAATATTTACTTACAATTTTGAAAATGATGGTTGCTATCTAATTATGCGTGATTCGTAGGTCTCTGATTTCCTTAATAAAATTTGACATGTTTCAAACTTTGTAACAAATGCTACGAAGCCTTGCCTCAACATTTTAAATGTACCTACTCACAAAGCTAAAAAATGATGACAATGATTTTTTGTATTATCTACAAGTGATTACCAACAGTCTTCGTAAAGAAGGGTCGCCCTATTTCTCCACTTCAAAAACAGCGGTGCGTACAAATTTCGTCCACGTCTCTTTTTTTTTAGTACGTTAGACACTTAAGTGATTCGAACCGTATGAAGATCTATTGAGGGATAAAGTATTCACCATTACACAATTGAATTTCGTTGAATTTTTGATTGAAATGGTTGAATCCAAACCGATAATCTCTATTATTTTCTTTTTCGTGCTGGTGATTAAGTTTTTATAGAATGTGCTGATAATTTTATATTTATTTTTAACCAAACAGCCATAAAGGCCTAATTACATGGTCAATTATTTTATACTTCAAAATACATTAACAAATTTATAATAGCAATAACATATCCCAAGTATGAATTGTATAAATTATAAGAATTGTATGAATTGTAGAGGTTCACACAGGTTTACAACAATCTGCAAAAAATGTATGAAGAGATACTTAAAATATGACCTAGTATAAGATTGTGAAATACCTTTTCAGACAAACACCAATCAATATCTACTAATAAGTTGTAATGATTTATTATTTTCATAATAGTCGCAAGACCATCCCTAAGGTAACTGACAAAATAATTTTAGTTAGGCTAAAGCATTTTGTCGAAAAACAAGACATTATTCCATCTGAGCAATTCGGATTCAGAAGCGGCTAGAGCACTGTAGCTCAGATAGTCAGAATTGTAAACTAGATAAGAGAGGATTTTCATAACAAAAACAAATCCGTCATGGTAACAATAGACATACAGAAGGCTTTCGAATCCGTATGGCTCGAGGGATTGCTGCACAAACTTATTAATTAGAAATTCCTGATTATCTAATGAAAATATTATATTCTTATGTAACAAATAGAAAATTTTATCCTAAAATAGACAATTATATTGCTGGACAATACTCCATTCAAGCGGGAGTACATCAAGGTTCGGTATTATCACCTTTGCTATACTCCCTATTCATCCAGGAATTGCCAACATCTCCACACCTAGTACCCGCAACAATGTATGTCGACGATACTTGTTTTGTAGCCATTGCACAGAATCAAGATCACGCTTTTGAAACAGTACAAACACACATAAACACGAGAGTCATACCATATCTACACGAACACAAATTGGTTATTAACACATCCAAAACAGAGTATTTATTACTCAGGAGAATAGCTAAATAAACACATTACTGCAATCTCAACTTTGTGTAGATGGGCATATTATCAAGCCTAGTAATACCTTAAAATACTTAGGGTATACTATACAAGCGAACACCAATGCTAACGCTCATATTGTGCAACAGGTACGTAAGACTAAGATTGCGATTAGCAAATTATATCCACTCATTTGTACACATAGTAACTTAACAAGCCATAACAAAATACTTACATATAAATACATAATTAGATCTACACTCACCTACGCCGCCCCAGTTGACTACAACGGATCTAAACACAACTTCCACTATAGGTGATTCAAAACAAGTGACGATTAAACACAATAGTTATCCAAAACTACCCAAAACTACCTGGTTACATGACAAAGCCAATACACCCACTATTAAAGACTTCATAACAAAAATCTGAACAAATTTTTAAAATTACTGTCTGCCAAAAGATCTTCATAAGAATCTCACAGACGCAAATAGCGCATGAGACATCCGACATAGTGGATGTAGGCTTCTGCATGGCACGTTAATTACATACACGCAACGTGTAAATCAACCCAAACAAATAAATAAAGTCAACTAAAATCAACGTCAGTCAAGTTGCTTTCTCGAAAGCTACTCCCCATATCATTTTTGAAACACTGTTTTTTAGTTACTTTTCAGGCAAAACTGAGCCGAAATATTTTAGGAGTCACAAACATTTTAAGGGACAAAGTTGTTGCAAATAGTGAAAACACCATGCTACAAGCAAAGTGTTTTATTAACACTTTTTTGCACTTGGGATAATAAATGGAACGGAAGGTTGTAGTTTACTTAGCTCGAAGGACCGTTTAGTTATATGTAGTTCACTGTAGTATTTGTAGGTTTATGGCGGTTTTTTAAATCAAACTATTATGTCACTTTCACTTGTATATTGACGGAAATTACATTTTGTTCATTTGCTTGAACAATTAAGAAGTTCACTGAGTTTTACACTTTTGGTTACTTATCACATTGTGTTAACTGTAAACATAATTTACCGGTCTCAAGCCGGTTTGTTCTTATGAAAATAGTACCGTTATGGGAGCCATGACAGTACCAACTGATGCTCACAACATGACGAGAAAATGGCCAGGACATCGGCACTCATCTATTATTTTTTCAGAGTGTTGTAAAAGGGATTTATAGTTAGTAAATAAAGGATATTTTTAAAAACAAAAGAGCATCCCTAACTGTTAAAAACACATTTAGCATATAAAACACTAGCTTTGCACAAGTGCGAGGTAACACATTTGCTATATGAAACACTAGCTTTGTATAAGTGCGAGGTACAGGAACAGTAAATGAAATAGATGAAAGAATTTCGGGGCAGTAAATTTTACCATTAAGAACTTTGTAGAAGAACATAATAGCAGATAAAAATCTTCTTTGCTCTAGAGATAAAGTTTTGAACTGATATTTCAAATGTCTTGATCTAACTGTATCATAGTCCGGCTAGGTACGATGTTTTTTATAATATAAATATGTAAGGAACATGTTCTGGACCTGGACCTTCCCTACCGTTTCCAATGCAGATATGTATTCTGAAAACCAAGCAGTTGAAGCAAATTCTAATTTAGGTCACACTAGAGCGAAGTAGAGCGATTTTATAGTGCTGATATCGTTAAAGTTTGCCGTTTGTCTCATTACAAACCCTTATATTTTATTGGCACCAGAAACTATATTTTACAGATGCGCAGCACAAGAAAAGACGTAATTATACGTTACACCTAAATATTTAGTCAACGTGTCTCCTCCGACCTCTTAATCCAATAAAATGGAATCTTTCTAACGAGTAATACTCAACACCTTACATTTACTAATATTAAAGTACAATTTGTTAATCAGACTGCATTCAATATCCTCAGTAAATATTTTTGTAGCATAACACAGTCTCTGACTGAGTTTATTCTTCTGAACATTTTGAGATCTGCAAACAAATGGCATACAGTATATTTAAGAACAGGTGGTAACTCGTTGATGAATATTATAACTAAGAGAGGTCCAAGATTAGAACCTTGGGCACTCCCTAATTTGTATGTTATTTCCCAGTGACATTTCCAGTATGTCTGTCGACGAATTTTCGATTTCCTTTTAATTAATTATTATATGTGACATTTGAGAATGATATACCCATATAATATCTCTTTTCCCTTTGGAATCAGTATTATGGGTCCCATTTTCCAGTCTTCCGGTATATTCTCTTCTTTCCAAATCCCTCCTATCAAATGGTGACGTGACTATTTGATGTAGCTTTGTTAAATACATTCTAAGTTTCCACCGTAAATTCAGTCAAGATCTCCCAGTTTTCATATACATCCTTCTACTTCATTAATGGTTTATAGCTATTTTGTCCGGTCTTCTATCACTTAAACTTCTTCCTCCTTCTTCGTCGAATTTCTTAAATTCTTAATACATATTTAGTTTTGCAGCTGATACTGTAATTTTTTATAAACATTCTGATTAGTTTTTATTGAAACTACTAGTAGAAAGTTACTTACTGAAAATTAAAAAATAGTTCGACCACAGAGCTTTATCAATGAATGTAAATAAAACAGAATACCTATCGTTCAGTACTTTGGAATTAATACTTCCAAAGTTTGACTTGAGAATCGGTGATAATATAACTTTAAAGCCGTCAAAAAGTATCTTGGCATTGTAATAGGGACCGAGAAAGATGACGTTTATGCCATCTGCCGTGAAAAAACACAAACAATGTGATGTAAACACTATTAGTAGTATTAGTAGTTTTGTATAATCAGCGTTTTTAAATGTTCATTTTTTAAAACTGATATTAAAAGTACCTTTCTGTATTCATGGCTGTTCAAATATGCTGTATAAAAATACTACACAGTTGAAATTTTATAGTTTCCCCAAAAGTCTATTGAACACTGCGTGATAACCTTAAAACGTCAAACATTGATAAATGCAGTAAAAACCCATATGTAATTAAAATGTTCTAATTAAAACATTGTATTAACTATTATTTTGTGTATAATCAGTATGATACTACAATTGGCAGCTATAAGAAAAGTTCTAAACTTTTTTTCGCATAAATAAAAGATTATTATCGAGAGAACAAAATGTTGTTTTCTGTACGATTTCATTAATTATATAAAATAAAAAACTAGTTATGTGTTTGCTGACTTTAATATTATATAATAAGTTCAAATAATTAAATACTATTAAGGGGAAAAAAGTAAACATTTGTACAAAACGAATTACTTCAAGTTTTTTAATTACATTTCAGAAAACAACGGGAGGATTGGGTACCAAATAAAAATACTAGAATTTGCAGTGCTCATTTGGTCAATAATCAAAAATCAGATAATCCCCTACACCCATCTTACATACCATCAATTTTTCCTGGCAAAGAAAATGAAAAGATCTATTCATTTTTTGCATTTTGTAGGTTGTTTATTATACTGTTTACATCACAATGTCTTTCTTATTTAACAGCAGGGCGCTCTACTTTCGTCAGAAGTGCTGCCTGTATAAATCGGTCTCGATCCCTATAGATCCACACTTAAAGTGGGACGAGCATGTGTATTATCTTATAAAGAAATTGGGATCCCTGTTGTTTAGATTCAAGCTTCCTTAGTTACCAACAAAAAAAAGTTATCTATCACAGTTTAATGCAATCTCATATATGGTATCATAGGTTGGGGTCGAAATATGCTAGAAGTATCTCAAAAG
This sequence comes from Galeruca laticollis, assembly GCA_963921935.1. Classification (NCBI taxonomy): domain Eukaryota; kingdom Metazoa; phylum Arthropoda; class Insecta; order Coleoptera; family Chrysomelidae; genus Galeruca; species Galeruca laticollis. The sequence goes on from OY998183.1 coordinate 78,538,992, forward strand.
AAATTCTTGAAACAGATACTAAATGTACATCCGAGATACCCGAGTAGTTCATTATTTTCAGAAACAAAAATTTGCGATACAGACCAGTTATATTATAAACAACTAGCTATTACACGGTATGTGTTTTTGGTAGAAAAAAGCATTTGTTAGCGCTAACCAGCGATGAAAAACTAACTATACAGTTCTCGGCCAGGACACGTGTGCTAACTTCAATAGCGCTGACACGATCAGCCAATTTGCTTATTTATTTTGTTTGTTTTGATATTAGTTTTAAGCAATATCGTCACCAAAAGTATCTTCTAATACATTATTTTATATATTATTCATAATTGATGATTTTCTTAATATGAATATTTTACAAACAAACAAACAAGTTGACTTAGGTTTTCCGGATAAGGCTAACTTAGTGTCCTAGAGAAAAGTAGATATTTAAGAGTTTGTAGCGCTTAACGATGGACATTTTACTTACAAGCGCTTTCTAACGCTTTTTTCTGCCAAACACACGGAATATAACCACAAACCTGATCAGAAAACAGTTTCACATCAATAACCAAGCAGGTATAAAAATAAATTTGTACTGCCATATAAAAACAAAAAAAGTTGGTGAAAGGAACTTTAAACATTTAGGACCTAAAATATTTAACTCTGCCGGAAACTGTAAAAGAAGCTCTCACACCGACTTCCTTTAAAAGTAGATTAAGAAAATTCATGGACACGACACAACACCTAGAATAGAGATACATAAGTATATAGAAATGTAAATTATGAATATAAAACCTAATTTCAATAAAAAGTTTGTATTTAAAAAATTATGTTAAAATATACTTACCAAACCGTATCATTTAGCTTTTAGTAATTACCAAGTATGTTCACACATTTAGTATCTTAGTACCTTATTAGAATGTTATATTACATGGGATCATGGAGGAGGAACAGTAAGGTAAGATACAGTTAGAAAATAAATTACCGATGTAATTGAATTCAGGAGAATTGGTGAAAACAATAAAAAAATACCTGTTTTAGTGGAAATTAAAGATTGGGATGAGAAAATGTTTATCCTAAAACATGCAAATAAGTTAAAAGGGACAACAATATACATCAAAAAGATTACCCAAAAGAAATACTACAGCAGAGAAATAATTTAATCAGATACATAAAAGATGCGAGAGACAGCGAACAAAAAGTGAAACAGATTGAATATAAATGGGACAAAGTATACATTAACAGACTTACAGCAGGGTAGGGAACAGCTAACTAAACCCAGGATAAGTGAAAGAGGTCCGCTAACATGCGATCCCCATAAGGGCGCCCTGAAGAACAATCCATAAAAATAATAAAAAGAAATGAATAAAACTGATTATAATCGGGAGCACGGTAGGAATAAATGAAGATGACAAGTGTTTTTAAATGAAACTCAAGGTCTCTAGTTAATTCCACAATATAATACAAGTTATTGAAAATTCTAAAAAATTGACAATTGTTTCGATAAATCAATATCATCGTCAGAATGACAGAAGTTACATTTCATTTTATACCTACCTGATGTTTAGTAGTTATATTTGGCTAGACCAAGAAGTAACCTAACTTGTGATTGGCTTAATATATATTTACAGAAAAAAGAAGAAGATGTGATATTACAAATATTGAAGCTTAGATATTATTAGCCCTATGGTGATATCCTGGATATCATTTTTCCAATTAAGATCAGTATAACTGTGCAATGATATAGAAAACCAGGAAAACTATATCTGCTGATCTTACAATTATCACTTAAGAAGACAGTTTATTAGTGGAGAATTCCCTAGATTTAACTGTTCATTGACAACTTCATATTGTGGGTTTCTTAAATGTCTTCTAATTTCCAGTTCTTCAAGGAAATCCAGTTCTTGTTTCTTTTCACAAATATGCAGTACTTCTAGTTTTGTGTTAGGTGTCAATGAATGATTGGTGTCAAGTAGATGTTTTGCGTAGTGGGATTTATCTGGTTGTTTTAATCTGTATGCTCGTAAGTGCTCACTGTATCGTATTTCAAAATTCCTAAGGGTCTGACCCAAATAGACAGCATTACATTCTGGACACGTGAGTTTATATATACCTGACTTCTTTAATAGTGGTATTTTTGTTTTTACATTTAACAATTTTGTACTAACGTTACTTTCTGTTTTAAAACAAATTGTTGTATTCGTTGCTGAAAATATTATCTTTGAAATATTATTAGAAATACTTCCTGCATATGTGATGGTTTTATAAGTTTTAATTTCATCAAGGCAAAGAAAAAGGTTAATGGAAATAATACCCAAACTAGAATTAAAAACACAATAAGGAACAAAAGGCGAAAGCCATCAATTACACTAATCACATGGAATGTCAGGACATTATTGATGCCAGGTAAACTGGAAAAAATTTCGAGAGAAATGAAAAGATATAATATAGATATTTTGGTTCTACAAGAAACAAGATGGATAGAGGAGGGTGCAATAGAGAAGAAAAACTACACATTTTACTATTCAGGAAAAAACCCACAAGGACGAAATGAAACAAGATTTTTAGTAGCTCAAAATCCTGAGCTAAAATAATAGAATTTAAAGCAATCAACGGAAGACTTTCACTCCTAAGAATTAAACATAAACAAGCTAACATAACTATTATCAATGCATACGCACCCGCGGAAAATGGAGAGGAAAATAAAAAAAAATCAATTTTACGAACTGTTGGAAGAAATTGCTCTTGAAGTACTAGCAAATGATATACTGACGCTAATTGGAGACTTCAACGCAAAGATCGGGGAGGAGGAATAAATACAGGAAGTAGCTAGAAAAGAAACTATTCATGAATACAGTGATCACAACGGAGGTATACTCTGTGGATTGGTAGCACCAACTAATACTTTCATCGTAAGCACGAGACGTAAATACAAGAGAGAACATAAAATGACCTGGATGAGATCAGGAATGACAGAAGGAAACCAAATAGACCATGTTTTGATATCCAAAAAATGGAATAAAATAATATAAGATGTCAGGTCATACAGGGGATTCAATGCAGATTCAGACCATATTTTAGTAATAGCCAATTTCAAATTGAAAATAATGAAGACCAACCATACATACAACACAAAAAACGATGGAACAAAAAAATAAAGTCATAAACCATTAAGGCACAATATGTGGAAACAATAAATGAAAAGTTAGAAACTTTCGATGGAAATAATATAGAAGTATTTTGAATAAACATAAAAGAGAGCATTATTAGTGCCGTAGATCAATCACTAGGGCCATTTACATTAAAATCAAGTAAGGAGTGGTATAATGAGGCATGCAATCAGAGCTAGGACAAAGAATCATGCAAGACTGAACTGGCTAGAAACAAAAAGAGAACAAGATCTACAAACTAATAATAAACTAAAGAAGGAAGCAAATCAATGTTGTATAATCAAAAAAAGACAATGAATAGACATACAAATGGAAGATCTGGAGATTAATAGCAGGGACAGTGAAAGACTATTCGGATACATAAAATCACAACACAAAAGAAATCAAGTAACTGCAAAATAAACAAAGAGATGTTTAAAAATATTGAAGAAAATATAGAGGACACAAACGAGAGTCGTGAGGGAGAAAAGTAGAAGAACCGCCAGCATATGAAGAATTCAAGGAAATAATTAATCAACTAAAACAAAAAAGAGCCATAGGTCCCGATCAGATCATGAACGAATTAATAAAGACTGGAGGAGAAAAATTGCTAACAACAATCTACAAGTAAAAAACCCTAATGTGGGAACAAGATGATATGCCTGTGGAATGGAGGGAAGGATGGATAACACCAATATTATGAAATGAGATCCAACACAATACCAAAGCTATAGATGTATAACACTGCTTCATACAGCTTACAACACTTAAACGATGAAAGTTAACAAGATCTGCTGAAAGAACAATTGGACAATATCGACATGGGTTTCAGGGGTTTCAGGATCGACGACAGATGCAATACATATTGTAACACAAACAATAGAAAAAAGCTACGAACATGATATATACTTACATATAATATTTATAGATTTTAAACGGGCATTTGATAGTGTTTCCATAAGGAAACTATTACAGGATACGAAAGTGTTGGCAATATCATCAAAATTGATCAGTTTAACAAAAATGTCTATGGAACAATCAAAGGCAAGAGTAATAACAAGCGAAATAGTCACTGGCGAAATCTCGATAGAAACAGGAATAAGACAAGGAGACGCCTTATCCACCATACAGACGGAGCAGTAAAGCAGACTGAAATAACTCTAACGATTGCGCAAGCTTTAACGCAGGTAGTAGCATATGCCGACGAGACGATATAGCGATAATGGCAACAGACAAGAGAAGCAAGGAAAACGCATTGTTAAGTCTCCTAAGAGAGGCAGGAAAGAGAGGATCACCAATTTACGAAGATAAGACAAAATACCTCACATGATCAAGAAGGGAGAAACCGAATATAAAATAGGGAAAAATTGTTTGGAAAAAGTGTCACTTTTTAAATACCGGGGGGTAATTATTACCAGCAATAATAATCGAAGCGAGGAAATAACCCAGCGAATACTAATAAGCAATGAGATATTCTGGAAGTACAAAAAATACTGAAAGATAAATAAACAAAGAAACAAACAAGGTTGAAAGTATATAAAGTAGTAATACGTCCAATTGTAACATATGCGGCGGAAGCAATGTGCCTCACAGGCAAGGATACAAAAGAACTAAAAATATTTGAAAGGAAAATCATACGAAGGATATTCTAGAAGGAGAAGATATCGTGAATGTAGTCAAAGCCTAAAGACTACGGTGGTATGGATACATTCATCGCCTACAACCAGAGGGGCTAATAAGAAAAATCACTACACGGACCTAACAAGTAACAAGGCCAAGGGGAAGGCCAGAACAAAAATGGAGGAATCAAATAATTGATGACATTAAAACTCTTGAAATTAGAAACTGGAATAAACTGTGTCAGAACAGAAAACAGTGGACAGAAATCAAGGCAAAAAAATAGAAAAAACTATGAAGAAAAAGAGACATCAGATAAAAGGAAAGAGTGATTTACCGCAATAAAGGAATCCAAGACTTCCAAGAAGGAGCGCCAATCATTTCACCTGAAGTCTGTAGGCAAGTATAGTTAGAAAATAAGTTGTTTAATTTTACCATACACAAATAACTTCAGTCACAGTTATTTCAGTGGATATCAGCGTGTTTATGTATTTATTAAGAATTTGAGATTGTAAATTGTATCTAGTTAAATATGAATAAACACATATATGATTATTATTACCATATTTCTTTATCGATATCTTCCGTTAGTTTATCGTTACTTATACTTTTTCAAAATCTGTACAGTGGTCTTGTCTTATTTTTGTTGTTACTTTCCTCAACTCCATTCATTTATGTCTATATGCATCTTTTTTGTCTATCTTGCATACCTTTGTTGCTTCTTCCCTTTTGATTACTGGTATCACCGCAATGAAAATTGTAATCAATGATTAAAAATATAAGTTATTGACCTAAACCACTAAATCACTCAATTTCAAAGTATATTCATAGAGTATATCCCTCCCTCTTACTATTTATAGTATTAATTGAGCTGGTCCAACTCTTATATTCTTGACGGCAAATAATTATTTTGTTTGGTGTATAGGAAGATGCTGAACTTTCAGAAATTACCAATGCAGATATAATGAATGAATGTGATAACAAATATAGTGTTTATCTTGGTAAAACTTAAACACTGGGAAATGCTCTTGTTTGACTTTACAACGAAATCCAATATTCAATATACATTAATTCGATCAGCTTTGCCTACCCGCACTACACATTATTGACTATGTTGTATTTAGAGCTTATTCTCTAACAGTAACACGCTTGAAATTATAACAAGCATAATGTTCGGTTCATCTCCAGTTAATTAGTATTCTCTTAGAATCCTATTGAAGAGATAATTTTTGTTGATGATTTGAATCATGTTATTCTGTGTGTCTGAACCAAATCAGTTGATATACCCAGCACATGACTTCACCTTATGTAATGAGGCTATTATTCTCATCCAACATTTTCATCCTAATTCTTTACTTTCGAAAATACTTTTCAATTTCTAATAACAAAAAGTTCATAAAACTGAACAAAAAAATGGATACCTGGTATTTCAATACTGCATAATTTTTTCCATACATTCACTGTAAGCCAAAATTTATAATTTATTGGTCAGGACAGCAAATTTTTTGAAATTGTTTTAACATTTTTCCATACAAAATTCTATAATCACGAAACTGTGTTATATATTGATGACTTACTTACGCCATTCGATAAAGGAAAAAATGTGAATTGCAATGAGAAATGAAACACATGTGCTTTTTTCTTAGTTTTATCAAAGAATACACCAACCAACAAGAAGCGAAACCCGGCGTAAATCCTTTGATGTTTTGGGGGCAAAATTTCGTGACCTTCAAACTGACGTTGACAGATAACTGACCATCGTTACTTGATTTTACACTAAGAAAAGTGTTCAAAAAATGTAAATTAAATCTTACCTACACGCAAAAAAGTGAAACCAAAGAATCTCAAATAATTATTGTTTATTTTTATGGCTTGCTTCGAAAATTTTTTAATTTTCAAAGAAATATTTAAGCATCCAACCGTGTAATATTTTGAATGTTGGTTGATAATTAGTGAAAACTCATTTAATATGAAGAAATACCAAAGTTTAATTTTCACAATAGGTGTGTTGAACTTAATTTATGAATTGTTAAAGTTAATTTAACAGCTAAACAAACAATGTGAAAAATATACTTTAACAATTCTTCATACATACAGTTTTAGCTTCTGTTTTTGGAGTTCCATCCATTATTAAAAATAACGAGCTATTGTTTAACCAAATGATTTTCATTTTCTATATTGTTATCGAAATTATATGTGTAAGTATGTAAGTAGGTAGGTAGGTAGTAGTATGTAGGATAGGGTGAGTATAAAAACCAATACAATAATATAGATTATATATTTAGAATACCAGTTTACAATAGAAACAATTTCAGTAAATGATGATATAAAATTACAATAAGTATGGTACTTGAATACAAAATTTTTATAATTGATATATTTAAAAGTTACACCTCACCAGATTCTGAATTAAATATTTTACAAGAGAAAATCTACTGATGTATGTGACAAAGAAGTTATAAAAAAGTAGCGACAGTAAGCTTTTCTGCATAGTTATCGAAGTTTTGTTGCGTTTTTCGTTATTATCATATTTTGAGCTTTTTTCTGGTTGAACAGTTTATACTGTTTTTCTGGTAATCCCTCCAATTAATATTACGATATAACTTAGACACACATAATATAGTACTTCTTGTGGCACTAGCTTATTTTTTGTGATCGCTTGTAAAGGATAATTTGTATGCTTATTTCGTGGATGATCCTCCAATACTTGAGAAGGGAACTTTGTTACTATCCCCAAGGACGATGTTAGGTATGTGTAATTTATAATGTTATTTAGTCAAACCAAAGCATTATATTATGCTTGCCAAAACCATAATCAAAGTACTGTTAATTTTTAGAGCCTAAATATATAAAAAATGTCTGCTTTTCAGTAACATTTTATGTTTAGTATGTCTACAATAAGTGAAAAGAAATATAAAAAGTCATTTTTCTTGTCAAACAAAAGTAAAACATATATATGTATTGTTGTTAGGGTTCTGAATCATGTACATGTACATTTCCAAAATATATTATATTTAATATACTTTTATAGATCCATAGGAAACTTCTGTTGTAGGCACCCATTAGAAACAGCTTACTCTTGAAAATTCTCCAACAACTTCCACTCAAACTCCTGCTTTCTCAAGTTCTGGACACCACAGAAAAGCAAGGTGAAATTAGTGGTTATGGCTGGCTCTAGGGAAACGAAATTTTGCAAAGGAAACCAGAGAAAACAAAGAAATATGCAACCTGGAGGACTTCTAAGAAATGTGTGAGAAATCTCTTGAATAACTTCTGGCATCATTTGTAAAAGCGCAAGTACTACTGAAAGTCAGAGAAGAGATACATTTTGTTTTGATGGCAAACAAACATCCTGGTCATTTTTAAAGTAGTTTTGCGGTCAAGACAAACAGGCGTATTATATTAGATAGTACACAAAAATTAACAAACAGGCAAACTTATCCATCGAATTTCGACAAAATGAAAGTACGTCTACCAACTCAAACTCCAAATAATAACGTAGGAAGTGGTATGAATATGTATATGAGCTTGGGGGCAGTTCCTAGTATTGGAACCATTAAAGTCATTGAGACATTTGACAAACTTATTTCATTCCACAAAACCAAGAAACATTAACAAATACAAAAATGAGTTTGTATCAGCAGACTACCAAATACAATTTTTGGGTAAAATGTTGCTTTTTTAAAACATTTAAGATTCAATAAAAAGGGAGGAAGTGTTACTTCCAGATCAAGGATGAAGAAAAGCAGAACAAACACAATAAGTAGTTAAAAAAAATTGTAATAAATTGTAATCCAATGATTTTAAATATTTACACTGCACAGAACTAATACAGATTCTCTTGAAAGTTTCTTCAGTAGTGTGAAGAAGCAAGGGGGCAATTGTATTAAACTCACTTCTATCCAATTTGAACATGCCTTTAGAAAAGTGTTTTGCCAAAAATTTACCATTTCAAATTAAATGTACTGTACTGATGACCTTCACAATTTATTAATTAAGTTGAATTCAACAAATGTTTGCATTATTCCTGAAACTCACCAAGCAGCAGTTCAGACTTGCTCAAACGACATGGTATCTGTAATTATAAAAATAATTGTAATAAACATCAATTTCAAATAACCAGTTCAAAAAATGTCAAGCATTCTTAGATTTGTCACTCTACACTCTAAAGAATACATAACATTGCAATTCTATACAGCTGTTTAAATACAAAGCATATGGCGATTCACCGATAGGCTAAACGCAATCTAATTATAAGAAAGCCATCTATTTTGATGCATATTATCTACAAGAGTTGTATCTAAACGATGATTATATTTACCAAGAGATATAGAAGCATCACCAATATGTCTTGTTGTGGCTTGAGACGAATGTCCCACTTGCTCAAACGACATGGTATCTGTAATTATAAAAATAATTGTAATAAACATCAATTTCAAATAACCAGTTCAAAAAATGTCAAGCATTCTTAGATTTGTCACTCTACACTCTAAAGAATACATAACATTGCAATTCTATACAGCTGTTTAAATACAAAGCATATGGCGATTCACAGATAGGCTAAACGCAATCTAATTATAAGAAAGCCATCTATTTTGATGCATATTATCTACAAGAGTTGTATCTAAATGATGATTATACTTACCAAGAGATGGAGAAGCATCACCAATATGTCTTTTGGCGGCTTGAGATGAATGTCCCACTTGCTCAAACGGCATGGTATCTGTAATTATTAAAATAATTGTAATAAACAAATAAACAAAATGCCAATAAGGTATTAATGAATCCTGTTGAAAAGTTATAATTAATTCTGCACTAAGGTGGCAAAAATAAGTATCAATAACAACTGATTGTAATATTTACTTAAATTTAATATTTACCAGACTGAATAGCTATTTTTGTTGGTGGATCGCTCAATAAAACATGGCCCTTGCGTTTTAACCATGGAAATATTGTAGGCACAGCTTGAAGACATAGGTACTTTTTACGTCCCCTTTTGGAAATAAATTTATCCTCAAAGTGGAGTTGACATAACTTATAATTGTTATGTAAAGAGTCTAGGGTTTTTTCAAACAAATCTCCACGGTTACATGCATCCAACCATAACTGTGCTCTAAAATGTAAATAAAGCTAAGTAAGTATATTTATATTTTTATTTATCATATGTGTATAAAAGAAATAAACTACTACCAATTTATATTGATTATTGTGTATTATTATTCAACATATTCAAGCTGAACTCATCAGCAGTGACGCTTATTGTAGTGTATTCCTTGATTGTGTTATTATTATTTATGTTATCAAAGACACAGAGAAAGAGGAATGTTAACACTCAAAACATAGATTCGCGCAACTTACAATGTATAGGTGCAATGGAAGAATAACATATTTAAAAAAAGAAATATATATTTATAATTTATTGCATATAGAAACAATTCCTCTTACCTTACAGGATCTTTAGGAAATCTAAACATAGTTGTTCCGTCTCCATCTCTTGAATGACACCCACGAACTGCACAAGTTCTTGGCGCCATAACTAATATAATAGTTTTTTAAACAATTAAAAACACAAACAAAATATATATTATTATATTGTAAATAAGGGAAAACCGTACAACAAAGAATATTCTTTGCTAAACAATGTAAACATGTAAACAATAAATGAATAAAATCACATGACATTGACAGATAACTGACTCTCACTCAGACATGCGCACTTAGAAAATGAATTCTAAAATAGCACAAGTTTCGCTTCTTGTTGGTTGGTGTATTCTTTGGTTTTATAACACAATGATTATGTCATCCACTTATTAAATGTCAAAATTGAAAATAAGGTACTGTTCACATAATGTATTATAAATTAAAATGATATACAGTTAATTGTAGTAAATTTAACTAGATGTTGCAATAACTTACACCGCTTCTCAACCTATTGTTTAATTTAATTACTTCAATCCAATCGATCTGGCGTGTTTTGCTAACTTTGGTCCATCTAGCGGGTTTCTTAACATATCAGCGATCATTATACATGATGAAGAATAAACAGCTGAAATGTGTTTCGATAACATCAAATCATATGCGAACTTATATTTGATATCAATATGCTTTATACTTTGATGACATAACGGTCCACTCAGTAGCTTTATACAACCTTGATTTTCTTCGAATATTTGAATTGGTGTGTCCAATTTTTGATTAAAATCATTTGAAATTCGTTCAATGCAAATGAGTTCACGTGAAGCCTCTGCGAATGCGATAGTTTCAGCTTCAGTTGATGATAAAGCGACTGATGTTTGTTTTCAACTTGTCCATCCAATTAATGCCCCATTGTAAATAAAGCAATATCCGGTTTTTGATTTTCGATCTTCATGATCTCCAGCCCAGGCTGCATCTACGTAACATTGATATTTTCCTTCGTTTCTACGATCACCAAGTCGTAATTTCAATAGAGGTATTCAAGCGAATGACCGCAAAATACCAATAGACGTTGGTAAATACCATCCTCGTTCAAGCGCCTTCAGTTATTGTCGGTCATCTAGTTGTGACGTCATAGTATAGCCCTTAGACGTCACCACTTGAAGTTTCATTGACCGCGGTATTTACACAGGTCGAAAGCTGTTTTATAATCCCCACTTTCTGAGTGACATTTGTTTGTTTTGGTTTTTGGTTATGTTGATCAGTAACTTCATTCAACAATGGATCGAACAGGATTCAAATTTTCTTTAAATTATGAAGGCCAAGACGTAGAAGTTATTGTCGATGACATGGAAACAGCTTCTCTGTTATTAAAGGGTGGGTACAAATATGTTTTTTAATACCTAATTTTTAAGAAAGAAAAATGTATTGTTCCTACATGTTTTGCGTAACGTTTTTATCTACGTTTTTGTCCACGATCAAAGATATGTCATCAAATAATATAAAAAAACTTCAGTCAATACAATACATTTTTGATTCATCCTTGGAAGATAAAAACATCTAATTACTGTAATGAAACACAGGAAAGGACAAAGTTATATGTTAGGAAGTGTTTAGGAATTAGAAATCAACAACAAACGAATGCCCATAGAGAAAGTAATATTTGTTTGGTTTATCTATGAGAATACCCGATTCCATTCACGCGCGTCCCAATGGTATTAACCAACATATGTCAAAGGGCTATGACCAAGGACAACCAGGGATATGACCGTGGTATTTTCCAATGTCTCGCTTGAATACCTCTAATGACTTTGTTGCCTTTAAATATCTGAAGACTCGCTTTACTTCAGTCCAATCACACAATCTTGGACTGCTTACATGTCTTTCCAGTATCGACGCTGCAATTGCAATATCAGGTCTAGTACTGATTGACAGATAAAGCAAAGATCCAATTGCACTTCGATATATTTGTTGTGATTCGGAAGGTTCCTGATTCATTTTTTGACTTAAGTAGCCAACATTTATTGGAGTTGTTGAATCCTTAGCATCACATTATGTCTAAGGACCATTAAAACATTACGTTAATTCAGCCAGTGACTCCTGGATCACTAGCAATCCCGGACGCACGATGTCAATATACGATGTCCCTCTAATAGTTCGAGACTCACTGCCACTGGCAGCAGCACCGGAAAATATTATGGCGGGATTCAAGGTGTCTGGAATTAGCCCTTTCAATAGAGACGTTTTTGACGATCAAGAGTTTTTACCAGGATATGCAACTGTGACCGTCCCGATCCCACAGAAACTAATGCTGACACGGACGGGGTTCCAGTTCAGCTAAACTCGATTTTAAAACCACGACCGGGGTGTTCACAGGAACCTGATGATCTTAACCAGCCAGGATGCTCCAAAGATATAGTGTTAGCAAAAAGTCCACTGCCTGGGAAAGAAAACAACATTTCAACTAACAGTTGTATTCAAGAAAAAAATGAGAGCTCGCCTCCTACTGTAAGTCCATTTCAATTGAAACCGCTACCAAAAGCCGGACCTAGAAAGCAGGACGCTAAACCTAATAGAAGAAAGCGTGTGAAAGCAATTCTAACTGACACGCCAATAAAAGATGCTCTTGAAGAACAAGAGAAAAATGTTAAGTCTGTTAAAAGAAATATTTGCTCAAATAAGAAGTCCGATGCAAAAGAGAAAAAAAAAAACAAAAAAAAAGGAAAATAGTCGAAGACGATGATGAGTCCGATGAAGAGGAATGCTTTTGCCTTTATTGCACAGATAGCTATAAAAATAGTGCCTCATCCGAAAAATGGATCCGGTGCACTAGTTGCGAAATGTGGGCACATGAACCTTGTGCTGGGGAACCTGGCGTCTTCTTTGTTTGTGTAAACTGTGAAAGCGAATAATGACTTATATTTTTTTTAAGCTATAATATTAAATTTGTTAATTAAGTTACCTTTTTTAGAATTAATGCATCTTAACCATTTACCATTTTTAGAAAATATTATAATTTTTTTTTTAATTTGGATTATAACAGATGTTTTACTTTACTTTTTTGTCTGCGTCAACCAACCCCATGGTATGCGTCAACCAACCCCGGCCCGGGGCTGGTTGACATCCATCTTAACAAAAAAAATTATACCAAAACTATTGCTAATATGAAAGATAAAACATTAAACTTTCCTATTTAGTACCAAAAGCACACCAAAACTTGATAATGTGTAAGCTAAAAATAAAAATACAAAAAGTGCGTCAACCAGCCCCGGGCTCCCCTACATGGCGTACTTACAAATTTCGCTAGTCTTTGAACGGACACAGTACAATAAAACTTCATATATTAAAGAACTGATTCTTAAAAAGTAGAGATGATGGAGAAAAATTCAACATTCTCTTTGTAATGGGTCACTGTATTTAATGGAAGGCTGCAATAAAAAAGAAACGTTTGTGCCTCAACTTTTCCCCGATAATCCTAAAATTAAAAAAGACGTATCAACAAAGTCCAGATACTTTCGAAACATTTCAGCACCTTGAAATTCATAAATTCTTGGATTAGTAAAACGTCAGGTTGAAATAAATGGATTCGATTTAATGCAACACCGATAGAAAACGTTAACAAGGTAATAAATACATGAAACTAAGTTGCAGATACATTTTCGATTAAGCGCAAAACATAATTTATTCTTCATCATAGATATGAAAGTTTCCTTGATTTATTTTAGTTGATAACTGGTGTATTAGAGCATGTGCCCGAGTTAAACTATTTCAGAACAATTCTGTCGTGAAAATACATCTGTCATCTACGGTGAACATTTCTTTGGCACAATCCTACACAATAGCTCCTAATTCTGTTAGTTTAGTATCAGTATGCGCTTTATTGAACACAACTGCAACCGAATAAAAAGACGGAAAGTACGCCTAAGAAGAAGAAAATGCTAACCGCAACAATCTTAGATTTGCAACGACGTTGGATACGATTTAAAGTTGGAAGTATCTCGACTGTAGACGACAGTAGACACTGCATTGCGTCATATATTTAAAGATGGTGAATTTTCCATGTGAAATCGAATGAAACTGATAAAATAAAGTGTGTTCGATTAAATTAAAGTTCTGTTCCACTATCTGATCGATTGTTTTGAAACGGAAAACATTTATCAGATATTTTTAATAGCATACAGGATGATTCATTTAGATCCTAAACCATAGATTCTCCGCCATGAAATATTATTATACAGCTCAATGTGCCTCTTACAAATATTGCAGGTTTTCGAGATACAGGTGATGTGGAATCTAAATTTAGGCTTTGAATATCGCTGTAATTGTTTTGCTTCAATAGTTTCTACTTGAATATAGGTAATTTCAACTTTTTTGACATGAGACTTACAAAGTTTGATTCTAAATCAGTAATGTAAAAGGCTAAGACTTGTTGCTCTAGTGATCAAAACATATTTATTTCTCTATTTACTTTGATTGAAATAATAACAGGTAAGGGAAGAGCGTTCCATTCTACATAGAGAAATGAATCTCGATTGGTTTTCGAGTTTACTGTTTTGAATGTTTTGAAAGAGTTTAATGCATTTCGCAATTATGAATTTAGCCGTGGCTTTATTCTTCAGTTTTTCCTAACTTAGCTGTCGTAACTACAAATAAAAATTACAGTTAATACTATCAGTTGTCGTCGATAAGGATAAGCGTTAAATTAATGTTAATACGAGTGATAGTAAATAATCAGAACATGTCGCGCCATATCAAGTTCTTCAACAATTATATGCACATTTATGTTTTATATTTTCACTCAACCAAATTTCCGTGAACCAGTTGCGGTTCGAAGACATTTACAATTATAATCAAATTGAAGACAACTCACCAAAATATTTCATCAAAATCTTTACAATTACCCTTCACGTCATTATGGTGATACAAAAACTGTCAATATTAACATGATTATGTTCTAATTCGTGTTTCATATAATCTTATTACGCGTCGATTTAGTCTGACAACTGGGATAAGACAATCCCCCGTTTATAGAATATTAGAGAGGTAAATACTACTCCATATCATAACATATCTGTTCAGATTTCTGATTCGGATGATCGAGATTACCGGAATAACTTTAAGGATACAGCATACAGGTCACTAGCGATCTGTTAGTAAAGAAAAGATTAGTGCTGCAGTTAGTCACAACCCATCAGCATCTGTTTGAAAAACAAATCAACCACTCGATATCAATAAATCGTATTTGCAGTTAATTTTAAAATAGACGGTTTCAAATATTAAAACTAACTTTTCCGCATTTGTGGCCCTGAATAATATTCTATCGTAAAATTGTCACTTGTATACACTTCGGGGGATTTATCGTGCTAACAACCCGAAATTTCTCCAAAAAGGACCAAAAATGTGGCACTTCAGGTACCATACAACCCGTTGTACTAGCTCTTATTCTTCTTCTTAAGATGTCGACTTCTTGCAAAGGTTGACGACCATCATGACTCATTTTATTTTGCTGATTGCTGCCCTGAACAGGTCGTTTGATGTACAGTTGAACCATCCTCTGAGATTTCGAAGACACGACATCCGTCTTCTTCCTATACTTCTTTTTCTCATTATTTTACCCTGGATAATTAGTTGTAGCAGCTTGTATCTTGTACCTCTCATTACGAGGCCCAGATATTGGAGTTTTCTGACCTTCACCTCTTGGGACAGTTATAGATCCTTTGAGACCCTCCGCAAGACTTCTTCATTGGTAATTCTGTCAACGTATGATATTCGATGTACCCTTCCGTAAAGCCACATCTCGAAGGCATCTATCTTTTTAACCATTTCTTTTGTTAGAATGGCAGCTTCTATTCCAAAGAGCATTATTGTAAATATATAGCATTCGTATTTTAAGGTGGTTACTTAAAGTTTTTTTAACAAAAGAATTGCTCCATTTTAATAAAGGTGTTACGTGCTATTTGAATTCTCGTTTTTAATTCTGATGAGTAATCATTACTGTCGTTGATCAGTGTTCCTAGATATTTATATTCATAGACTCGCTCTATTATCTGATGGTTCACCATCAGTTGTGTGTTTTGATTTGGTTTTTTGGTAAAGATCATGAATTTTGTTTTATTAAGGTTCATATTCAAGCCATAATGGATACTTTTTTCATACAATTTTTGAACCATTCTTCGCAGGTCATTTATACTTTCCGCTAGCAGTACGGTATCATCTGCGTATTGTAAATTGTTTATAGGAATTCCGTTTACTACTACTCCAGCTGCTTCATTGTGTAATGCCTGTCTCATGATGACTTCCGAGTACATATTGAACAATAACGGAGAAAGTATACAACCCTGTCGTACACCACGTTTGATGTTGATGTTTTCTGTGTACTTATTATATATCTTGATGTTTGCTGTTTGGTCGTAATGAAGGTTTTCAATAATTCTGACATCTCTGGTATCTATTTGCTTTTCTCAGAATTTTGATAAGTTGTTCATCACGGACTCTGTCAAATGCATTCTCATAGTCCACACAGCAGGCGTATACATCCTTGTTAACGTCCAAACAGCGTTAAGTCAACACGTTTATACTAAATAATGCTTCTCTCGTGCCAACTCCATTACGGAACCCGAACTGTGTACCGCTGATGTCGTTATCCAGTTTTTTATACACACGGTTGTGAATTATTTTTGGAAATAATTCAAGTGTAAGGCTCATTAGTTTTATGGTCCTATCATCTTTACATCATCTTGCGTTGGCTTTCTTGGGAATTACAATGGAGGTCGACACCAACCAGTCATTTGGTATTGTTCCTGATCTGCAGATCGCATTGAAGAGCTCAGCAAGTGCATACAAGCTATCTTCCTTAAGCAGTTTTACCATTTCAATGGGTAGTTCGTCTGGTCCAGGTATTTTCCCGTTCTTCATGTTCATCAGCGCATATTCTATTTCATCTGTTGTTATTTCTGGTCCGGTTTCTATATCATTTTTTGGGGGTAAGGGGCTATTTCTGTTATCTTCGAACAGCGTTTCGATCTATGTTTTCCATGTCTTAAGTTTTGATATCAGCTCCACCACTATATCGTCCATCAGTATATCCGCGTTCATCTTTTTATAATTTCCAGTGATTCCTCAACCTTTTTATGTATATTAAAGGGATTATGTACTTTTTGCAGTTCTTCAATTTACGCACATTTTTCATTCAACCATTGTTCTTTCGCCTCTTTCACTCTCTTTTGTATTTCCCGATGTATATACTTTTATATCTGTTGTTATCAGTGGTTTTAGCCTCTCTTCTTGTTCTGATTAATTCGATAATTTTATCGGTCATCCAATCGCTTTTCTTTTTCTCATTCGCCCCGCATGACTCTTCGTTATCTTTTTCACGAATTGTGTTTGTAATTTTCTTCCATTCTATGTTTATATCCCCCTTATCTCTGCTGTGTGCTGTTTGTAACTCTTCTGCAAGTCGTTCATCAACCCTTGATCTAGTTTCGCTGTTTCTTAATCTCGTGACGTCCATTTTGTTACTATTCTTGGACCGTTTGATACGTTTTGAAGCTTGTTTGTATGTTGCAACTTCAGGGTTATGATCCGATGCCATGTCTACCCCTGGATATGACTTGGCTGAGAATATGCTATTTTTGTATCGTTTATTAATCATGACATAGTCGATCTGGTTTCTTACTATTTTACCTTTTCTGTCCTGTGGTGATTTCCACTTGTATAATCCTCTTGATGGTAGTTTGAATAAGGTGTTTGTCACTACTATATCTTCCTCTTGGACAAATTCAACTAGCCTCTCTTCTCTCTTGTTACGCTGCCCCAGTCCGTGCTCTCCAATAACATCCACAACCCCTCCTCTACCGATTTTGGCATTGAAATATCCGATTACAATTGTCACTTCGTGTTTTCTAATGTTCTTCCATAATTATTCTATTTGTCCGTAAAATTCATAAATTTCTCTGTCTCCACTTTGTGTCGTTGGGGCGTACACTTGAATTATATTTGTTCGTATCTTTAATGTTTCTAACTGTATCATCATTACTCTCTCTGAGAGGGGTACAAATCCTGCAACGGATTTACTTGTTTCTTTGTCTATCAAAATTCCAACCCCAATTGGATGCTTTTGTTGATCGTCACTAACAGAGTAGTGAAATGTTCCTTTATCAGTTATGCATTTGCCACTACCGGGCCATCGGGTTTCACTAATTCCAAATATATTAACTTTCAGTGTTAAGTTTCCCAGTTTGCCAGCCTGGAAAGGGCTTTTAACACTCCACGTTCCAATGTTTAATTTCCTCCCGGGGATTCTTCGCACCCTTTGTCCATTGAAGGACATCCGGGGACTAAGGGCCATTGTTTTAAGTGTATTTGTCATGATGATTATACTAGGGAAATATAATGAGGTAGTTTCCCTTTGCCTTCCTCATCGCTGTTCAAACGCCTTTCTGTGGCTTCCACTCTGCCGTTTGATGTCTGATTCCCTACCAATGGAGTTTTTCCTTCACTCCTCGCTTGAGGTTAGTTCTCTGCAGCCAGCTGCCGTTGCTCAGTTCTAGTTACCTTTGTACTACCTCTAAAAGGTTGCCACTTACGCCGGATCCGCCGCGTCGGAGCTTCTCTTCTTCCCCTTCCCCTCCGGTATGGTCTTCATCCGTAACCCTGGACAAGGGTCCCTTACAAGGTATTATCAGCCGGACCCAGCTGAACCTAGGTTTTTTAGCGAGGTGTTACTCCTCGATCCCTCCTCTTTCCTCACCTCTTGCGTGGTATAAGGCCCCAGGCTTGGGACTGGAATTGCGGAGTACTAGCTCTAGAGACCTAAAAATCCATAAAATACATTATAAGACGCCCTGAACAATATTCAATCATAAAATTGGTTACTTGTATACAATCTGGAGGCTGTATCGTGCTTACAAACTGAAAATTCTCCTAAATTGCCAAAAGTTTAGTACTTCAAGTACCATAGCACTCGTTGTACTGGCTTTAGAGGGCCGAATATCAATAGGTTTAATCTCTGAGACACCCCGAATTTTATCCAATCATAAAATTGGTCACTTGTATATACTCCGGAGGCTGTATCGTGCTAACAAACTGAAATTTCTCCAGAAATCACAAAAATGTCGTACTTAAAGTACTATAGCACCTGTTGCGCTGGCTCTGGTGAGCTGAAAATCAATAGAGTTTTTCTGTGAGAGGTCCTAAATAATATTTAATTATAAAATTGGTAACTTGTTGCACTCTGGAGGCTGTATCATGCTAACAAACTGAAATTTCTCAAAAATTACTAAAATGTCGTTGTACCGGCTCTGGTGTACTGGAAATCAATATGGTGCATCTGTGAGATGTCCTAAATAATAGTCAATGATAAAATTGGAGACTTGTTGCACTCCGGAGGTTGTATCGTGCTACCAAATTGAAATTTCTCAAAAAATAGCAAAAATGTCGTACCATAGCACCCGTTGTACTGGCTCTGGTGAGTTGAAAATCGATAGGGTTCAGCTGTGAGATGTCCTGAACAATATTCAATTATAAAGTTGGTGACTTGTTGTACTCCAGAGGCTGTATCGTGCTAACAAGACATGTAACGAAAAGTGGCCGACGACGATAGCGACAACGAGGACATACACACAGGATTTTTTTTCTAAAAACCGTTTTTTCGTGTTGTTCTTGATGAAAAACGTAAGAATTACTCAATTTTTTTCTCAAAATTCAAACTTTCTTTGCGATAAACCAATACTTTTTTCGCATAAGATAGGTTAGTCGGAAAAGTATACTTACTTCTGATAATACACAAAATAGAAACATTAGCGGTAAATAGTCTGGGCTGTGATGTCGATAAAGGCAAGCAACATCGGTCTATATTTCCACAAAGCCAAGAAGTCGCCTTCCTGGGATTTTGTCCGCAGTCTTCCGATTAATCTCTGTGGTAATAACTGAAATGTGAGATATGTGCGAACAATCCGAACAAAAGAAACAATATCATCACAAATGTTGGAAATCTCGCGAGCAGTGTCACCTATCTTCCGTCGGGATTTAAGTAGTGCCATCAGTATGATGGTCGTCATCTCAACAACATAGTTTTTCCGAAATAATTTTGCAGTTGAATATCTATCTAGATTAGAAAGGGTTATTATTCTTTATTTCAAACCTCTAATATCCTTTTGGTTATCTAGGTCATAATTAAAAAAATATATTGTGATTAGAAAATATATGCAATCCAAGCTTTTCTAATTGTTAAGCTAATTAGTGTTTTTTGGTAATCTTATATTTTCAAATTCACTGAACTAAATGGCAAAGCCAACAGAGGTATTCCTCAAGTTATTCCCGACGACAGCGAATTGTTACCACATCGAGTCCAGTAACTTTTAAAAAAGTTTGTCAAATTTATTAGAGACTGTCGTCGTAGAGCTTTACTTTATCTGAACGGGAGTTTTGAGAAGTTTTATGCTTGGTAAAAGTTTATTCTATACGTAAGTAAATGTTACGGTGATTGATTCAAAAGTTTAGAAAAAGCAACTTCTGTATATTTATTTATTAAGAAATATCCCATAACTACTATTTTGGTATTAATAATCCTCAAGAATGATATTTCAAATATTTGTACCAAGAGACACGGAATGAAAAATTACTGAAGCACAAATTTTTGTTAAAATTCGTACAATAATTTTCTGTTCATGGAAAGTTTCCAATATCTGACGGTTGATGCATGCGGTAGACCTAAAGTAAGGGATAAACGTGTAATCGATATTCTATTAGAAGTATGGTAAAATCCATCGCAGTACGTGAGGATTTTTGTTGAGTGTGTGGTGAATGCATATAAATTGTGGTTCCAGAAAAGTTAACCTATTCTTCAAATGTAATGAAAATTTCTATTCCCAATACAAATAAACCAACCGGAGCTAATGATAAAAATGATCTAGAATATATGGCCAGGAAGATACAGGAATAATATAAAGAGTGGGGCTTGGAATTGAATACAAAAAAAACAAGAACCTTCCAGTAGGGACAGAAATGTCAAATATCCAACTTAACAGAGAAGAGTGTTTTAAATGAAACTCACGGTTTCTACTTAATACCACAACATAATAAAAATTGTTGAAAATTCTAAAAAATTGACTATTGTTTCGATAAATCAATATCATCGTCAGAATGACAGAAGTTACATTTCATTGGATGCCTACCTGATGTTTAGTAGTTATTTTTGGCTAGACCAAGAAGTGACCTAACTTGTGATTGACTTAATATATGTTAATAGAAAAAAGAAGAAGATGTGATATTACAAATATTGAAGCTTAGATATTATCAGCCCTATGGTGATGTCCTGGATATCATTTTTTCAATTAAGATCAGTATAACTGTGCAATGATATAGAAAGCAAGGAAAACTATATCTGCTGATCTTTACAATTATCACTTAAGAAGACAGTTTAAAAATGGAGACCTCCCTAGATTTACATTGACAACTTCATATTGTGGGTTTCTTGAATGTCGTCTAATTTCCAATTCTTCAAGGAAATCCAATTCGTGTTTCTTTTCACAAATATGCAGCACTTCTAGTTTTGTGTTAGGTGTCAATGAATGATTGGTGTCAAGTAGATGTTTTGCGTAGTGGGATTTATCTGGTTGTTTTAATCTGTATGCTCGTAAGTGTTCACTGTATCGGATTTCAAAATTCCCAAGGGTCTGACCCAAATAGACAGCATTACATTCTGGACATTTGAGTTTATATATACCTGTCTTCTTTAATGGTGGTATTTTTGTTTTCACATTCAACAATTTTGTACTAACGTTACTTTCTGTTTTAAAAGAAATTGTTGTATTCGTTGCTGAAGATATTATCTTTGAAATATCATTAGAAATATTTCCTGCATATGTGATGGTTTTTATTTCATCAGTTTGTTTAGGAAATATTAGTTGTAATGCCACTTTTTCCTCTTTTTTATTAATTAGCTTATTTATCATATCTAATGGATAACCGTTGAATGTTGGTATTTGTCTAATTGTATTAATCTCTCTATCAAAATTACATTTGTTCATAGGAACTGAAAAAGCTCTATGTATCATTGAATTATACGCCGCTAGATTATGGGACATGGGGTGATTGGAATTAAATGGAATTGTCACATCAGTCTGTGAAACAATTATCAATTTTTTAGAATTTCCAACAATTTTTATTATATTGTGGTATTAACTAGAAACCGTGAGTTTCATTTAAAACACTGATATGAGTAGATTCCACGAAGTAAGGGTCGAGACAGTTAATTTCATTAAGAGAAGAAACTACATCCTGAAATAATTATACGTACTTGTTAGTTAAATTTGACACCACCTGACAGGATGATAGAGAAATTGAAAAACGAATAACTCAGGCCAGAAGATTGATCGGATGTCTGAATGGCATACTTTGTAGTAGCGACATAGGGAAAAGGCGGAAAAATAACAAATATGAAACCCTAATTAAGAGAACGATGAAATAAAACAATATAGTTTGAATATTAGTTCAAATAAACGAAGATTTAAACAAACTATATTGTTTTATTTCATCGTTCAGTATGGATCTTCATCAGTAAAAGCCTCATCTATTCAATTTTTAATTAAGAGCCCTGTTTTATGCGGGGCAGAGACGTGAAGAATCACTGAAAGCAATCGAAGAAAGCTTGGAGTAACCTAAATGAATGTTTTTAGGAGATCGCTGGGGATATTCAGAAGTGAAAAAATTTGAAATGAGGAGGTTCGACGCTGAATGGGAGTAGAGGGATCACCGACAAATGACATCGAGCTAAAACAACTGACATGGTACGGCCACGTTCAACGAATGGATGAATCCAGACTCCCTAAGAAAGTTTTGCAATGGATACCACCAAATCGAAGAAAGCGAGGAAGACCTAGATGAACATGGGAAGAAGGTGTGGTCAGAGCAATGAGCACAAGAAATATGAGAGATGGACAATTGGATGACAGAAATGGGTGGAAGTTAGGAATCGGACAACGTCGAAAGACTTTTTAAAGCCGATATATCTATAAACTAACCAGAAAATGGTGTGTCATTGAATTAGCACGTTGTGACAAGAAACAGAAATTACCGGCTAGAATAATGAGTAACTTAATTCAAAAAAATCCCAATGGTACGAGACCAATTGGATAGACTTATTTCATGTAGCATTTTTGCATCAAATCAAAAACAAAATAAACGGTTTTAATGATTAAAATCAACTTTTCCGCATCTGTGAGATGCCCCGATTAATATTCTATGATAAAATTGTCACTTGTCTACATTTCGGGGGATGTATCGTGTTAACAAACCCAAAAGTCACCAAAAATGCAATGAATCTGGATTTATAGGACGCGCTATACTCGCTATAGTCAGCTGAAAATAATTAGGGTACATCTGTGAGATCCCTTGAAAATTATCCAATTATAAAATTGGCCACTTGTATACACTCCGAGGGGTACTAAACCCGAAATTTCTCCAAAAAGAACAAAAATGTGGCACTTCACGTACCATAGTACCCATTGTACTAGCTCTGGTGAGCTAAAAATGAATAAGGCTCATCTATAAGACGCCCTGAACAATATTCAATCATAAAATGGGTCACTTTTATACACGCTGGAGGCTCTATCGTGCTAACAAACTGAAAATTCTCCAAAAATTACAGAAATGTCGTACTTAAAGTACTATAGCACCTGTTGTACTGGCTGTGGTGAGCCCAAAATCAATAGGGTTCATCTGTGAGATGTTATGAATAATATTCAATCATAAAATTGGTGAGTTTTTGCACTCCGGAGGCTGTATCGTGCTAACAAGACATGTAACGAAAAGTGGCCGACGACGACGACATACACACATAATTTTTTTTCTTAAAACCAATTTTTCGTGTGGTTCTTGATGAAAAACGTAAATATAACTGACTTGGATAATTTTCTTATGTTATAATATACACACAGGCAATCTCGCTTAATTTAAAAGATAATCCAATACTGTAAAAACGGTTGTGAATGCCAGCCATCACTTTCTGTTCTCAAATGGCACCCCCTGTATATTTTCGTTGAACATTGGTTGTCACCCTATTTGGAGTACAATGATATAACGTACTTGTTGGTTTTTTATTATTAGCACCAAAATAAATTAACATTGGTCCGTGAGAGTTAGATATATGTCCACAATTATTCTACCAAATTTTTGAATGTGGGTGTGCTTTTCCAAATTTCAATTTTCCAGACGAGTATCTGACATTTTTTTATTTGTTTCAGGTAAGGTAATTTACTTCGTTTGCAGCTCCAAAAAATGATAGTAAGTACGTGTGCCTTTAAATTTTTGCCATCATCATGAAACCTGTTTTGATTTTTCTAAAATGTGGAGCTCATGATATTTCAATAAACCAAGGCCGCCACTGCTGAAACTTTCATATTTTGACCACACACATTACGCAGTAAAAGGGGAAGTCATACATTGATCTCAAAATCTCAAGTGTTATCAGTTGATGTCGGCCTGCCTGTCCGTCTATGCGATTATTTTCGGCCAAACTGCTGAACAGATTGCCGCCAAATTTGGTAAATATATTCTTAGGCATAAAAGGAAGAGTTAAAAAGCTTTTGGTAACATTTATCAACAAGAGGGTTTACATAAAATATTACGTTTTCACTTAAGGGGTGGGTTAAAAATTGCGAATATGCGAAATATTTCGGTTGGGAATAAATTTTTGGCAAAAATGTATATAAATAAAATTACTCAGCTAGCCAAATTACACTACTTTTGGTTCAAATATGTTTATCTAGAACGTGTGTCAAACTTTTAATTTTAGGTGGAGTAATTTGTCGAAAATTTTTGTCCCGTACGTACACTATATATTATGGGGATTAGAAATGATCCTAAATACTAATATCTCCGTTCGGAGCAAATTTGCGGCAAAAATATATATGGATAAAATTTATCAGCAGGTCAAAATACACAACTTTTGTTTCAGACGTTTTATCTAAAATGACACATTTACATTTTTGACCCTTTTCAATTTACGTTTGCCTCCAAAACTTTATTGGTTTATACTGGTTCTGTTTTACGTTCATGTTTGCGTTGCTAGTTACTACAGATAACACGGTTCTAATCTAAAACCGCCCCTTTTCAGTCATTCGATTTCAAACGACAGCCTAGCTGGAGGCTTTATTCGTTGAACAAAAATGTCCAATTCAATGAGTAAATTCATCAAACACAAAAAGTTTGACGTATTTAAAAAAATTATCCGATCTAAAAAACGAGTTATATTTGTTGAGATTATTTTCATAACAAAAAACACAACGAACAACGACAATATCTTATCATTTATTAAAACTATTATAAAAAGTGCAATTATTAAAAATTATTCCTTTATGGTGTTTCTCGTTGATCTGTAGTTATGGTTTAATAGAGAAAGCACTCGAATGTCCCGTTATTCTTGAACTCCTGCTTTGGCCAAATGAGAAATAACACTTGATCGCTCGAATGGTTAGTAATCTTTCTTTTCTTGGTATCTTAACCAATTTTTTCGGCAGACTTCTTCAATAATTTAGATATTTCGTTTTTGCCTACTGGGCAGTTTTTGTACCATAGCCCTTGATTCGTTTGCCAAAATGGATTTGGCGTTAATAATAATTTATCTGTTGTTATATTTACTTCCCTTTTTTCTTTCAGTTTATTAAAAATTCTTGGATTGGAGGTATTAGGAATTAACCACTTAGAATCAGAAAGTTTAGTGATAACTCCTTGACATTTTTTTCTAAATACAGGATTATATTCAAGTCATCCTGTCAATTTTCGCTGATTACTGATATCTGGTGTGTAATAATGTGTCAAACAGTTGGTACCTTCACTCCCTCTCCAGGCAAATTCGTGCGAAACCAAATGAATGAATTTAAGCTGAAGACCTTCAGGTGTTTTCTCATTACAGTCATGAAACATTCGTTCCACTTCAGATTTATCCATTGCGGAAGCACTTTGACGCCTTTTATTTTGATGTTTTTGTATTTGCTTTTTTTTGAATAATTTTGTCTGTTATGTTCCAAATAGACTTCACATGATATTCCTTGTAATCATCCCCGTTTATTTATTCATCAATACACTGTTCAAACAGGACAACCTTATCTACAGAACAGAAACTTAAGTATATTGATTATAAATAACAATATTATCCATCAAAGAAGAATGCTTTAATCGCAGATATGCGGCAATGAAAGATATCAAGCTGGTAACTTACATGATTACGTATCGAACACATCCTGTGAAATCGCAAAAATTTTAAAATATTTGTTCGAGGAGTAGAAAGGTAGAACGTATTGACAACTCTTAAAGCTACTCTCGGAGTATTGAACTGAAGTTTAAGAAGACTGGGATCACTGATGTTGTGATTCACGATTTTTAACAGAAATATCAATAAGTGACAAACACCACGAGAACTTAAGTTATTCACACAATGCCTCGTTTGAAGTGTACCACTACGAACTCCTACCGGTGAGTAGATGCCATCCATCTTAAAGGAAAGACATTTCAAAAACCTCCGTGCCACTGATTCAAGTTTCTGAATGTTTACGTCATAAAATGGACTCCAAATAATATCTGCGTACTCAATTTTAGACCTAACATAGGCGTATAACAATGCCTTTAAAGTGTCTTGATCATTGAAGTCACGCGAGTTTCGAACTAAGAAGCCCTACATTTTGTTAGCAGAAGAGAATCTAGCCTCAATATGAGGTATAAAAGGAAGTTTAGAATCAAAAGTGACACCGAAGTCAACAAATGTCGCCGGGCATTGAAGAACAGTATTTTTGATTTCATAATCATATATAGGAAAACGTCATTACCATACATTTACAAGCAATCAACGACAATTTATTACTTATACACCATTTCTCAATACGTCGAAGGTTAGTTGAAAGTGAGACACAATCGCTGCTATCATCAATCTGGCAGAATAATTTCAAGTCATCAGCATATAGTAAGTAGTTGACGTCAAGATCGTCGACTATATCATGAAGACATTAAATAATTAAGTGCCCTAGTTTCTTCCCTGTGGAACTTCAGATGTTTCTAAGTATTCAACTGACTTATAACCATTAAACACGACATACTGGCGTCTGTTGTTTAGATAGGAGGTGAATAATTTGATAAGAGACGGTGATAATCCATATCAAGATAATTTTCTCATATGAATTCCGTGGTCTAGTCTATCGAACGCTTTAGAGAAACCGGAGTACACAACGTCAGTCTGCGATCGCTGATCGATGCTTTCAGCGATAAATTGGGTTATATTTGGCAAATTGATGACAGCTGAGCTACACTTTACAAAACCATGTTGCTTTATGGTTATATTGTTGCTTGCATCGCTATACAATTTCAAGTCATCAGCATACAATAAGTAGTTGACATCAATATCGTCTACTATATCATTGATGAAGACAATAAATAATAAAGGGCCCAAGTTTCTTCCCTGTGGAACTTCAGATGTTGCTAAGTATTCAACTGAATTATAACCATTAAACACGACATACTGGGGTCTGTTGTTTAGATAGGAGATGGATAATTTGATAAGAGACGGTGATAATCCATATCAAGATAATTTCCTAACAAGAATTCCGTGGTCTAGTCTATCAAACGCTTTAGAGAAACCAGAGTACACCACGTCAGTCTGCGATCGCTCATCGATGCTTTCAGCAATAAATTGGGTTAAATTTGGCAAATTGGTGATAGTTGAGCGACACTCACACAAAACCATGTTGCTTTATGGTTATACATTCTATTGTACAATAAAATTTCGAATATCTTACAGAAATTACAAACTATTGAGATTGGCCGATAGTTGCTAATATCAACTCTATCGCCATGTTTGTAGATATGTCTAACCTTCGACGATTTCCACATATTAAGCATAGTGCAAGTTTTCACGCACGTGTTGATCAGTATTGTTAATGGCGGAACAAGTAGAGACGCGCAATCCTTCAAAATGAAATCAGGGTCAGAGTCTGGTCCTGTTGTCATTTTATTTTTAACTTGTTTTAAAGCTATAAGTACTTCATCCTTAGTAAAAGACATGATATTAAGAAACTGTGAGGTTACTGAATCATCTTGGGAGACGCACATTGTACTAACTGAAAAAGATTTTGCAAAATATTCAGAAAAACCATTAAGTATATCGGTAGGTGTATCGAACGTCATTCTGTCAGAGATATTAGTTGAACCTCTTTTGATATTGATAAAAGCTCAGAATTTTTTGGCATCTGCTTTCATACTCGACTTAGCTGAATTAGCATATTTTTTGTACGACTTGTCTATGTCAGATTTCACCTTTGTTCGTGAATATTTAAACTGGTTAAGAGTATTTACATCATTGTTGATTTTACAATCGTTATTTTATTTCAATTTCAGCTGAATGTGTTTATTAATATCCCGGATAAACCACGGTGAATATATTCTTTTATATTGTTTTGTTTGTCTTGGCACACACTCATCAAATGCATTATACAACTTACCGTAAAAGTAGATACAAGCATCATCGGAACTATCAAACGTTTGAAGGAAAGCCCAATCTATATTAGAGAGACATTGATACAATAGCGAAATTTGGAATTTATGTTGATTGCAAGATATTGTTGGAAAATTTCGTTTTAAGCTCACAGGAAATATTTAGAACAGCATAATTCCGATCATGAGCAACTAATTTTTCAATAGATATTTCCACAAAACAGTCATTATTATAGAGGACAAGATCTAGAATACGTTCCAAATTGTTCGCAATAGTTTTGTATTGAGTTAAATTAATAATTGGGAGAAAATTAGTAAGAGCAGAAATAATGTCGTTCCCTAAATTATTATGAAAATATTCAGCATGAGAAGATTAAAGTCGCCCACAATGAGCAAGTTATTATTATGTGAACTTCCAATATTACTAATTGATTCAAAAATATTAAGGTATATTTCGCTACTAGCGGATGGAGGAACATAAAGATATAGTACTTATACATAACCTGAGTCAGCAGTTATTTTGACCAAGACTATATCCACCGAAACTAGGGTGTGGAGAATGAAACTGTCTATATTTATTTCACACGACGGCAATTCATTGTTTACAGCTATAAGAACACCTTCGCCTTTCGAGCAATTACACGCCTCCAAATTTCTATCAGCTCGGTAAACTGAGTAGTTTTCCGGAAACAGTCCACCGTTAAAGACTGAATCGTTAAGCCATGTTTTGGTTAGTGCTGTGACCTTAAAGTTTGTCATTAAAAAATCTACAGTTTTAGATCACAAGCCTCTGGTATTCTGATAGTATACATTTAAAGAATTTGTGAAATTTCTGTTAACCTTTTTACCAGCAGTGCAAGTGGTCGACAATATGGTAGCTCCACTTGAAGCCATCGATTGCTGTATTACAAGCAAATCCTTCTTGAGTTAAGTTAAAGCAACTTTATATGCAGTACAAGTACTTCTATCCCACACCGCATGATAACAAGAAGTAGAAGATCCTGGAGCAACTGACAGTTCAACGCAATTAGTGCACTTCCTAAGTTAGGATCTATAGGACCTTCCATTGTGATTTCCACCGCATAAAGGATTAAATTCGTTACAGTTGTAACAACGCGACACTTCCAAGGCGTCATATACTCTACAGTTATCATACCCTACAAATAAGTTAACAGCTTTTAATAATTAATCATACACATTCCTGTCTACCTGAATGGCAGCCTGAAAGATTGCAGCATTTTATTTAGCTGGAAAGATTATCACAATTCAACAATCACTATATTTAGAAAAGATCTCAGGAATACAATTCCTAATTTGATATTGAAGCATTTCTTCTGTATATTCTTCTGACAAACTCACAATATACAAGTAACCTACTTTACAGCATAAGAGTCAGACATTGTTTCTTGAGCCAGTTTCACTATCATCTCATTTTCCTCTATAGATTTGCATGCAATAAGTATACCACCATCTTTAATATGTTTAACTTCATTTGATTTATTATTTCGGGCTTTGCAAAATGGTTCAAATTGAGACCAAACAGATCGTATGGTTCTAATCCCGCCGCAATCCACGCAATAACTGCGCAATCCCTTCCCAATCAACATACTTCTGTTGCGATACGTGTGAAACCACGTGTCCCGGGTAAAGTTAACAGTTAACGTCGGCGGCATTCTAGTGAACTTGGCGCACTATATTTAAAAATATTGAATTCTGGTATCCTTTGGGATAGCTCTAGAGTTCTATGTACGGTGATAAATACAAAAAAATCAAATTTGAAAATATGGTGCGCCAAGTTCACGCAGCGCGCCGTGTCCTGAAAACATATTAGTTTTACAATAGTTGTCTATATCAATAGTTCTAACAATTAAACGCAAAAAATCAATCTTCGGAAATCAAATGAAAAAGTTTTCACCAGTCATGGCCGATCTAATAGTTCTGCGTAGCGTTCCTCGAGTTCTAAAAAAAATCTTATTACTATTCCCGTAAAATAATTATTTTTCAAGTAACCGCCATTTTTAATAAAGAAAACCCAACTTTTACTAAAAAAAAATGTGATGCGAGCTCTAGTCGATCTAATAACAGTTCTGAGTAGCGTTTTTCGAGTTCTATCAAACATCCTTATCACTTTTTTATGAAATAATTATTTTTCTAATTAAAACGATTTCAAATATTTAATAATAAATTTTTGTAAAAAATTTTTTTCACAAGTTCTAGCCGATCCAGTAACAGTCTGCATAGCGATCCTCGAGTTCTACAAAAAATCCTTTTTCCGTAAAAACTATTTTATTAATAAAAATTGATTTCGAAATATTAAAAATTGCTCTAATTAGAAAAATTATTATTTCACGCCAAAAAGTCATAAAAACTTTTTGTTGACATCGAGGAATGCTACACAGAACTGTTATTATATCGGCTAGAACTCGTAAACATATTTTTCTCAAAAAATTTGGCAACCGGGTTTAACGACGGTGGTCTACAGTTTAAAAATATTTTTGCTATTTTAAACTGAACATTATTATTATCTATCGATATTGTGTAGCTACCAATTATTATTGTTAATATTTAGGTGTAGGGTGTTATATGGGGTTTTTAGGTTGAATAATATTTTCGGAAAAATATTAGATATCTTAGAAGATGGAGAAAAGCAAATACAACAAGCTGGTTTGTTTTACGTGTATCCAAGTGTGTCTCATTAAGCTCAGCAAATACTCTAACAGCCGAGGTATAAAAGTACCCACTTCAACTCTTGATAATATTATATCCATAAATCCAGAGTAATTACAATTTTTATCCAATTAAGTAGAGTGGCAAGTAGTTTCTGCGATCTCAGCTAATAATACCTTGATTTATAAAGCCTTTAAAACTCCCGCAATCCCTGCAATTCCCTCGCAATCACTGGATATCGCTTCTGTAATCCTGCAATCTCGAAAATCTTGCCACATTCCTCTGCAATCATTAATGTTTCCCTGCAATTTCTGGAAATCCCTCGCAGTCCTTGAAAATCTACCCGCAATCCCAAATTTTTGCAATCTTGTCACATTTTTTTCCTTAGTGGTTACCCCGTCGGAAAAATTTTAATCACTGACAAGTGGAAGCGAATTTTTATCCTCGATAAACAAAAATGATTGGTTCAAATATCAAATTTGCATTGGACCATTGTCAGTGCTGCTATAATGATGGAAATTATCAACCCTACAAAAAAAATTAGGAATATATTTGATTTATGTAACTCTACGTGCTAGTCCGTCACTGCTTGCAGCATAATAATTAGTTTTCAAAATAGTATATTGATAAATCATCAGTGGGTGTTACATTTTTTTAGACAACTTTATATAATCGTCGTGGCTACTGAGTTTACTTTATTATAGTGTAACCGTAACTAATTTATTATTGTTGTTCGAGTTCTAATGAAGAAGTGATTTATTGTTTTACAACTGTACTTTTCAACACTTGTTAACTTCAGGTGATAAATGAATGAGACATTTGTTAATCTATAGGATTATTTTTGCTTTTATAGTCTTAAACAAGATCTCTCGGTAGAGGATTACATTTAAATTAGGTCAATTAACGTTTTTCTTTCTGGAACGAAGACGCAATCGATTGAAAAGATAATTTAATGGCTAAATTAGTTCATTCAATTCAGATATTTCTATAAAAATTTCATCGAAGATTGTATCAAATTATATTAATAGATTTTTTTATTTGAAATTTGTTCAAATTCTTATCGAATAATTATGTTATAGTTTCACAATTGACAATTGTTTCGATATAAATATCATCGTCAGAAGGACAGAAGTTACATTTCATTTCATGCCTCTCTGATGTTTAATAATTGTTTTGGCTAGATCAAGAAGTGACCTACCTAGTGATTGACTTAATATATGTTAGAATTAAAAAGAAGAAGATATGATATAACAAATATTAAAGCTTAGATATTATTAGCCCTATGGAGATATCCTGGATATCTTTTTCCAATTAAGGTAATATTTCTAATAATATTTCAAAGATAATGTCAGTAGCTACAAATGCAACAATTTCTTTTAAAACAGAAAGTAATGTGAGTACAAAATTGTTAAATGTAAAAACAAAAATATCCCCATTAAAGAACTCTGGTATATATAAACTTAAATGTCCAGAATGTAATACTGTCTATTTGGGTCAAACCATTAGAAATTGTGGGATCAGATACAGTGAACATTCATGAGCATATAGATTAATCCTCGTGGTACCGTGCTAAAAAAATTACACATGGTACCGTCCGGGGTACATATGTACCCCACGTCAAAATTATATACTATAGCGGTATTCATTGAGCATACAGTGCAGCAGTTATAGTTAATCTTCATCTAAAGAAAGGAAGAAGGAAAATAATATTTTTATTTCTAAAAAGAGTACAAAAGTAAGTAAACAGGCTAATATTCTTCACCACTTCAAAAATAACGTTCTTAATGCTTTTCATTCCAGCTCGGTTTCTTTGCATCTTCTGCGAATTATTTGCGTTGTACAATATTTAGAGCACACAAAATCTTTACATTGGATGCAAAACTTTCTGGTTTTTCGATCTCTTTTTCTGTCACACAAGTGGTACCGTCCAGCAGTTGACGGCGGGTTATCCATCACTCACACTGGTGCTTCGTTACGTGCTAGTTCTGGAATAACATCAAGCAAGTAGTGCCTAATAATTTCGTGTAAACCTTTTTGAGTTTCAAATCTTCTAACAATATTTGGTTTGACGAGTGCATCGCCCAACCGAAGCAAATATTTTCTTCTATCATCCCTGCTTTTTGTTTTCGTTTCAGGATATTATTACTATAACGTGACACGTTATGTACGATTGACAATCACACACTGCAGGCTCAGACATGAATTTACTCCCTCCCGGAGGTGAATAATCTTACTGCGCATGTGGAGGTGGCAGCAAAAATTGCTGGCGTCAAGTACCGAGCGGGGTATAAATGCACCCCGTGCCAGTTTTTATTTTTTAATTAAGTTTCTATGAGAGTTGTCAAAAAATTGAGAACAGATCAAGTTTTACTGTTCTTTATTAACAATAAAAAAATATGGAGGCATAAAAAACAATACTTTGAAAATTAAGCCAAAATAACTGATGCTGGGGTTCATATGTACCCCGCTCGGTACCTCGAGGGTTAAAACAACCAGATAAGTCCCACTACGGAAAATATCTACTCAAGACCAAACATTTATTGACACCTAACACTGAACTAGAAGTACTACATATTTGTGATAAGTAACAAGAACTGGATTTCCTTGAAGAATTAGAAATTAGAAGATACTTAAGAAATCCAATCAAGTTGTCAATGAACAAATAAATCTAGGGAGTTCTCCACTTTTAAACGGTCTTCTTAAGTGATAAAGGAGAGTTGGGTAATGGTGCGCGGCGGGTAATCGTGCGCTCCAACTTATTTTGAATTTCGCGGCATATAGAGGTCAGTTGAGCGATAGCGCAGGATACGATACGTACGCACACGACCGAGGTGATAGCACATGGTCAGTTTGTTCACTTTTTTTGTAGTTTTTGGGTGCTCCAAAATAAGGCGGTGAGTCCACAATTTTTATTCATTAATTTCGCACGAGGTATCTCTTTGAAATGTAGTGTTTGAGGAATGTTTTAGTATTGTCCAACTTCAATTAAATTAGTTTTTTCTATGAAAATTTTGGCAATTATTCAAAACAAACACAGAAGGTAATCGTGCGCACTAGTGCCCCTCACGTAGTTGAATAGTAGCAAATATTTATTTTGAATTTTGATTTCAGATGCCTCATAAGTACACTCGTAAGATAACGATCCTTGCCTACAAAGCCGAACATCTGCAAAACGCCCTGGATGCAATAAGAAATGATGGCAGAAAAATCAGAGAAGTGGGAAGATGTTTTAAAATACCCGAATCGACGCTGAGAAAAAAACTCTCAGAAGATGATCTCAAGCTACCTCGTCTAGGCCGTAAGACTGTATTCACCCACGATACTTAACTCGAGTTGAAGGAATATATTATGTTGCTTTCTAAATTATTCTACGGATTGACTCCTGGTGGGCTCAGAAGGCTATTATTTAGGTATGCAGAGCATCACTCAATCAATCACAATTTCAATCGACAAAAGGGTCTTGCTGGAAAAGCATGTCTTCATGGTTTTCAGAAAAGATTTCCTGAGATAAAACTTAGGCAGCCGGAGGGAACCAGTTTGAATCGGATCGCATCCTTCAATAAAGAGGCTGTGGAACTATTTTACTCCAATCTTCAGATTCTGATGCAGAAATCCAAGTTTGAACCAAGCAGAATATTTAACATGGACGAGACTGGAATAACAACGGTCCAAGCCAAATGTCCATAGGTTTACGGAGTCAAAGGAGCAAAAAAAGTTGGTTCGGCTATTTCTGCTAAACGAGGAAGAACTATAACGAATGTCTTTTGTGCCAGTGCAGCAGGAAATTACATTCCTCCTATGCTTATTTATCCTCGGAAAAGGATGCCAGCAACTCTTCAAAAAAACGGCCCCGTGGAGGTCATTTATCGATGTTCGAAGAATGGATGGACCAATTGTGAGCTATTTCTGGAGTGGTTATCTCACATGGTAAAGCACTCCAATCCTACAGCTACCGACCCCATACTTTTGGTTTTAGACAACCACTCAAGCCACATTTCGATCTTCGCTTATAATTTCTGTAGAGAGAACAATATCTATATGATGTCTCTTCCACCGCACACTTCGGGTCACCTTAAGCCGCTGGACTTGACATTTTTCAGTCCATTGAAGAACGCTCTTTACTGAGAATATGATCTGTATCTCTCTACAACTGGCCACCAAAAAATAACAGAGTATGATATAGCTAAACTATTGAACAAGGCCTTCATGAAAGTCGCGACGATGGAGAAGTGTGTTTCAGGATTTCGCACTGCGGGAATCTGCCCATTGGATCCGGAAAGTTCAAAGAAGACGATTTTGCTCCTTCCAAGTATGTAAGAGAATACGCAATAGAAGGCTGCTCCGCTGATGCTGATGACTCTGCTGTATCTGAAGCTGAAGCTGCTAATTCATTGCCTGATATTGGTACAAATTCTTTAATCGATTTGCTAGTCTCTCAGCCTAGTACATCCAAAAATAATTATTTTCTGGCCCTAGCTCATATACCGAAGAAACAGGTCAACAAATAAATGAAAAGAAAACCACCCAAAAAGCAGAACTCAAAAATCCTCACAAGCACTCCTGTCGGGAAACAATTAGAAGCGGCTGAATAAAAAAATAGATTAAGTGGAGAAAGTCTGAAAAGAAAAAATGATGACTAAACCGACAAAAAGAAATTGGTCCGCAGATGCTTCAGCAGTGA
This sequence comes from Galeruca laticollis, assembly GCA_963921935.1. NCBI lineage: Eukaryota > Metazoa > Arthropoda > Insecta > Coleoptera > Chrysomelidae > Galeruca > Galeruca laticollis. The sequence continues at coordinate 78,574,983 of OY998183.1, forward strand.
AACCACAAGCAACAATAAACTCAAAGGAAAAAAGAGACTGAAGGAAGATGCAGAATCTGACTCATCAGACGACTCCGTGGATGAAGCTTTGTCTGACATATGTGATGACGACGAACTGGACGATGTTGAACTGAACTTCATACCTCCTCCGCTGCCAAAGCCTCCGAGCCCCAACGATATTTGTGGCATATGTGGGGAATTTCTGGTCTGTTGACGGGTTTGGTTATGAGACTTGGAAAGTCGTTGTTGTTCGGGCGAGTGTTCTGTGTCCAGGAGTTAAATGAAGGTGGGGGAGCAGGAATGTATTTGAGGACTGCATCTTTGGGGTTGCTGTTCTTTGACCTACGTGCCTCTAGCAATTCACTAATTTTGATGTACTCCGGACAGATCTCTGCGTTGGGCGGGTGGTCGCTGTCACACTTAGCGCATTTGCCTGGCTTAGACCTGTCCTTTGGGAATTTGGGATTTAGGTAATGGCAGTACATTTCTGGCACCTTGGTGCTCTTCCACAGTTCGTTGTAGCATGACCCCAAAGCTGGCATATATGTAACAGAATAATTGGTTTCGACTATCTGCGATGCTCTGAATTTATCCTGGTGTGCTCGATTATTTTAATGTTTTTATTTAAGTAATCGAGTGTAATTTTTGGCTCGGTAACCTCCAAAATATAGTGGTCTCCCGTCCGTAATCATTCTGAATATATTTCTCACATTGATTTTGTAAATGTTAATTAATTCCTCTTCATTCTCCTGGAGTTGGAGACCTTCGGCTAGACCTCGTTTGGCGAAGGCATGCGTTTTGTCTTCCATCCTTGAGTGTGTATGAAAGGGGACTTCTTCGGTTAATGAAGTTATCTTGAGAAGTTCGAAGTCGACAAATTCTTTGATGAATATTATTATTGAGTTCGTCGTGTATTTCATTTCGAAGTTTCCTTTTATTTTTTCTTTCAGCCGCTTTACTATCTCTTTATGAGCCGAGACGTTACCGTCTATGACTATCGGAGGGAACGCCGAGTTAGATTTTTTAGTTGTGGTTGTTGGTTCTCTGGCCTTTGCTTTTTTATCGATATGCCTGTCTTCATCTTCTTCGGGGCTTCCAGACTCGGCGTTAAATTTCTTGAATCTTAGTTTTTTCTTTTTTTCTGTGTAGGGTTCAATTCTTGAGTTTCGTTGTCATAAACTTCCGACAGTGATTCGGTCGGTTGTGTGTGGACTTTGGTGGTTGTTTTCTGGAAGTCTGTTTAATTAATGTGTGGAACCTCTTTGGCTTTACAAAATCCGTTGATGGGCTATCGGTTATATCCATTTGATTGTTATGCGGTATGGTTGTGATCGCGTTTATGTCCTCGTTTCTATTTGTATTCATATCAAGGGTTCGGGCAGTAATAGGTTTAGTATCTTCTATTAATTTCTACTATTAAGATTTGAAAATGTCGACAGCAATGGGATTTTCAGTATTCTCGATTTCCTGTTCAACCTCTTGCGCCAAGAGAGGTTACTTTTTTGAATTTGTGCGTGGGTTATGGTTATCTTCAGCGGGATGGTTTTATCTTTGTAACGTTCACTAGAATTGTCCGAAGTTGTCACTATACTCAGAACCAACTGTGTCTTCTTCCATAATCGCCTTGTTTTTAGATGTGACCACTGTAGATGTTCTCCTGGGTTGGCCACGACAGGTAGGTATTGATAAATCGGAACTAGGTTCTGAGTGAATCGTAATTTCAGGATACTTATTTCCTTCTTTGAAATCAGTCGACGCCGAGCCGTCCGCGCCTCCCAAACACTTTTTGTCCGTGCTTCCTAGACACTTGTTTTGGGAAGCTTTTATACACTTGTTTTCGGATTTTGCTATACACTTGTTTTCAGAGTTTCCTATACACTTATTTTCGGAGTTTCCTATACTCTTTTCATATAGGTTAACTGGAGTATTTTTGGTGGTTTCTGAACATTTGTTTTCCAAGATTTCTCTGTATACTAGACTCTTGTTATTAGGATATGTTAGCTCTAGGCATTTATTTAATGTTTCAACGTCGACTGGTTCTAGACACTTTTTTGAAATTGTTACGGTCTCTGGATTAATTAAGTCTTTTCTTCAATATTTATTAGCTCCTGGTCAGCGTGTTCATCAATTTACACAAGTTGCAGATAATCAAGATTTTTAGATTTTAATGTTTTGTCTTTACTTTGTTTCAGCCCTTCGCTGTATTTCGCGTTTATGTCTGTATTTACTGGGGAGTGGTGTGGTTAATCGAGAACATTTAACGACTTAAAAATTTGTAGATACCTTTTTCGTACAATTTTTTTTGAGCTGTGTTTTTTAATTGAATGTTTTGATCTATTTCTTTTAATATTTTTAGTTTTAAACTGACCTTTTTTTATTGTCTTTCGTGGCGAGGTTTTAACTGTCACGAACTGTTATTTATTGTTTTCACACTTATGTTCGCTGGTGAAAACGTCAGGGTCGGTGGTGTTTAGTTTTTTAATTTTTCCCCTTAATCTACGGGAATACTCAGTAAGATACGGAATTCCCGTTATTGGGAAAGAGGGTTAGGGTGAAGAATCAATAAGAGATTAGCTATATATTTCCAAACCATTTTTTTAACGAAATTTATCACTATAAAAGCACTTTTAAAAATATTCAACAATTTCGACTGTTGACTATAAACGTATGGCAGGAACTTTGCTTTTCGATTTGAACGAGTTCAATAGGATCATATAGCAACGTAGACGAGGGCGATTACACTGAATGAACGTTGTTGCGCATGCTCGTTCAATAATTATACTCGCGCGAGTGGAACCAAAATAAATGTATTCCCCTCGCATGGTTGCACACACGTTGTAGAGATACTCTGGAGCAATACAAGTCCTGAAGTTTGATTTCTTCATTATGCTAGGCGCAATTCGCTCCACAATGTACAAAAAAGTTTTAGGCATCATCCTAAAATAATCAAAATACTTTTCGGGCTGTCTAAGGAGATCATTAAAAATCATATGGTATTCGTTTTCTTCCTCTTTATCCGCGAAATATTCATTGACCCCTAGAATATTCTAAGTTTACTATAGCTGCGAATTTGAAATACCGTGTTTATTATCTTCGACCGTTGTTAACTTTACCCAGTGGGGAACAATTTGTGGACCGTAAATAGCATAGATGTAAATCAAGACCAGGTACACAGTCCGACTCTACGCAGGGTCTTTAACATTTTTTATTATCGTTTTTGTGTCACTTTCAAATGTTTTCGTTTAACCTTCCTGTTGTCCGAAACATCATTTTCAGTATCACTGTTGTTACTAATTTCAATAACTTCATTCTCTATTTCTATTTCATTCGACACAATGTTTCCCCGTGGACGAAACACTGCCATTTTTATTTGCACAATGCACAACGATGAAAAGTCACAGACTGCACCCTTGCTTTACCTGGTTGCTGATTACTCCGACCCTGTTAGGTCGCAGGTATAAAATATAATTTCTAATTTATGAGGAGGCAGTATCTGTGGTTTTTATTTTATTCTTGTTGTATTTAACATTTACACAATGCTCCCTATCATAAACACGGTATTTCAAATTCGCAAGTATACCAAAAACTTAAAAATGCTAACTGACGATTAAGAATCCATATTGAGTGACCACTCTGAGTGTCTATATCTATCCTTTCTTCACCAAAATTATTGTGCATGCGGGCGATTAGTGTATTCACTCCAAACTGGCGCGAGTAGCTTGCGTACGCTCACGCGGCCAGATGCAAGCGAACCCTAAATTGCAATCCATTATACGTATATCAGGTGAATTGATTTAATGGAATATAATACAATGTTTTCAAGTAAACACGTCCATTTCATCAGTTTCACCAATATAAGATTTAAATCAACTAAACATGCAACATAGTCATCATGTTTTTCAAGGTTAAAAAATAATTTTGAAATGGATTCAATAGAATAATATCCAAATAACAACTATATAAATTCACTATTATATTTAACCTCGAGATGGAATCAAATATCAATGTTCTACCAAATAAAGCACACGTTCAACGCGTTGAAAAATATACTTACTGACACACAGTTTATCAAACCCAAACAATGAATAGACAAAGATTCGTTAATTCGTGCATTAATATAAATTCCTGTATTATTCAATGTCTGAGAAGACAAAGTGTTTGTTAGGTACCGTTGTCAGAAACTAATAAATCACTTCTTGAGTATATTCCAAAACTATAACAATAACTTTGTCGTGCTTGAACAGATGTAGTAGTCACCGCAAAGGAACAGTGTTATGATATTCCATAGGGATGGCCTGTAGTTATAGTTAAATAAATAGCCTCATTTTGTGAATGATAGGATCCTTGTCATTCGAACTGGAACCGCCTTTTGGTTTTTTTTCCACACCCTATACGCCAGAAATAATTGAAGCGTATTTGGTTTGTTGCCAAGTCCAAGTTATAATTTCTATATATCGTTTGGGATTGTTGCCTCAAATTGTATATACAAAACCCTATTTCGTCCATTGTTTCAGTCGTCGTGACAATATACAATGAGCGCGCAGAGTAGGGGAATATGGAAGTATACAATACATAGGTAACAGCGAAATGGAATAAATTTGATAATAAATAAATGTGACTGTGCTTTCAAAAACGCTGGGACTTGTCCATTAGTAATTCTCATGTAACTGTTATTAATAAAGACTCACTTATTTGTAACAATTAAGCACTCATAACGAGAATGTCCGAAGAAAAATGGAATGAACTGGTCAATATTCAGGACCGTCTAAATTAACATTAATGCGTCAAGGACTCTCACCAAAAATGAAATTGAAAATAACTCTAGGATATATGATCCCAAGAAATTAATTTTTCACATGAACTTCCGTGTACTAGGCTTTACTTGTATTTGTCACACAATTTAAAAAACATCGACTGTCTTATGCCAAAGCTTTGGCACATAAACTTGCTGTGTTCATACTCCTTTTTATTATTTACAAACCAGTGGTTGTTCATTTTTGTACCGGGTGTATGATTAAGAGAGGTAACCCGCTATATCACAGAAACTATTTATCGTACATATGAGAAACTGCTGGAAATTATTTTCAAGTTTTCTACTCCACCACTAGAAGACGTAGCTCACAATAACATAAGAGCATCATTTTTCTATAATAAATATACCGTTATCGTACCACAAAATTAGAATATTTGTTATCATTGTTAAAGTAAAATTGTACTTTATATGTTAATTGTTCTAAAAGACAGTCGGTAGTCGTTACCTTGACTACAAATAAATGATTTGATTTTAATTTTAATTTTTCTAACTTGTCAGTAAAAAGCGAACAGTTATGTTAATTTACTGAATAAAAAGTTCACATCAAGATTTAACTGCATTCCTTGTATTTATTTTAATTGGTTATGGGCCCAGAACGCTTAATTGTGTACTAGAATCGTTTTTATTCAAGAAAGAATAAATTCGTATAAGAAACGGTTGGATTGTGAAGTATCGTTGAATAGCCACAGATGGATTTGGCGAAGCACATCAAACCCTTGGCCGGTGAGGCAGACTGGCCGATCTGGAAGCGGAAGATTCGTGATCTGCTCGATTATCATGAAGGTGCATTAGACGTTATCGATAACAAGATTAAAAAACCAGAACCTCTAGCTGACGGCGCTAGTGCGGCTAAACAAAAAGAATTCAAAGAGAAGTATGATTTCTTTCGAAAGGCAAATAGCTACGCAAAGTCTATGATTGCTAGCTCAGTTACAGATGCGGTGTATGAGAAAATCATCGATAAAGAAACCGCGCGTGATGCTTTCGAGGCCCTTAAAGAGCAGTTTGAAGCGACATCCAAGGATCAAGTTTTTCAAATTTGTGATTCATTTTTCGCTTTTAGTTGGATGTTAGGTGAGGACGTGTCTACACATTTAGCTAAGTTGAGAAGTCTTTGGAGTGATCTCAACAACGGTCTCACTGCTCGAAATGAAAACAAGTTACCAGACTTAATGCTTGTGTGTAAAACGCTCAATATTTTACCTGCTGCATTTGAGACATTTAGGTCCAGTTGGATGCTGCTCACCAAAGACACAGAGAAAACCTTTGACGAGCTGACTACACAGTTGTGTATGTTCGAAAGAAATTTCAAGAAAAGCACCAACAACGACAAATTTTCTCAAGAAGCTCTAGTGGCAAAAGGCGAGACGCAAAAACAAGACGCGAAAAAGAAGTCGAGAGCAGGTACAACCTGTAATTATTGTGGTAAGAAAAACCATTGGGTCAGTGAATGCAGAAAGTGGATCGCAGATGGACGACCATCCAAAAATAAGTCCGTTAATGACTCTCAAAACCAAGCTAACCACAAAAATAACCAAAACAAATTTCAGAGCAATGCTGTTGAGGTTAAGGAAGGTCTTGTGTTGTCATTTTCAGAGATTTTCAATACTGAGATCAACACTACAGACTGGTGGATCGACAACGGTGCTACAAGGCACGCAACGAATAATTTCGATTTCTTTGTAGATTTTGAAAAATTCAAGAATCCGTGTGGCATAAAGGCTGCAGGAAAAGAGCTTTTGCAAGCAGTAGGGAAAGGCATCGTAAAAGTTGTATCAACAGTGAACGACGAGCGATACATCCTAACCTTGCACGATGTTTGGTACGTTCCCGACATATCGAAGAATTTGTTTTCTGTTCTAGCAGCTCAAGACAGAAACCTAAACAGTATGTTTGAATCAACAGCTACGTGGTGCTCGCTCAAAGTGAATAACAAGATACTGCTAAGTGGAGTCCGAAATGTTCACGGAACACTATTCAAAGCAGCTATCAAACCGATTTTTCCCGCTGGTAATGTAAGTTTCAATGTTGCTGTTACTGATAGTTCTCAATTACAGCTGTATCACGAGAGGTGGGGACATCAGGACAAGCAGCACGTGAAAAACTTGTTACAAAAAGAATTGGGTATTAACGTCAAGTTAGACAGAGAAATTTGTGAACCGTGCGTTTACGGTAAGGCCCATCGTTTAGCTTTCGGTACTAGAAGAAAAGCAAGCCAACCTGGAGAACTGATTGCTACAGATTTATGTGGTCCTTTTGATGTATCATTTAGCAAGAAGAGGTATATGGCCATATTCAAAGATATGTTCACTAAATTTCGATATTGCTACATAATTGCAGAGAAGTCTGACGTCACAGCAGCTTTACAGTCAATGATTGCTCACGCAAAACAGCAAGGTCATTCGATTAAGGCGCTGCTGAGTGACAACGGCGGCGAGTTCGACAATGTGGAGGTCAAGGCTATTCTAGAGAAAAATGGAATTACGCACAGATTGACAGCTCCGTATACACCACAGCAAAATGGTTGCGTTGAACGAGAAAATCGCACAATCGTTGAAATGGCTAGAACATTCAAGTACTCCAATCCCGACGTGAAATTTCCTGAAGCCATTTGGGCAGAATTAGTCACTACAGCTACGTACGTATTGAACAGAACAGGCAAATCATCAGTAGACGGTATGAGTCCTTACGAGCTGTGGATTGGAAGTAAGCCGAGAATTAAGCACTTACGCATCATTGCATCAACTTGCTACGTTCATATACCTAAAGAAAAGAGAAGAAAAATGGACGAGAAAGCAATCAAGGGTTATTTGATAGGTTACGATAACGATGAAAGATACAGAATTTATGTCAAGGAAGAGCACAAAGTTATTGTCTCAAGAGACGTTCAATTTCGCGAATTAACGAGAGATTGCGATCATGAGGTTCAGTTACCACTCAAAGATTCTCATTTACAGAAAGATAACACCGAGGAAAATCCTGAGGTTCCAGTCGAACTAGAAGAGCCTTTGGAGTACCCCGAGATACCAGTTCAACAAGATGAACCACTTGAGTACGAGTCGGAAAGCACGGAACCTGAATCGGCAACCGATGACGAGGAAGAGCCAGCGACGCCCTCGCCAGTACCTGCAAGAACTTTGAGAGATCGCTCGAAGTTGAGAAAGCCAAGTTACCTACAAGAATATGCACACATTGCTGAAAACACTGATTTTATTGACACGTATGTAACTCCTCAATCATTCCAAGAAGCTGTTTCAGGTAGGGAAAGTTTACAGTGGAAACGAGCCATGGATGATGAGATGAAATCGCTCAATGAAAATCACACATGGAAGCTGTCAACTTTGCCACAAGGAGCAAAAGCGATCCCATGTAAATGGACCTACAGAGTTAAAACCAATCCAGATGGTTCGGTCAATCGATACAAGGCAAGACTAGTTATAAAAGGTTTCAGTCAACGCTACGGCATTGACTATAGCCAGACCTTCAGCCCAGTAGCAAGAATGGCAACTATTCGGTCGATTTTAAGCATAGCTGCAAGTGAGCAGATGCATCTAGCACAGTTTGACGTATCTACAGCATTTTTATACGGCGAACTTGAAGAGGTTATTTACATGCAGCAACCAGAAGGCTACAAAAACGGTACTGATCAGGTATGTCAACTTCAAAAAAGTTTGTATGGTTTGAAACAGGCTCCAAGATGCTGGTTCAAACGTTTTGGCAAGTATCTTATCAGTCTCGGCTTCAAAGTTAGTGATGCAGATCCATGTTTGTTCATGCGAAAAGAAAATGACAAAAGTATTATCATGGCTCTGTACGTAGATGATGGATTAGTTGCCGCAACAGATCCTCAAGATTTGAAGATTTTCTTACAAGATTTAAGCAAAGAATTCAAGATCACTTCACAGAAAGCTTCATACTTTTTAGGGCTAGAAATTGAACAAACAGATGATTACATTACAATTAATCAACAAGCTTTTGCTAAAAAGATTCTAGAACGTTTCAATTTTTCAGATTGCAAACCAGTCTCTACGCCAATGTTGAAAGCTTCTGAGATTTCTCAATCAGGGAAAGAAAATTCCAAAGCACATAATTTCCCTTACAGACAGGCGGTCGGAGCTCTCATGTATTTGATGCTAGGAACTCGACCTGACTTAGCATACAGCGTTGGATTTTTATCAAGATCACTGGAAAATCCATCTTTGGAAGATGCAGCTCGCGTTAAAAGAGTTTTCCGCTATGTAGCAGGCACATTGACGAAAGGAATAACCTATACTCGTAAGGTAAAAAGGGGTATTCTTGAGACTTTCAGTGACGCTGATTTTGGAGGATGCACGAAAACTGGTCGCTCTACTTCTGGTGTCGTAGTTAAGTATGCAGGAGGGGCTATTTCATGGATGAGTCAAAGACAACCTACGGTAGCCACTTCCACTACCGAAGCTGAAATTATTGCAGCAAGTGAAGCAGCTAAAGAAATTATTTGGCTCTCAAGATTGTTTAAAAATATTGTAACTTTAAAGCAAGTTCCAATAATTGAGGTCGACAATACAGCAGCAGTGCGTTTAAGCGAAAATCCAGAGTTTCATCGACGAACAAAACATATAGCCATCAAGCACTTCTTTATTCGAGAGAGGGTAACCGAAGGCGAATTAGCAGTTCAACAAATATCTTCTGAGAATCAACTGGCAGATATTATGACAAAGCCTTTGGGTGCAATACGATTACAAATATTACGCGATAAATTGGGTTTAAAGTAACATAGTGGGTACTAAGATGTTTTGTTTGTTTATTTCATTATTATTACAATTAACAAGGGAAAGTGTTAAAGTAAAATTGTACTTTATATGTTAATTGTTCTAAAAGACAGTCGGTAGTCGTTACCTTGACTACAAATAAATGATTTGATTTTAATTTTAATTTTTCTAACTTGTCAGTAAAAAGCGAACAGTTATGTTAATTTACTGAATAAAAAGTTCACATCAAGATTAAACTGCATTCCTTGTATTTATTTTAATTATCATTAGATCATTTTACGTTAAGTTTGGTCCAGTACTTTCTCCTCTATCATGTAAAATAAATGGTAGGGTTGAGTGGGAAAGCTGACTCAATAAAACTGTTATAACTTTTGTTCCGCTTTATTGATTGTGACTAACTTAGCGCCATTCGAAAATAAATTCAATGCTTAATAAAATATTACCTCATCGTTTCATTCCAGTGGTTTTAACGGTCGCTAGGCGGCGGTAATTGAACAATTGTTTTGTTTTCAACTTTTTTTGGGAATCTTCCAATGCGATTTTTAATCATTTACTTGAAAAAGGATGGAATTTGTTTTGTAATAACCAACAATTCATTACGTAACAGAAACAGCAAAAATGAACTACATTGAGATGCTGCTCGAAATACTGTCCATCTTTGTCGATGCAGATTTTTGATCTCTGCGTGGTAAAAAAGACAGCAGCTTCCATTTCAGCCCTGGGAATACTGTCAATTGCGTTTTATATTCGTTGAATAAAATCTGCTCTATTTTCACGTCTTGTCGGAAATACTTTTATTTGCAAAGTGACCTAGACAGCCATCTTGTTGTATCCACATATTTTGCTGTACTGCTATAGGAACATATTTTATTAATATAGGCAATTTATGTGTTAAGAATCTTAAGTAACACTCGCCATTTACATGTTCATCAAAAACAAAAGGGCCTATAATTTTACCATCTAAAATCCCACACCTTACGATAACTGACCAGCGAGACTAATTAAAATCTTGTTGCATCCAATATGGATATTCATCAGACCCATAGTGTGGTTTAAGTCTATTTACAGATCCATTACAGGAGAAAAAAGCTTTATCGGATCACATTGTATTTGATAAAACATATGGATTCTTTAATCACCGTATTCTTGAGCCAATTACAACAACCCAGTCTTTTACGTAATCTGTAGCTTTTATTTCTTGATGGAGAGATACACAATATGGATTAAAACGATTTGTTTCCAAAATGGAGTGAACTTAATACCTGTAAATCCCTAACTCGCAAGCCTAGTTTTCTTACACTAACTTGTGGATCTGCAGCAATGTATCCTGAAACATTAATTTCATGTATTTCTGTATTGTTTCTTCGCCGTCGAGTAGAATTTCTTTAAGATTGAACAGATCTGGTTTGTTTTAAACGTTTAGCCGAAATTTGATACGCTTTTCCGCAAAAATGTTGTTGCAAGGGATATATTTAATGCATTAATGCATATTCTCTCGCTGCAATCGGAGCATTTTGAAAACGTTCAAGATCCTCTTTTAACATATCATAAGCTTTGCTATTTGTTTGAGGTATTACGTATTTTTAAATTACTAACCGTTACAGGTTCATAAATTCACTCTACATTAATTTTATATTTAAGTTGTCAACAATTATGATATCTGGACGCTTAATACATTAAATAAAGGTTTCAATTTACTTAAGTATACAACTCGATCTCCTAGTATATCTATTTTTTATCGTATCTTCTACTAGTATTCTCGATGTCTCCATTTCACACTTCCCCGCATGCTTGAAATAATTTAACTTTTTCTGGAAGGTCAGACTGCAGCTGGTTCAAAACTAAACCAATGTATACCGCTGTCTTTGTGGTACCGCCAAATCGTTGTTGTTTCTAAAATATTTTTTACCTGCGACCACCCCTGTAAGTATTCAAAAACACACAGTCGGAAATCAATGTAAGACGTCAATAACGCACGCTAAAACAAAACGCACCACTGTAATGTAAATCGCACGGCTTCCATAGCAACCACTTAGCAACTGTCAATAGACGTAGCCATTTTATTCAAAATGTATTACTTCGATATTTGACATTGAATTTTATTAGTGTTTTTAAATGAAACTCAAGGTCTCTAGTTAATTCCACAATATAATACAAGTTATTGAAAATTCTAAAAAATTGACAATTGTTTCGATAAATCAATATCATCGTCAGAATGACAGAAGTTACATTTCATTTTATGCCTACCTGATGTTTAGTAGTTAATTTTGGCTAGACCAAGAAGTAACCTAACTTGTGATTGGCTTAATATATGTTTATAGAAAGAAGAAGATGTGATATTACAAATATTGAAGCTTAGATATTATTAGCCCTATGGTGATATCCTGGATATCATTTTTCCAATTAAGATCAGTATAACTGTGCAATGATATAGAAAACCAGGAAAACTATATCCGCTGATCTTTACAATTTTCACTTAAAAAGACAGTTTATTAGTGGATAATTCCCTAGATTTAACTGTTCATTGACAACTTCATATTGTGGGTTTCTAAAACGTCTTCTAATTTCAAGTTCTTCAAGGAAATCCAGTTCTTGTTTCTTTTCACAAATATGCAGTACTTCTAGTTCTGTGTTAGGTGTCAATGAATGATTGGTGTCAAGTAGATGTTTTGCGTAGTGGGATTTATCTGGTTGTTTTAATCTGTATGCTCGTAAGTGCTCACTGTATCGTACTTCAAAATTCCTAAGGGTCTGACCCAAATAGACAGCATTACATTCTGGACATTTGAGTTTATATATACCTGACTTCTTTAATAGTGGTATTTTTGTTTTTACATTTAACAATTTTGTACTAACGTTACTTTCTGTTTTAAAAGAAATTGTTGTATTCGTTGCTGAAGATATTATCTTTGAAATATTATTAGAAATATTTCCTGCATATGTGATGGTTTTATAAGTTTTAATTTCATCAGCTTGTTTAGGATATATTAGTTGTAATGCCACTTTTTTCTCTTTTTTACTAATTAGCCTATTTATCATATCTAATGGATAACCGTTAGATGTTGCTATTTGTCTAATTGTATTAATCTCTCTATCAAAATTACATTTGTTCATAGAAACTGAAAGAGCTCTATGTATCATTGAATTATATGCCGCTAGTCTGTGTGAGACAGGGTGATTAGAATTGAATGGAATTGTCACATCAGTCTGTGTTGGTTTTCGGTAAATTGAATAATCAAGTACATTATTAACTCTTTGAATTTTTAAATCAAGAAAATTGATTGAGCTATTTTCTTCAATTTCAAATGTAAATTTAATTTTCGGGTGTAAATTATTGATGTGGTTGAAAAATACATCTAATTGTCGTTCACTACCCATAAAACAAGCTAATATGTCATCTACATATCTATACCAAAATAAAATATTTTTCGAAATATTACTTTCAAAGATCTTTCTTTCTAAATTGTCCATAAAAATGTTTGCTAAAATAGGTGATATAGGGCTTCCCATTGGTAAACCTTCATTTTGAATATATATCTTATTGTCAAAAGTGAAATAATTCTGATTAATGCATAAATCAAATAAATTAAGTATATCTGATATTATTCCTGGATTAATATTTTTATCTTCTAGTAATTTTCTTACAAGAATTAGACATTCTTTAGGAAGAATTTTAGTAAACATATTAGTTACATCGAACGATATGAGTTTATAGTTATCTTGCAAGTGGATTGATTTCAACTTTTTGATTAGTTCTATTGAATTTCTAATTGAGTACTGAGATTCATATCCGTAAGTATTGAGTATATTGTTGAGCTTCTTTGCCAATATATTATTAGGAGCATTAACATAAGAGACTACAGGTCTAATTGGTTTCATTATATTATGTAATTCAACTGTTCCATATAATTGTGGACAATGAGGATTCTTATGTATGATAGACCTCTTTTCGTAATCATTTAAAAGATAATTTGAATTATTAACAATATCCCTTACATTATTAGAAAACTTCTTTGTTGGGTCTGCTTTAAGAACTCTTACATCGCTGGATTTTATAAAGTTATATACTTTGGAATTGTAATTTTCAGTCGTCAAAATGACAGTAGCATTCCCCTTATCAGATTTTGTGACTGTTAGGTTATTATTCTCTACCTTCTTTTTTATTGCGTTTAAAACTGAAATGTCATTTTTTGTTTGACGTTTAACTTTTGAAGGTTCAGTATTTTTGATTAAATTGGCAATTTTTAATTTCTCATAAAGAAAATTATTTGAATTAGATTTTAAAGCTATTTCTGACTCTGTAGCTATAATTTGTTCAATATTATTCGTAAATTTAGGTGGTATGCTGTACTTTAAACCTTTATTTAAAAATTCTATTCCACTATTTGTAAAATTAGTGTCTGAAAGGTTTTGAAATCGTGGTGCAAAGTGTGTTGGTATGTAGGTACTTACAGTATCATGATGTTTTGAGTATTGAATTTTATGTTGTGTGTGTTCAAGGTTCTGTAGCTTCTTTTCTTGTTTCTTAAATTTCATATGCTTCATCGTGCTGACATTTTCTCTAATTTTGTGATCCAAACAGTCAAATTCTACTGGATGTGATTGGAATGTGAGTTCTGAATGTACAACTTTTATGTAGTTGTCTAAGGAGTCTCTAACTTTGAACCATTTTTTACATTCAGATTTTATCCAAACTCGTTGAGCACATTTTATAGCTTTTTGTGCTTGTGGTGTTTTAGTGTGACATTTTATATTCACATAATTTGGTATTACCTTTTTTCTAAGACTGAAAATTACAATTCCAAAGTATATAACTTTATAAAATCCAGCGATGTAAAAGTTCTTAAAGCAGACCCAACAAAGAAGTTTTCTAATAATGTAAGGGATATTGTTAATAATTCAAATTATCTTTTAAATGATTACGAAAAGAGGTCTATCATACATAAGAATCCTCATTGTCCACAATTATATGGAACAGTTAAATTACATAAAATAACGAAACCAATTAGACCTGTAGTCTCTTATGTTAATGCTCCTAATAATATATTGGCAAAGAAGCTCAACAATATACTCAATACTTACGGATATGAATCTCAGTACTCAATTAGAAATTCAATAGAACTAATCAAAAAGTTGAAATCAATCCACTTGCAAGATAACTATAAACTCATATCGTTCGATGTAACTAATATGTTTACTAAAATTTCTCCTAAAGAATGTCTAATACTTGTAAGAAAATTACTAGAAGATAAAAATATTAATCCAGGAATAATATCAGATATACTTAATTTATTTGATTTATGCATTAATCAGAATTATTTCACTTTTGACAATAAGATATATATTCAAAATTAAGGTTTACCAATGGGAAGCCCTATATCACCTATTTTAGCAAACATTTTTATGGACAATTTAGAAAGAAAGATCTTTGAAAGTAATATTTCGAAAAATATTTTATTTTGGTATAGATATGTAGATGACATATTAGCTTGTTTTATGGGCAGTGAACGACAATTAGATGTATTTTTCAACCACATCAATAATTTACACCCGAAAATTAAATTTACATTAGAAATTGAAGAAAATAGCTCAATCAATTTTCTTGATTTAAAAATTCAAAGAGTTAGTAATGTACTTGATTATTCAATTTACCGAAAACCAACACAGACTGATGTTACAATTCCATTCAATTCTAATCACCCTGTCTCACACAGACTAGCGGCATATAATTCAATGATACATAGAGCTTTTTCAGTTCCTATGAACAAATGTAATTTTGATAGCGAGATTAATACAATTAGACAAATAGCAACATCTAACGGTTATCCATTAGATATGATAAATAGGCTAATTATTAAAAAAGAGAAAAAAGTGGCATTACAACTAATATATCCTAAACAAGCTGATGAAATTAAAACTTATAAAACCATCACATATGCAGGAAATATTTCTAATAATATTTCAAAGATAATATCTTCAGCAACGAATACAACAATTTCTTTTAAAACAGAAAGTAACGTTAGTACAAAATTGTTAAATGTAAAAACAAAAATACCACTATTAAAGAAGTCAGGTATATATAAACTCAAATGTCCAGAATGTAATGCTGTCTATTTGGGTCAGACCCTTAGTAATTCTGAAGTACGATACAGTGAGCACTTACGAGCATACAGATTAAAACAACCAGATAAATCCCACTACGCAAAACATCTACTTGACACCAAGCATTCATTGACACCTAACACAGAACTAGAAGTACTGCATATTTGTGAAAAGAAACAAGAACTGGATTTCCTTGAAGAACTTGAAATTAGAAGACATTTAAGAAACCCACAATATGAAGTTGTCAATGAACAGTTAAATCTAGGGAATTCTCCACTAATAAACTGTCTTCTTAAGTGATAATTGTAAAGATCAGCAGATATAGTTTTCCTGGTTTTCTATATCATTGCACAGTTATACTGATCTTAATTGGAAAAATGATATCCAGGATATCACCATAGGGCTAATAATATCTAAGCTTCAATATTTGTAATATCACATCTTCTTCTTTTTTCTATGAACATATATTAAGCCAATCACAAGTTAGGTTACTTCTTGGTCTAGCCAAAATTAACTACTAAACATCAGGTAGGCATAAAATGAAATGTAACTTCTGTCATTCTGACGATGATATTGATTTATCGAAACAATTGTCAATTTTTTAGAATTTTCAATAACTTGTATTATATTGTGGAATTAACTAGAGACCTTGAGTTTCATTTAAAAACACTAATATGAGCATATTCCACGAAGTAAGGGTCGAGACAGTCAATTTCATTAAATTTTATTCTATATATAAATGGTAGACAACAATTATATATGAGATTGCATTTAATACTAAGAGTTATTTGGTATTATATGATAACTGGTTCCGTTTCATTCAATCTGCATCTTTTAGCTGTCTGAATGTATCTCATATTAGTAAACAATAGTATATTATACACGAAGCGACTAAAGTGGCCCATTTAATCCCGCGGGTGGTGTTTGATTTCTGAGGGAAGTAATCCCCCTAAGGGATTAATGTTACTTTAGTCGAGGGGTGTATACGCTATTTTATGCAATTCCGGTAATTCTACATACATTTTTAATATAAATACTACTTAGGATGGACTTTTACGAAACTTGGCTGAGCATCGAGGGTTCTAAGATGCTTGGCTGAGCATCGAGGGTGAACTTCTAAGATGCTTGATGGCTGGGCATCGAGGAGCGACGTTTATAAAACTTGCCTGGGCATCGAGGATGTACGCTTTTACTTGTACTTTAAATACCTTAATAAGATTTCAAACACAAGTACAAGTGGGTCGTAGGTAAAGTATAGTACGTAACTCGTGTTGTAACGCATTTCACGCACTCACGGAATGCTTCTTAGGGGAGAGTGGTCGAATATCGACCACTTAAGCAAAATTGTTCATAACTGTATATGTAATATATGTATAAAGACGCTTTGTATATGAAATTACCTCAAAAACTATAAGTAACGTTATGGCAAAAAAAGATAATGGAATAAATAATGTTTGTTCTTTTCTAATGTACAAAACTCATACCGGTACTTTTCTGGATAATATCGACCAGTCGGATAAAATCAACCATAAAGTCGGGTAATGTCAACCATATCGGGTAATATCAACCAAATTTTTTAAATTTAGTTTATTCAAAAAGTAAGGTTACAACAAACTTTTTAACATTTACTACAAACATAATTTTTAGCATTTTCAATGATTGTGCAATCTGCATGCGTCCACACGGCACATGAACGGCATCTCCACCATACTTCATTTGATTTTCCAAACTCTTGACAAACAGAACATATGTCGGCATTTGTAGAATTATCTTTCTTTTCGGGAACTATACGTCGTGAAGCTTTTTTCAGCTTCTCCTGTTTAATATCTTTTTGTTTTTCTAACTTCTTCAGTTTTTGTTGCTTTTTCTCTTCTTTATTTTCCAATTCCTCTTTTAATGGCGTTGAGGTCAGTATCTGGGAATGCTTGGTTTTTCGCGATTTGGTTCTAGTTGTTACTGTTGGCAAGGGTAGAAGTTCTGCAAAGCTTCTATTTTCCACGGGTAGCTGAAGTGTCGGATCATCATCGTCGGTCAATTCATCGTCTACAATTTCTTCAAGCTCTAATTCTGAAGATTCACTACCAAAGGAAGGTGTACGGTGACGTTTTGTCTTAGATGGTCCAGGGATAGGCGACGGAGCTTTTAATGGAGATGGTTGTTGAACTGTGGAGGTAGGTGATATAGGAAGTGCTCTTTTCATGGAAGGTGGATCGTGTTGTTTTATCTTAGATGGTCCAGGTACAGGATGCAGTGTTTTTTCTAATCGTGTTATTGCATTTGTTTCAGCAATTATCGGTTCTTGATTCTGCTCAGCATTTGGCGCTGGATCGACTAGTAAGGTACTGAACTCTTCATCACTGAATACAGATCGGTTAAATGGATAAATGCCAGTAGTTTCGAAAGCCTTGACCCCTTTTTCTACAGCTGCCACTTTATTAAAAGCAGTTTTAAATAACTCCGCAATATCCGTTTGCAGAATCTTCTCGTGTTTTCTTGCTTTGATATATATATATCGCATTCTTGATTGTATGCACTCTTTAATGGTCCGAAAAAACCAACATCGAGCGGTTGCAACCGGTGTGAAGTGTGGGGCGGAACTGAAACAACTTTAATGCCATTATCTCTGCAATAATGATATGACCTTAAAGTTGAATGAGTGGAGTGGTTATCCATTAATAACAGGACCGGATCATCTTTACTAGCTTTTGTAAATTTTGCAAAATGTTGAATCCAGTCTTCAAAAATCTCCCCAGTAATCCATCCAGACTTAGAGCACCTATATACAGCACCAGTTGGCCCGTTTCTTTCTAGAGCTTCTTTCATTCTCTTTCGCTTGAAAATAAACATCGGTGGAACAAACGAACCTGCAGCACTCATCGCTACAACAACAGTTACAAGTTGGCCCCTCTCACCACTTGTGACAGCTCCTACCTGTTTTTGACCTTTCTGGGCAATAATGCGGCTTGGCACGTGAACGTTACTAATCCCTGTTTCGTCTACATTGAAGATGCGATGAGCTTCAAAAGTGTGTTCAGAGTAGAGCTTATCTAAATTATCATAAAATATCGTAACTTCATCTTTATTGAATGCCAACACACGGCTCAGACTTGTGGCTTCCGGTTTACGGCAGCTCAATGTCGGGTTGCGCCGCATAAATGCATAGAACCAATCTTTTCCACACATTGCTTTCTCTTTATTAAAAGTGTTTTTTATTTTACTGGTTTGTGCAAATTCAAATGCAAGTTTTCTTATGGACGAAGATGTTAGTCCATAAAAAAGGCGAGAGAGGTTTATAACATGTTTTGCGAGATCTTCTTCTTGCTGAACAGTAAAAACAGATTTTCTGCCCATTTTGTACTTTTTTGTAGCGAAGCGACCTTTTAAACGGTCTTGTAATGTTCCATATGGAATATTGAACATTTGTGCAGTTTTTCGTATGGAAGCAACTTTGTCATGTATTGTCTTAAGCGCACGTTCCATATGCTTTTCAGACCACGAAGCGCGAGAAGTTTTGCGTGTATACTTTTGACGAGGCATCTGTAAAAGAATAAACGCCATTGGTACAATATCGATCACAGTAGGAAAATATCGATCACCCCGGTTGACATTAGCCGACTGCACGTGGTAGACAAAAAAGATGAATTACAAAAAAAATCTGTGAAAATGTAACGATAATTCATCACACGTAATAAGCACATACATATCTAATTACCTTACTGCACAAAAATCAAAGCTACAATCAAATTAAATCATTACTTACTTTCGTATCGGTGTCACAAATATTATAAGGAATAAGGCAAAATTTAACATCAAGCATTCACTACGGTCAAACATCGACTAAGTGCGTAGGTGACTGTATACATAGTAAATACCATCCCAGCGCATGCGGTCTCGCTCTATTAAGAAGTTGAAAAGCTTCAAGAATTGGGTAGGGGTGTGTGATCGATATTGGACAGCGGTTGATATTCGACCACTCTCCCCTACAACACACGTTACGTAATATACTATTAAAGTCTATATTTTCAATATCGAATGGAAACAATCCGGATGCTCTTAAACCATTTTGAATAATTTTATTTTTATTTTCTACATCACCTAAAGATTTCTCTAGGTGACCTGCAAAATCTTCCTTACCAATTTTGGCCCGTTGATGTTGATGCGCCAATTCTTCCAAGCCATTTTCAGAGGTCTAACAAATGTAACCTCCAAAGGTTGAATAATATGGGTCGCATTAGGAATTAAAGCTACCAGAAAAATTTCAGTTCATGGTAGAAGTACCACTGGAAACGGAATATTGTTTGTCAATAGCCATTGGTAAAAAGTATTAACAATATACACAAAAAAATGATTCTCCTGTCATCCATCCCGAATCGCTTCGTCCGAGAGCCCAACCTGAGGGTCCTTTACTGCTTATTTTTACAGACATACGTTTGTAAGGGTATACGACCATAGGAGGAGGACATTTTCCCTAAGCATTACACATAATTAGGGTTGTCGAGCATTCTTTATCATCATTGGCGACGAAAGAATATACTGTCTTTTCGCCTTTCTTTGCCAGAACCCTATTATCTTTGGGGCATGAAAAGAAAGCCGATTCATCGCAATTATAAACGCGTGATAGATCACGTAAAACATCTTCAAGGTTATTTTCTTCATAATACGTGTCTAGCTCAAGGTGCCAATTTCTCAATTTTCGTTCAGTTACAGTTGACCTACATTGTGCTAGATTCTGAGAAACTCGTGATGGTATTTCAGGATGTCGTTTTTCGAAGAGCTGGTGCCATTTTTTAGTAGGTCGATCATTCGAAAAGGGGTTGTCCCTTTGATATTCTTGAATAAGAGTTCGATACTATCAGCTAACTGCTACTCTCTTGTTGCCGGAAAACCCCTTTTGCTAATGCATATTAACAATTTTATTAATTGGTTTTCCTCATCTTCAGTAAGAAAGGTGGCTGGCCCAGGCCTTCCCTCCATTGATAATTTTCCCTTTCTCTTATATATAAGTGTTGTTTTAGAAATGTTGAATGTTTTGCTAGCGTTTCCATAGGACATACCATTTTCTACTGCTAATAATGCATTATCTAGCATTTCTTTAGTATATAAAGATCTCTTCTTTGAACCAGGAGGCATTCTATAAACAAAAACAATTTTAAAACCAACAACAATTTTACTTTAAGCCTTAAAATTGAAGTCAGTTAAAGGGTTTCTATTCACAATGATGGAATCTTGGTCTACACATTTCGGTATAGACTAGAGACTTGGCAACGTTGTGCTGCATATTTGTGAAAGTGGATTTCCCTGAAGAATTGGAAATTAGAAGACATTTAAGAAACCCACAATATGAAGTTGTCAATGAACTGATAAATCTAGGATGTTCTCCACTAATAAATTGTCTTCTTAAGTGATAATTGTAAAGATCAGCAGATATAGTTTTCCTTGTTTTCGGATTGCTGAAATATTTATTACGAACATTATGGAATGCCTATATTATTTTAGCGAATTCGGTTGTAACATATAAACGACTCGCATATTATTATTGTTGAAACCCTTTTCAACAGCTATTGCGAGTCTTGATAACCTCGGGGAGACGGGGTGGGATTATAATTTCAGAGATAATTCCCCTATCTGACTATGGAATTTGTTTATTTTAGTAGGTAGTTGTAGTCTGACTGTCAGCAATTATTCATTTAGTGAATTTAGAACGAACTTGCACGCTTGATAATTTTATAAATTAACTATTGTGATTATTAGTTTCGGTTAATAGTGACAATGGCCGAGAATTTGCAGTATGGATTCGGGTTTACACCTGTAAAGCGTACGAAAAAGTCGCCGTTGTCGGTGAACTAGGAAGTAATAATAAACAATGTTTATAATTACTTAAGAAGCGAAAATCCTTCAGGTCCAGTTGATGACATTGTTGCAAAAACAAGTAATATGACAGGCATAAACAAATCAACAATATACAAAATTAGAAATCAACTGCCTCGACCCTTACTTCGTGGAATCTACTCATATTAGTGTTTTAAATGAAACTCACGGTTTCTAGTTAATACCACAATATAATAAAAATTGTTGAAAATTCTAAAAAATTGACAATTGTTTCGATAAATCAATATCATCATCAGAATGACAGAAGTTACAATTAATTTGATGCCTACCTGATGTTTAGTAGTTATTTTTGGCTAGACCAAGAAGTAACATAACTTGTGATTGACTTGATATATGTTAATATAGAAAAGAAGAAGATGATTTATTACAAACATTGAAGCTTAGATATTATTAGCCCTATGGTGATATCCTGGATATCATTTTTCCAATTATTATCAGTATAATTGTGCAATGATATAGAAAACCAGGAAAACTATATCTGCTGATCTTTACAATTATCACATAAGAAGATAGTTTATTAGTGGAGAACTCCCTAGATTTAACTGTTCATTGACAACTTCATATTGAGGGAAATTAGAAACCATTTATGAATCCCACAATATGAAGTTGGCAATGAACAGTTAAATCTAGAGAGTTCTCTTCTTAAGTGATAATTGTAAAGATCAGCAGATATAGTTTTTCTGGTTTTCTATATCATTGCAAAGTTATACTGATCTTAATTGGAAAAATGATATCCAGGATATCACCATAGGGCTAATAATATCTAAGCTTCAATATTTGTAATATCACATCTTCTACTTTTTTCTATTAACATATATTAAGTCAATCACAAGTTAGGTCACTTCTTGGTCTAGTCAAAAATAACTACTTAACATCAGGTAGGCATCAAATGAAATGTAACTTCTGTCATTCTGACGATGATATTGATTTATCGAAACAATTGTAATTTTTTTTAGAGTTTTCAACAATTTTTATTATATTGTGGAATTAGCTAGAAACAGTGAGTTTCATTTAAAACACTCCTTTCCTAATGTTTAATAATGTTTTTATTATTAGTTTACAACTACTTCATAAAAGTATCAAGCAAATGTTCTGGTTGTGAAGGGCTTGGATGGATACTATTATCAACGGTTCTCCGTTTTAACTTATTCTGTTAGGTCTACTTGCCAGCATCTTTTGAGTCTTCTATTTAGTAGTGGCACTAGGTAGAGTTGTGTTATGGCGTTGTTACTAAATTCAGCGCTTCTATATTTTGCCTTGTTAACATAAGCTGTTATTATTTTAATGATACATGTTATTTGGAAGACCTTATATAACGTTGTGATGGACACATATCAGGGTGCCTTGATCATCATGCGGAGGGATTTTAATTGGAACCACTGCAGGGATTTTGTGTTAGAAAGTTTGCTGCACCCCCAGGGTTCAATTGTCTACTTCCAGATATTTTTATAGATTAAAAGTTTATTCTTTAATGATAGTTGGGATTCTCTACTAATGAACCATTACATTTGTGCTACTTTTAGGAATAATTGAATGGGTTTAGTTTTAACGTGATGTTTTTAGGTAAGCTTTTGGTCCAGGTGTAGTACAAGATATTTGACTTAATTTTATATTGGTATAGGGTTCTATTGATATTCATATGTGATAATTTCAATTGTCTTGTTGTGAACATGATCTTTGTTGACTTTTCAGAGTTTACTTTGATCTCCCAGCGTTCCAGCTCGTTCTGTAGTTGCCGTATAGTCTGAGAATGTGATTGTTGTGAGATCTTAATTAGTAGGGATATCGGAAGTAAAAGAAAGGCTCCAAGGACACTACCTTGAGGGACTCTGGAATTTTCGAGATAGTATTTAGCGAGTGAGGAATTTATTATAGTGCGTTCAGTAAAATAGAATTTTAATATATGGTAATCGTCGCAATTTGTAAAGGATACATTCTTGCCGTATTTTGTCGAAGGCCTGTTCTACATCTAGGAACACAGGCACACACACTTTTTTGGTTTCAAGGCTGTCTCTGATGTTTAATAAAAATGAAAGATCAACCTATATTATCATCTTTAAATATTAAGTTTACTTTACCCTCAAGTTTAAAACACCCTTTATACAATCAGTTCACTAGTATAATTTATTCAATCAAGTCATTCTAACTTGGTTTCCCGAATTAATAGCTTAGACAGAAAACGTATCTAGACTGGTCTTGCAGGATATTAATCCCGACAATATGAAATCAATGTTGTAAATTACTTTTTGATACCGACGCATGTTAGCACTTAGGACCCATTAGAGGGAAATTTAGTAATTAATTGCTCTGCCGAATTAATCTGTGCAATCGAGCGCGCACTTTGGAGTTTATAGGCGAAATTCACAAGATTTACGCTGATGGGGCGTTGCAAGCAGATTTAAATCAATCACAGAGTCGAGGCTACAAAAACGGGAAATTGACGAACATATTTCAACTGCAACACCTATCTAATATGCTTCGGGGAATGACATTTCGTTTTTCTTTAACGGAAATTTGAGAACAGTGTTGCGCCCGTTTTTAGGAATATAGGGTGCGAGGATAAATAATAATTATCCAGTTTTAATACATTGGTGCATTTTTCTAAATCTGTTCGATTTATATAAGAAAAGTATATTGACCTGCATAAGGTGAACAAAATTTAGTTTCTTAAACAATATCTCGAATGCATTTATTCGTTAAAGTACAACTGAAGAACTATACAAGGTGTTCTGTTAATACTGGAGATTCCTCAAATCAAACTAAGAGGATTGTACGAAACATGCTTAGTTGAAATTTATATTTTCTTTAATTACACTCTTGGGAAAAAGTTTTGCGAAGCAACTAAATCATTAGGAGTTGAAGTCAAGAAAATAATAGCTGAAATAAACTACTCTCTGACTGTAGGTGCTAGAAGTTAGAAGGCGCCATTCTGTGAACTAAAATTTTAGTTTTCCAACTTCATATTCGTTCTATGCGACTCGAAAAACAAAAAGTACACATTTTTAAATAGAAAAATGTCTGCTCCAAATGACTTGATGTATTGCATTGCAAGTGGCCATGATATTGATGGGACATATCCAGTGGCGTGCAACAATTGAAGCATAAAAGCATTGCCTACCTCAGTTTATTGTATAAGAAACTTAGGAATAAAAACTACATCTACTAAGAATATTTAAGAAAACAGTTGAAACACGTATTGGCGTATATGAATATAATTTTCTTTCTATTATTAATTTATTGTATCTTCATTCAAGCCCTGTATTAAAACTT
Source organism: Galeruca laticollis (assembly GCA_963921935.1). Classification (NCBI taxonomy): domain Eukaryota; kingdom Metazoa; phylum Arthropoda; class Insecta; order Coleoptera; family Chrysomelidae; genus Galeruca; species Galeruca laticollis. Next base: position 78,599,808 of record OY998183.1, read on the forward strand.
TGAGATATAAGTATTTATTCATATCAATTATTTTATTCATGAGCAAAGACAATAAACAGTATTTATAACAAAAAAATTATTACGACCAAACTGGTAAAGCGGATACAACAGTACAAATCACAACAGGTATTGAACAAACATACACTACAACTCGCTTAAGACCTGTACAGGTTGCGCGCGAGCGTTCTCTTCATTAGTTCACGTTTCAAATACATTTTGTCCCTATTTCAATTTTGTTGCTAGATGCATTACACTCTTTTGTCCAATTGAGTATTCCTTCATTGTTTCCAACGTTCATCTCTATTTTTTTTGGTTATATACTTATAACTACACATTTAAAAAATCTCTCTCAATCAGGGACTGAACAGTAGACCTCTCAACATGTAAGATAAATGATTTTATATATGATTTGAAAAGCCCCATTTAGTTAATTTCTAATAAATAATTTTTGTATGCGGTTGGTACAAAGTTGTACATTATGGTACTTAGAAATTTCAATGATTTTTGTCCAAATGGTTTTGTTTTTTATAGCAATTTCTATATTTTATTTAAGTTTGTATCGGGTGTTGTAATTGTGATCGATTGTTTGGAGTAGTTATGATTTATTCTTATAAATGTATATAACGACATTGTAAAAATATGTTTGTTTGGGTAAATATTCGTTTTTTTAAAAATTATTCTCAAAAACCTCTTTGTATAACTTCTAATTTTTTCAGGTGTGTTTTTGATGCAGAATCCCATCACAATATAGCGTAGTTAATTCTGGATTCAACAAGTGAGGGGTACACTACTCTCAGATAAGCAGGTTTCAAGATAGTTCTCATATATTTGATTTCATATAATAGTGGTCTTAAATTGCTATTTGATCATTATTTTCCGTTTTTAATATGACTTGTATGGCACGACACATCCATATAGATACCACATTATGTTTATATTCAAATTTATTTTTAATAAAAACTATAACTACATCATTTTTGTTTATATTACCCTCACTATATAGTAAGTCGTAGTTTTCAAGTTGACACAAGCTGTAGTCATTAACAGTGAAGGTTACACTCAAAACTATTCAATCATAGGAAAATGAAAGTTGATGTAAAAATATGTTCAATGGTACAATTTTGTGAAATTGGGGACAAATTGAGGATATGAGATCGCTAGAAATAATATTAGAAAATAACAAAAATATAACTTTGCCTCTAACTATTAAGGGAGTATGGATATTAACCATAGCCCCCCAAGAGAAAGATTAAATAAGAAAACAGAGTACACAATAGTGAAGGGAAGAGATAATGTTATACCTTTTTCATACTTGACAATGGATTGTTCATGGTTCAGTAATGGAGATTTGGATCTGGTTTTCCGTTCGAGGCTACCTTTGAAAAGTTCTTCTTACCTTTGGGTGCGTGTGGTTTTTCTAGTTTTTGATTCACTGCTTCATTGTCTGGTTGGTTTCGGTCTCCACATTCTTTTTCGTCTATTTTTGGTGTTTTGATTGATTGATGGTGAACAGGTTGTTCAAGATTGTAAAATCGCGAATTTTATTGTTTACGATACTTTTAAAATATGTAAGATATTTGTATGCGTCCTTTTTTTTATTATATATATTTAAGGCGTAAATTCATTTTAGTTAATAGCGTTGTAAAAATATGTTTCAGAATTGATAAGATCTTTATATTGTTGTAAATTCAAAGGATACTTTCATTTTATTTTCAACTTTTGTTAAATACCTTTAAAATATCACGTTTTGCAACTATAATTGTAAATAGTTTTGTTTGGGCATTGAAATAGCACATTTTTGAAAGTCGACATCTTGTCGCATTGTCCTATAGTTAAGAAGTTAGGAAAAGGTCACGTTTCACCCTATTATATATTGGATTGTAAAAACCCTAAATTTAGTGTCACTACTTCATGAATTTTATGGTCGACGGTCGGAAGATATGAAAAAAAAATTTGAATAACCTTTCTTAGTAAAAAGATTACAATTGCTATTGGAGTAATAAATAGAAATATAACTATATATTAGCGGCACTCATAGATTATTATTGTCTAGGAACCCGACAAGTCAAAAGATACTGGCCAATAGGAAATATTTATTTCCGTTTGGTCGACCCAATCCACGTGTAAACACGCCCCTCGTAGATTTCTATTTAACATGTCTCACAACCTGAAGAAACCAGTTTCTCACTCATCAGTTCTACACTTATCGACGCGAGTTTTACACTCATCGAATCGAGTTTTACACTCATCGAATCGAGCTCAACGCTCAACAACAAAGTTAGTTTTTTACACTCATCGAAGCGAGTTCAATACTCTCGATAACAAGGTTCTACACTCATCGACGCGAGTTTTACACACTCGTCGAATCAAGCTCAATGCTCAATAACAAAGTTAGTTTAATAAACCACCGAAGTTCAACATTCACAACTTTGTACCATTTTGTAAATTTATATATAATAAATTAATAATTTCGACATTAATTTTGTCAAATTAAGATTATTTATCTAGTTGAATGTCCACGCTAGTTGACGAATTTCAGCTAAAAATGTAATCAAAAACACAGGTGTTCCAGGATCGCTGCTGGAAGTGTGCGTTTTAGCGCTTTCTTCTTCAGCTGGACCCGTTAGTTGTGATCGATGATATGTAGTCCCAATTACATGAAGCTGTCTCCCATTAATAAAGCAGTTTGGTTCGTTGTTTTGTTTGGCAAGATACAGGTGTGTTCTTAAAATTTTGGTCTCGGCTAATTGCAGTTGGTTTGATCGTGTACAATAGAAATTATAGTTCCTTTTAGGTTCGTCATATTTTTGAAAATCTTCTGTTTCTTTAAATAGCATAGAAACTCCAGTTCAATCGGACTCGTTTTAATACGGCCCAGTGTATAGATATTATTAAAATCAGATTCGGATAACGTTATTGAGGGTATCAATTACTTCGGAATTAGTCAGTTTATCTTCCTTTCTTTCCAATTCAAATACAATAATGTAATTTCTCTTATTATCTCTTTCTAATTGCTTAACCCTATTTCTCAACAGCTCGTTCTCCTTTCCGATATTATTCAATGTGTGTAATAAATTCTCAACTTTTAAGCTTAGTCTAACCTCTGTAGAATTTATTGATGATTTTCGGTCTGCAATCTGCTTTTGAGTACGTTCCAACAAATCTCTATTCGTAATATCATTCTCGTTCATATTTCCGTGTATGGATACCTTTATCTAGTTTTGGATGTGAATAAAAAATTTGTTTTGTGTCAGCTGTCTTTTGATAAGAATGTGTTTTTGACAGGCTTGTGATGGATCTGGAAAAAACTAATTTGCAGCAAACGACTGGTTTGTAACTGTTTATTGATTATACCAAGTTTGAATATTTTAAGTAACGGTATTTTTGAATAATTTGAAGAAAACTCATTTGAGGACGTCTTCTTCAAAGGGCTGTTGCTGCCTTAGGAAGCATTTTCGGATTAAGGTAATTTGAGCTAATTCGACTTAAAATCACTACTAGTAACTGTTGTTTCCGTTTGGCAGGAAAGTTTCTGGACACTATGTATTATTTGAATATATATTAAATGACTCACAGTAGTCGCTATGTTTTTTCTATCACTTTAACTGTAGTAACACAAAATATTTTCACAAAGTAAATATTGTATGAATGTTTCTCAGGAGGCGACCACACATATATAATAACTGCATATCGAATTAGTTTTAATTTGTGAGTAGTGTGTTAGTTTTAAGTGACTCACATAGTTTCGTCGACATGTGATATTCGTTTTACCCCCTCGTTCTAGTTGCCTAAACAAACGGGGTGTATTTGGTAGCAGATCTCGCGTTCAACACTCAGCGGGACCTCAGTGAGGTGGGAGTTCGCTTCCATCTCGGGCTCAGCACGCACCGAAACTTCAGCTAGACGAGAAGGCTTCTGTTCTGGGCTCAACACGGTCCAGGACTTCGGCTAGGACGGTTGGCTTCCGTTCTAGACTCAACGCGCTCTAGAATTTTGGCCGAAAAACGGGATCTGCTTGTGTCTAACCTTGGGTTCAACGCACTCCAAGTGGTCTACATTAAACCGGGTGTCGATTACGATCCCAGGATCAACACACTCCAGGATATAGTAAATCAACTCAGTTATGCGTACTCCCGCTGTATTAATTGGAGCTACTTCCATCGATGAAGCTTTCCTTTCGCTTGTAGGCGTAAGTGTTGAACTTGTCAATGTATTGAGATGTTTAAGCATTGACAATATCGGTTGTTGTATTAGTGAGATGTTGCAAGTGTTGCCCCTACTGGACGCCCAACTTCGTCTACTGTGGTTGATAGTGTTCTGTATTCCGGTCGCCAATGTTTTGTGTTATTGGTCACTTGTATACACTCCGGAAACTGTATCGAGCTAACAAACCTATATTTCTTCAAACATGACAAAAATGTGGTACTTCACATTCCATAGCACCCGTTGTACTGGATCTGGTCATCTGAAAATCAATATGGTTCAACTGTGAGATGCCCTGAACAATTCCCAATCATAATATTGGTTACTTTATGCATTCGGGAGGCTGTATCGTGCTAATAAGACCTCTTACAAAAACTGGCCGACGACATCGACGACGACGACATACACACAGGATTTTTTTTCTAGAAATTATTCGTGTTTTTCTCACTTAATTATGAAAAAATAATTAGAAAAAAATCAAAAACTCCATTTTTCTGGGATAAACCAATACTTTTCTCGTATCGTAGATAGGGTTGTCGGAAAAGTAAAAAACGTATTTCATTAACACGTAACAACGTTATTAAAACCGTTCTACGTTCCTAAAATACAAGACCTCCTATAAATCGTTTCGTTTATCCGACACATTTCTCTTCTAATGGCAACGATCTATTTTGTTAATTGATAATAACCCCCTCCACAGCTGCGGAAGCAAAACCATAAATTATGTGTACGATGTGGCCAATTGCGAATTAAACGGTCACGGTTCAGTAGTGTACATAAAAATTGCTACCAACTTTTCATTCCCCTTTTTCTTGTATCAATTTATAAGTTGATATGTTACTGGTTGTAATGAAATATTTTTTGGCAATATATTTCACGACAGTAACGTCATCTAAGGATATTACAAAATATCCGATAATTTAGTATTAATTCGGTATGCTTTCGTTTGAACTGTTATATTTACAGTTTTTTGAACTCGAGAAACTAACTAACAATGAACAGTAATTTGATCATGTGGCATTGGAGAATTGAATGTCAAAAAACTGTTTTTTTTTAAATATGGCAGCGGTTCTTCAACTTTTTGGATGACGGAACCTTTTTGGCAGTCGAAATTCTTGACGGTACCCTACAATAAAACAATTGTTTTTAAAAATGTATTCTTTATTGATAAGCATAATAAAAGTACAATGTAACAGTTACTGCTAATTTTAGTTAGTAAATTACTATATAACAAGTATAATAATAGAAGATATTAAAAAAAGAAAAAATCTAACTAATGGGAGTTATGAAACTTTATTTTTATTTTTCATCAGTTCGTTGATGTCAGGTTTGATAGAAGACAGTTGAAGTCGCGGTATTTTGTTTTCGTGGCTGCATAGGTTGAGAATCCTATTTCGCACAAATATGTTGTTGGGAACGGGAGAAGAATATTCAGAGTCATTTTGGCAAGCAATGGATATTCATCACGAAATCTGCACCAAAAATAGTTGAGAGGCGCCATTTTGAACAGTGACTCCATACTTGTATCTGACGACATTTTTAAAATAGATTCATATATCTCGTTTGGCATTCTTTTAGGCTTTTGCAAGTTGGGTAAAACAGGATTATGAATCCATGAATTCAGTTTCCTTTTTGTTTTCTATTCTTCGGGAAAATACTTCTCAAAAGATGCGCGCATCGAAGTGAGATATTGGACCAATTCTTCAAATATATCATCTTGAAACATTGCTCGTTATCACTAACAAAAATCTAATTTTCTTCTGAAGGCAGTTATTTTGTTACATGCCTGGAACACTTTTGTCTGTTTACCTTGTAATGATGAATTTAATTCGTTCACTTTTTGAAACATATCCGCCATAGTCGGATCAACCAATTTTGGTCTTACAAACGATATTTCAAATTAAAAGAAGTAAACAATGAAAATAAAACAAATTAATATGTTTAAAACTTTATTATATTTGAACTAATATTCAATTTAAACTAGTTGACGCGTTTCACTAACACGGTAACTTCCTCAAAACGAATTGAGGTGTAATTTAAAAATGTTTTAATATATATAGTGCATAAATACAGAATTCTATTATACTAATATTAACAGAGGTATTGAAAAAATTACCTGGAAATTCATTCACTACAAACATTCCTAAGCTATCTTCTAGGTAACAAGGTTTAATAAAGGAGAGTGATTGATATATATTTCGTCGTTAAGAAGGTTACCTCGAAGATAGCTTAGGAATGTTTGTAGTGAATGAATTTCCAAGTAATTTTTTCAATACCTCTGTTAATATTAGTATAATAGAATTCTGTATTTATGCACTGTATATATTAAAATATTTTCAAATTATACCTTCATTCGTTTTGAGAAAGCTACTATGTTAGTGAAACGTGTCAACTAGTTTAAATTGAACATTAGTTCAAATATAATGAAGTTTTAAACATATTAAATTGTTTTATTCTCATCATTCAGTATGGATGTTCATCAAGTAAAAACCTTCGATTTTTAAAACAAGTATCTGAAAGAAACATGTGTAACTCGGCTCTAAGTTTGTTAAAGTTTTACTCCGAGACAGCCATCGCACTTCTGTATGGAGCAGCAGTGTTTTATGTTTGCTGTCATACTCTTCACACAATGATGAGAACAATCGGGATTGTAGTGGTCGGGATTTGATACAATTAATTATTTTCATCGCTTCATCTATAACTAATTTTAAATTTGACTGCATTTGCTTCATCGCAAGTGCTTGTCTATGCAGGATACAATGGCTGTAACTACATTTACGCGCTTTATTTTTTATTAGTGACACTACTCCTGCTGTTTTACCCGTCATCGCCTTGGCCCCATCTGTACAAATGTCACAATCGTTCCAACTGAGATTATTCAAGCATACATTTTATTATGTCTAACACACATAGCTTTATTGAATTCTCTGCGATAGTGTGTGCTTTACCTGTATGTACAATGCGACATCTAACTAAATATGATGCCTCCGTGGCATTTTCATTGATAGTTTGGGTTACAAGCATCATCGTTTTTTAACTTTCCCATAATTGTTCTTTCTTACGTACAAAAAATTCTTTATTCTGTTCTTTAGACTCGGGGTGTACAGTTTCCAAATGTCGGTGGCACTTGGCAGGTGCCATGGAACCATTAGGAAGCAGTTTACTACATAATATGCAGAGAGGTGAAACGCTGGAATCAACAAATCCGAAACTGATATATGGTTCATAATACTTCCTTTTTTTCGCCTTTGAAACCGTGGAGCTTGACGTCGTTGCATCATCGTCTAGATCGGTAATTGCTGTATACTTCTCGCGTACTGCTATTGAACATTCGGCTTGATTAGAAGATGTTGCAACACGTTTAACGCCTTTAAGCCACCGTTCCATTTTCCTTTAATAATAATGTTACTGCGTAGAAGAGTTTAGTCCAAAGAAGAAATGTACAAAACTGATACAATCAGAATACAGCAGCAGAATAATACCTAAACACTTCCTTTAAAATTCGCAATTCGCTAGCTAGCGTGTAAGTAGGTAGGTAGTTTCCGCTCCGAACGCTTACCATCGACTTGAGGCGCGATCGTCACTTTTATAGTCCTAACCTCGATCTCGAACATTCTCAGAGTTCTAGAGTTTCCCATGGAAAAGATTGGATAAGATCTTTGGTCCAATTAGCCATATATGGACGGGCATTGTCATGCAGCATAACGATACCCTTACTCAACTTGCCACGTCTTTTGTTCTGGATTGCACGAAGCAGATTGTTCTATGTCTCACAATAAGACGCTGCATTACGAGGCAGGAACTGCACTAGCAATACTCCTTTTTTGTCCCAAAAAACTGTGCACATGATTTTCCGGGCAGAAATTGTTTGCTTGAACTTCACTTTTTTGGGTGATGATGAATGTCGCCATTCCATGGATTGTTGTTTCGATTTTGGTGTGACGTTGGCCACCCATATTTCGTCACCAGTAACTATTTGGACTAAAAAATCTTCACCTCCATTGTGGTACCGCTCAAGGAAAGTCAATGCACTGCCTAAACGTTGAGTTTTGTGCAAATCCGTCAACATTTTTGGAACCCAACGTGATCACAATTTCCGGTAATTCAAGTTCTCGGTCACAATGCGATACAAAACACTACGAGAATATTGAGGAAAGCAGTCGCACAATGATGAAATTGTAAAGCGTCTGTTTTCTCTCACCTTTTTGTCCACTTTCTGCACCAAATCTTCTTCATCATGCACATTTGTGCGGCCATCTTTAAATGCTCTCACCCATTTTCTTACCATTTCATCACTCATAATGTTTTGTCCGTAATTTTCACAGATCTCGCGATGAATATCTTTCGGTTTCACGCCTTTAGCACTAAGAAATCGTATAGCAGCCCGTACTTCACAATCGGCAGGACTCACGATTGTCGGAGGCATCTCAAACACTCAGTAAACAACGTATACAATGAAGAATCAGACTGTAATGGCGTCAGTGCATAGACAAGAGATGTAGGTAAACTGCGCGCATGCGCGGAGCGCCGACCGTAGCGCTGCGGCAGCGAAATCGCAAAACGATACTTACTTAGAAAACATGCCTCGTATAATACAATAACTTTAGTTGATTTGGTAATATTGTAATCCTAGGTCATTGCTGGCGGATTCTCCAGAAAACCTCAATTATAATTTCTTGTACATTAACTTTTTCTTTCTCCTTTCAGAATTTAGATCAAGTTCGTGCTTTTCGTGAGTCGTTTTTCGATATCCTTATATACTACCACTTTCATTGCTTCTATACTTTTTTTGGGAAACTTTTTGTTGGTTACCGAACGATGCAGATATCAGAAATTTCTTCTAGCTATAATTAACTTGATGTTTGATATGTACAATTTGATTGCGCACATATCACTCATGGGTTTGTGGACTGTGTTAAAATAAATAAGTTTCCTTCGATGTTCTAAACGTTTATTCACACTAACATATTTATACATCAACTGCACTGTTGAAAGGTTTTTTTTATTTATGGGTACTTGCCCGATTGTATGCGTATTAAAAACACTTTACTACTTGTGGGAACTAGCCCGATTCTTTTAATAATTGAAATTATTGTACAGCGTAGTTACAACGCGTTCATACGCGAGAGCTCTTGCTTGCACCATGTTTTGTGGTATACTGCCGCAGGCTATATTTTTGCTGTGCGCATGATTCAACCTCAGATGCTTGCCGCAGACGACATCTAGGATATGAAATTTACACTTATAAATTTTAGTGTATTTCGTGTTGCATAATGTTTGCAACACTTGACTTTGTGAAAAATGGATCAAAGTATTTCTGGAAGTATTTTATGAAAATAGGAATCCACTGATACTTTATAATTTCTCTTAGTTCAGATCAACTACAACAAATGAGCACCAACAAAGGTGCGTTTTTTTATGAGCTCTTCTTAACTGCAATACAATGTGGCTAGCCCCAGATTTTTCATACTAATCCTAGAAAACATGCCTATCTCTAATTCTTCAATACTATTTGAAAAAAATTGCGTAGCGAGGTCAGCTCAAAATCCATTTCTATTAATTTCAAATTGCTTCAATGTATAGCATTTCTTTTTCTCACACGGTATATTAGATTTAAAAAATAGGAAGCTATTTATTTTCATCATTTCTACATGACGTGTACCTTATATAGCACAATTACAACTTTATTTTCATCATCGGTGATCAATATGATTATTTATTCGAGTAATCGATGATGTGTTGAAATTAAGTTGGGTATCAGTTTTCACACACTGTGTATTTATTTTCACCATCACCTGTTGGCTCATTAATCAAGGTTTCCTATCAAAACTATGCTATGCTATTGACTAGGATCATAGTCCTGGACTGAACAATTACATTACAGTGAGTTTGAATTTATTTACTAATCGTTCATTTATAATATTGTCACCGAAATGAATATTATTTTACGTATCTAATTGTTATTTTCCTATTTACGTTATTGTATTATTATGTATTTGTTTTTGATTGATAATATGTTTAATTTCAAAGCCATTCGATCATAATTCATGGCAGTAATATTTTGTTTTCATTTGCCAAAGTATACGTTAATATTCAGACAGTAGACAATTATCAGCTGTTGCAGCGAACACAATACCAATAAGTATTTTATAGTAAAATCGCAATCGGTGCGGAGTAATTAAACTGTCGGAACAGGTCACTTCAGGGGTGGGTACCTATTATTATTTTTAAGGTATAGAGACATTCGGATTACTGAAATATCTATTACGAATATTATTGAATGCCTATATTATTTTGGTGAATTCGGTTGTAATTTATTTATGATCATATAAACGACTTGCATATTATTATTTTCGAAACAATTTTCAAGAACTATTGCGAGTCTTAATGACCTCAGGCAGACGGGGTGTGATTATAATTTCAGAGATAATGGAATTTGTGTATTTTAGTTTCAAAGGTATTTGCAATCTGACTGTCAGCAATTGGTGAATTTAGAAAGAACTTGCTCGCTTGATAATTTTTATAAATTAATTATTGTGATTATTAGTTTCGGTTAATAGTGACAATGGCAGAAAATAATTTGCAGTATGGATCCGGGTTTACACCTGTAAAGCGTACGAAAATGTCGGCGTTGTCGGTGAACGAGAAAGTAATAATAAACAATGTTTATAATTACTGAAGAACTGAAAATCCTTCAGGTTGAGTTGATGACATTGTTGCAAAGACAAGTAATATGAGAAGCGTAAGAAAATCAACAATATACAAAACTGAAAGTGAAGCGACAAGTGTAGTTATTAAATCCACAAAGTTAAATGCAGGCGGTAAAAAGAAAGTTGAATTCACAAAAGAAATTAAAAACACAATAAGAAGAAAAAAGCACGAATTTCATTTTAGGGAATAAATCCCAACACTAGCTAAAATTTCGGATGAAATGAATAAAGATTCATATTTCCCTAAAATAGACCTAACGAAACTACGGGAAACGCTACAGGAATTAAAATTTAAATGGGCAAAACATGATAGAAAAGCGATTTTAATTTGTACTGACGAAATTATTTGTTGGAGACGGAGATATGTAAGAACAATTTTTAAATTACGTGCAGACAGCAAACTAATATTTTACTGGAATGAAACCTGGGTTAATGGAGGCTACACTGTCAGTTAAATGTGACAAGGTACCAGTATTCAATTCTCACGACAGGTTTTTTTGGAAGGGACGACGTCTAATCATAACTCATATTGGCAGTGATAATGGGTTTTTAGATGGTGGCTCTTTAATATTCCAATCTAAAAAAACTGGAGACTACCATGAATATAAGAGCGCCGACGTTTTTGAGAAATATTTTGAGCAGATGATTGACCTAATACCCGAATGTGCAGTCATTGTATTAGATAACGCTAGTTACCATTCTCGTCACATTGAGAAGGTGCCAAACACAACATGCAGAAAACAAGAGATCATTGAATGGCTAACAGACAAGAATATTAATTTTCCTCAAAAATCAATCAAACCAGAACTTCTACAAATTGTGAAATTGAATAAGCCTCCTGCTCGATATGCAGTGAACGAACTAGCAAAAAAACGTGGTGTTGACGTAGTGCGACTTCCCCCATATCACTGCCAATTAATTCCGATATAACTGATATGGGAGCAATTGAAAAGCTTTATAGGTCGACATAATACTACATTCAAACTAAAAGATGTGCAAGCATTATTAGACAGGTCCCTATTACAAGTTATTAAAGAAAATTGGCAAAAGCAATTCATCATCTATTAAAAGAGGAGGAAAACATGTGGAATCTGGACAAAATCTTAGATGCAGACATTACAGTGACACCATTAATAATTTCAATAAATAATGACTCCATAAGTGACGATTGTGATTCCGACAATGATTTTGTTGCCGTCTTAATTGTTCGGTACCAAGTTTCCGTAGATGGGACCAAGATGACGTATTATTATTTGAAACGATACTGGGCGATAAACAATTAAGACGTATGCGAACGGCACTCTTGTTTTGGTTGGAGAGCTAAGAGTCGTGGGTCTATTTTAGGAAAGTGAATCAACCGTAAAGGTAATTAAAGGGCGCCAGAAATGTTAATTCACAGGAAAAATTTAAAAACTGCGATAAGCGAGAGAAATTATAAAAAGAGAGGTATTTTCGGTAATGTGTCCGTGGAAGTTAGGGAAGTACTCACTAAAACGTGGTCTATTATGTTAACCAGTTCATTAGCATGTTTGATCAGCGTCAGTAAACATAACATGGAAAAATTTACAATATGGGTACATGCATACGTACCAACAACAGACTGCAACAATAAGATACAAAATATTGGAAACGTTCAACAACTAATATATATATATATATATATATATATATATATATATATATATATATATATATATATATATAACAAAATATGTTCATCAAGAATTGGGTGTAGCAGTCAACAGTGGGGCTGGTGAGAAATCAAACAATTTTATTATTCATCAAGCTTTCAACCCTTGTTTGGGGTCTTCCTCAGGATGACTACAAATATTATATATTTAAAACAATACGTTACAAAACATAGTCGTACTTACTAAAATGGATTGTCAGATCGACTATACCATAAAAGTTGGAAACAATAAAAACTCCATAAACAATATATACATTTAAAAAACATTTAAAAATAACATAAAAACCGTTACAAACAATAACATTGTACTGATTTAGAAATTATTATCGGATCAAACACACAATGAATATTACATTTTAAGATGTTAGAAATTAACTGATAAAACTCCAAATGAAAACAAATGATAACAAATGGTAAAAGTGACAATTAGCATGGAACAACACGGTGAGCATGGAACAACACAAAATGGCCTTCAACTAAAATGCAAACCAGCGAACACTACATTAACGAAGATGTTATGCATTGTTAGTGTGCTGTGTTAGGGGAAATATTTTAGGAATTTTGTTCTTATTATTCTCATACTCCAAAATGTAATTATAGATGAGACTCAGATTTTGAGTATCTGATCTAGTGTTGAGGGGTCTTTCAAATTTATTAATAAACACCATCTCCAAGAAAATCCTTTTATAGTAGTTATTTTCTCCAATTAAAACTTCAACTCCTTCGAAATCCATATCATGTTGTGATTCAATAACATGGGTCGACAGAGCGCAAGACGGCCTTCCCAATCTGCAATCGCTTTTGTGAGATGTTATTCTACCCTGCAAAAGCCTTGAGGTTTGTCCAATGTATGCTTTATGACAATCCTTGCAATTGATCTTATACACAACATTGGAACTTTCTAACGGTTTGACTTTAGTTTTGGTGCGGGTAAACAGGGAACCTACAGTTTTCACATTCCTCGTTGAAATCTTAACATGTGGAATGTGTTTCAAAACAGAAATAAGTTTGGGAGTCAGATCATTGATATAAGGTAAGGAAACAAATTTCATATCTGTTTCACGTATATCATCAACATTAGAACTCTTAACTATAGCCAACCGACGTTGGATTGGAAAAGAAGGACTGAAAATAATGTTGTTGAGAAGTTTAGAAGGATAAGAATTATCAATAAATATATTGTAAAGCATTTTCAAATCACGATTTCTGTATTGAGGATGAGACAATTGGCATACGCGGCTTTCCATAGTATGAATTAAATTAACTTTCATTTGCATGGTGTGATTGGAATGGTAATTAAGAAATCTATTACTTGCCATGGGTTTACAGTACCAAGATGTGCGTAATACTCCTTGATTGTCTCTATGGACCTTCATGTCAAGAAAAGGAATGTAGTGATCTGTTTCTGTTTCAACCGTGAACTGGATGTCTTTATCCAAACTATTGAAAACATCCAGTGCAATTTGTATATTGTTATGAGGTACGGCAAGTATCAAATCATCAACGTACCTCTTCACGAAAGGAATATGAAAAGGAATAACATCCAGCACTCTCTCAATCAATAAATCCAAAACAAAATTACAAAGTATAGGCGAAATCTTAGAGCCCATAGGAGTGCCAAATTCTTGTTTATAGTAAGTATCATTAAACACTAGTATATTCGAATCGAAAACGAAACTTAGCAAAATAATAAACGTTTCTAGAGTGATTTGACATCTCGAACTAATGATATCCCATCTTTTGCGAATAACTTCGATTGGGGTGGGAAGTGAAAGGTTAGTATAAAGTGAGACTACGTCGAAACTGACCAAAACATAGTCTTCTGGAAGCTTAATGTCATTAACAAATTCGCTGAACATAAAAGAATCTGTGATGTTGAAAGAATTGTTGAAATCATAAGATTCTTTTAGAATTCCAGTAAGGTACGAAGCAATTGGGCCGTTAGGTGGATTAAGTGAAGAAACAATTGGTCTCATACTGAGGATTGGTTTATGGATCTTGGGTAAGGCATAAAATCTCGGTGTTATGCAATTATAAATTGTTAGTGATTTAGCATGTTCCTCTGGAATGCTCTTTTTGTTCTTTAATGTTGTAACCAATTTATTGGCTTTTTGTTGATAGGTGGTGCCAGGATTTCTGCTCAGTCTCCTATAGTATCTTTGATCATCTAGAAGTTGGGAACTCAATTGCAAGTAATCCTCTTTATACATAATTACGGATACGTTACCTTTGTCACTTTTAACCAAATACAAATTAGGATTTTGCTTAAAAAAAGTTTGACGTTTCTTAAAAAGGTCAGATAGAAAATGTTTAGTATCATTATTCTTATGTATGTGATTAGTTATAATATTGGTAAATTTAGCTCTAAAAACATTTTTGCGACACTCACTGAGATTCATCAAAATCAACTCCAAATCAGCTAACATAGAAGAAACTCTATAATCATGAATTGTAGAGAACAAACCGAAATTAGGACCAAGAGAGATGAGTTTGAGAACATCAGGTGGTATCGACACATCACTTAAGTTTTTTACCCAATGGTCTTTATATGCATTTTTAGAAATATTATCATTTTTCAATTTATCAAATTTCTCCTTCAAATGTGAACTGTTTGAACGATAAATGGAATTATAATTGACTTTTTGTCTCATGCGAAACTCTTTAATTACTGCATTTGGAAGCACATTTTGATGTTCAATCACCAATGTTTCTAATCGCTTATTGTTATGTTCAATTTCAGAAAACGCTACTTTAATTTCTAAGTTAAGAAGTTGAAGTTTTAATTGGAGAAAATAACTACTATAAAAGGATTTTCTTGGAGATGGTGTTTATTAATAAATTTGAAAGACCCCTCAACACTAGATCAGATACTCAAAATCTGAGTCTCATCTATAATTACATTTTGGAGTATGAGAATAATAAGAACAAAATTCCTAAAATATTTCCCCTAACACAGCACACTAACAATGCATAACATCTTCGTTAATGTAGTGTTCGCTGGTTTGCATTTTAGTTAAAGGCCATTTTGTGTTGTTCCGTGCTCACCGTGTTGTTCCATGCTAATTGTCACTTTTACCATTTGTTATCATTTGTTTTCATTTGGAGTTTTATCAGTTAATTTCTAACATCTTAAAATGTAATATTCATTGTGTGTTTGATCCGATAATAATTTCTAAATCAGTACAATGTTATTGTTTGTAACGGTTTTTATGTTATTTTTAAATGTTTTTAAATGTATATATTGTTTATGGAGTTTTTATTGTTTCCAACTTTTATGGTATAGTCGATCTGACAATCCATTTTAGTAAGTACGACTATGTTTTGTAACGTATTGTTTTTAAATATATAATATTTGTAGTCATCCTGAGGAAGACCCCAAACAAGGGTTGAAAGCTTGATGAATAATAAAATTGTTTGATTTTTTACCAGCCCCACTGTTGACTGCTACACCCAATTCTTGAAGAACATATTTTGTTAATATTCATCAGTCAAACGTACCAATACTTTTTATATATATATATATATATATATATATATATATATAATTTGAAAAAAGATATCCATTATATATATATATATATATATATATATATATATATAACAGCTACAAAACTAATCATCACTCAACAACAAAAATAAAAATCAAAATTATATAAATATACAACAGATAAATGTCGTGAAGTTTGCGAACTAAAAAATTAGTTTATTCATGAAATTATTTTCCGTTTATTCAAAAAAGAAAATGTAGGATATTACATCACTGAATTACTCGAAAACAAAAAAACACATAGGCTTCGTGGAAGTTACGTCAATATATGGGATCGGAAAATAATTTAATCTAATTGAGACGTGCACACCGAATTTCTTAACGGTTATTCTATAAAACAGCATAAAACATAAAAGTTCTTTCAAACAATGTCAATATTAGTAATAAATAAACTCGTTATCATAATAAATTAGTTCTGATACCGTATGGTTCTTTCGCTAAAGAAATGGTGTGGCACTAAATTAGTCTTTTCACCATCGACTAAGATAAGGTGCGATTTACTCCAGGTAGGAGAGATACAAAATAATAATTTACTATATCTGAGTCCAACAGTCTCCAGCCAATCACCACAATACTATTCAGGTGATGACACTTGCGTCAACGCCGGAGGCGTGGTTTCTCGATTTGGTCGATTTAAAAACTTAAAACATTACTTGTAATAAGTAATCTACTCTCACCGCGTGATGGAACAAATCACATACGCACGGTAATTTTGATTGGCCAACTAAGCACAGGTAATATCGGTACTTTTGTAAGATACGATACGATATCTTAATAACTCAGAAAATCACAACTGCTCCGCTCAAGTATTTATCGCGGACTCAATCATCGATAGCGGTAAGTACGACACGATAACTAGCGTTGAGACCCTAAGAAAATCACCACTGATTCGCTCAAGTATTCTTCGTAGTCTGCCTCTCGTGACGAGTTTTTGGGGATAGACAGCCTTTTTTTTAGAAATTCTTTCCGGAAAATAACGGTAAAGCTAGTTCTAAAAAAGCCATATAACGAACCATATAAAAACGAATCGAGACCATAAATGCACAAATTACGCTGTCTACTCAGAATTTCGTAAAAAGCACCTTTTTGTCCGAGGCGATACTAAAAACTATTGTTTGCACATCGCACCTTTTTTTAGATAGGTGATTGAAACTTCTGTACATTCAATTGTTACTTAAGTGAATTGAAAATCAAGATTGAGGCGTAACAAATCTTTTCGGCGTCCAGAGATGTATTGTTCCTAAATTTCTTTTATTTTTATTGGTCATATGAAACGATATCCTACACAGTTCGAAGAAAATAGTGTTACGCCAGGGCCGTAATGGGATAGAAATTATTCGATTTCGTAGGGCGAAATATAGGGAAAATAAAAACGTTACAATTTAGAGACCTTTGCACTCAATAATCTAGACTAAGATGAAGGAAGAACTATTTAAAATAATTTAGAATTGGCATGTTCATATTAATTTGGTAAGCAAATTACAATTAGTACCTATCATAAGATAGTATTATTTAGAATTTGAGCAATAATTCAACGGTCAATATTATGAACCACACTTATATAATAGGATATCTACGTATTTTCATAATTTAAAACTTACGCACTACAACAAATATGAGCAATATATACCTACGAACCTCTAATACTATTCCTAAACATACGCTTATTATACCCCTAAAAAGTATTTAGATAAGACTCGCTCATTGTTACCTTTCTACAACATCCGTCGGCACAAATAAATTTCTTGTTTCCACAGCATTCATTACAGCAGGTAGGGTAAAATTACATATTTTGTTTGGTCCACTTGTGGTGAGCAAGTCTCATAAAATTTTGATTTATTACTCCGCACCGATTGCGATTTTACTATAGTTCCTTTTCGTACACTACTTATTCGCTCAGTGTGAACTCTGGCGTGTTCCAATTTTTATTTCTTGTTCCGTACCTGTTATATCCTCGAGTGAATGAGAGAGTTTCCTTTTCATTTTTCGAATATTGGTAACACCGATTGTCATACGATTTCCGGATATTGGAAGTGGGCTACTGAGACGACTAGGTGGTCTGTGGTTGGAAGATCAACGAGACGTTTCTCAATATCTTCAAGGTTTGGGAATCTGCCCCATTCAGTCATTTAGTGATTTGAAATTAATGACTTTCAGTTTTTTTGTGAACCCTCTGGAGTAAAGAGGGATGTATTTTTTGTAATCTAATTCAGTTGTTTTCCGTCACTTTTTTTTTACTTGACTCAACACGTGTTGGAATAGTTTGTCATTTTACCTATTTCACAGGGTCCAAAGAGAGGCTCATTTTTAAAGAAGATGCCTACTTTTAAAGCCTGGCCACCGTTCAAAGCGAGGCCGACTCTCAAGCCGAGACCTACTTCTACCTGGGAGCCCATTTTCAAAGCGACTTTAAACTGGGGTTTGCTTAGATCTGAGAGCTTATTTCATTCTGGAACCCAGCTTCTTGCGAGGCTCATTCCAATCCTTACTCAGGACCGTACTCAACCCTACGTTATTATGGTCTACCACCTAGTTGTCTAGCTGTCGGGAATCTGAATATTCATACCAGTAATACCGTTGAATATCTACATGCAAAAATTACCATCATCGAAAAATGATCGGAGGGTAGATTATCTAAGAGACCCTTAATTAATTAGGTATTTTATGTTTATCATAATGTGAACATTTTCATGCATAACTGTATATTACTATGTGTCCAACGATAATATCTAGAGGTAATATTTGATTTTACTATAATTTCTCCCTAGTCCGCAATCTTTTATTTTTTTTGTACCTGTTACTTTTTGATTGGTGGAACTTATCGTTCGACGTAATTGTGTAATAGGTTTTTTACCTCGATTAACAATTGAATTTTTATTTGATTCCGTAAAATTTCGTTTCTTTGACGCAATTATTATTTCCGGTTAAAATATTATTTTTTTCTTTCTGCAACCAGACAGACCGCTTAGATAAGTGTTTTTTCATTGTATCAATGTGAACGACCACTTTCCATAATTTAAACGTTACAATGTAAAAAGTAATTTGTTATTCAGGATGATTCTCCCCATGTTTCTTATTTTGGTATTTATTATATAGTTCATACTTTATTATTGTGATGCTTTATGAAACTTTTGTCTCAAAGTTTTCAAATTTTAATCGTCTCTGATTCTTAATACCAAATCTCGAATGCATTTCATTGAGAATTCAATTATAGAACGAACAGATCGATGTCAAGTGTATTTTTCTATTCTCTACTTCCGTAATTTCTCCATTCGTCTCATCCATATACCGAGGTTCATACAGAGATAATGTGACATAGAAAGATTAAAATTCGGAGAATAAAGGAAAAATCGATGAAGACCGGTAAAAAGGAAGTAGGTACATCGGTTGTAGTTCATTATCCAGTTAGGATGGCACAATACATTTTATTTTCTAATTCATTAAACCTGGAGCTACATTAAACCAGATTCCACGTTTTGTGCACAAAAATTATTGTGGAATACAGCAATGTACGAAATGCCACTTTCCTGTGCACACTGTAAACATTTCTACATAATTCTGTCTCTGGAAAACGAGTATAATTACAACTGTTGAATAATAAATTTTTCACGTCGCCTCTGTCCGTTGCAACAGAACAGCTTTAATAATTCATAATGCAATTCCAGTGTAAACCCAATAAACCAAACTATATTGAATGTGATCGTAGTTTAGAATATTTCCCATAAACCGGACAAATAAAATATCCTCACATTCGGTCGCATTACCGCAAATATATTCCAATAAACGATTGTAAAGCTTCAATAAAATCGTTTTAAGTTTACTTCCATTGCATCTGCGTATTATGTTTTATTCTTTAGTTAGGATAGTAGGATTATGTATCGCTTTTATAGAATATAGTGGTAGAAAGATTTTTATGAAACTAATAATTCTTAACAGAATGTGGTTTCTATTACGAAAAAGTAGTTAGTTATTAATACTCTGGTACTTTTAATTGTTTTAATAATTCATTTGTGGATTTATAACAAAACAATTGGTTACTAGAGTAGATTGTTTCCATAATACTGTATTTTAAATTGAAAGACTATTCATGACAATATGATTTTACTGGTAAAATCAGTACTGTACTCTTTGTCAGTAGCATCAACCCCGGATTTAGAATTTATCGAACTGTGGCAAAAACTTGATATTTGCGCATTTTTTCTCTAGCATTTGAGATTAATGATTTCCAAAAACTAACATAATAATTTTACTGGGCGAATTTATTTGTAATTTGAATAAAACTTTTTTATGTTCCGTGTAAAATTTAATAATTTTTTTAAAATCGTAGCAAAGCGCTTCCGACTGTCAAGTCATCATCGGTGCTTACCTACAAGCAAGTAAACCAATAAATTTAATGAAAAGAAAATTAGAATAAAGAAGTGATGTTAGTTAGTCAGACAATACTAACATGAATCCATAAAAGTTTCCATACAAAGATAAATAGTTGAACAAGTTAAAATATAATTAAAATTCATCCCTTTAAGGTATTATTATATATTCAAAATTAAAATTCAACATGATGTGATGAAGTCGGCCGGCTGACACATCAACTTGTGCGCACAGAATGACAACGAACGAATGACAGAAAGTCCCGTTGACACGGAACCATTGATTCTTTGGAATACCAAAAGAAGCGAAATTTCTGGTAACTAAAACTACCGAAACAAGAAACAGTTCAAGAGAACAGTCTAATGAGAACCCACTCTTGACTCTATGGAGATGTTCTGGATATCTTTTTCCCATTTAAGATCAGTATCAATGTGCAATAATATAGAAAACCAGGAAATCTATAACTGCTGATCTTCACAATTATCACTTAAACAGACAATTTAAAAATGGAGAACTCCTTAGATTTATTTGTTCATTTTCAACTTCATATTGTGGGTTTCTTAAGTGTCTTCTAATTTCCAATTCTTCAAGGAAATCCAGCTCTTGTTTCTTATCACAAATATGTAGTACTTTTATTTCTGTGTCATTACAACTAATATGTGAATTAATACAATAGTGGGTATAATTTCTTTTAATGTTCCATAGTTTCATGTCATTCCTCATTTTGGCTTTATGGGTAAACTAAATGTCAAGCTGTTTCCAATTGGAATGAATAATCTACTACTTATTAATTCTTGCATGATTCTGATTTATTTTGACGGTGTCTCATTACCCGTTTTTGATACTTTAATATTACAACTATTTTTTAAGATACAACTCCCTATATAGCGGTTATAATTCACTGGTTCATATATTTTCGTGTGGAAATAATCGTATATTATCCCACTTGATATAAATGTTTGAGTGGAAATGCTGTACTATATATTGATGTTTATAAACTAAATAAATAATTCACTTGCTAAAGTTCAAAGAGCTCGAAAAAGGCTGAAAACATAGGCGCCATATTAAGAAGTTTAATATATTGCTTGCGGTTTAATCTTATACTATATTAGATAAACAGATTAACTTGTTGGTTTCGTGATAGCAAAATATGATGAGATGATAATTTACCCAAATTTAACAATTAAATTCTACATACATCTTTTAAGCCTCTCTTATATACAACTTGTTATCAGTGAATGTAATAGTTATAGCAACTTAGATAAATCTGTTAGGTAGTGGGATTATCCTATTTTGGTTTTACACCTCAGAAATGGAGAAGTTGTGTTTGAAAACTTCTCATTGTGTGATATATCTTTATACTTAGCTATCCGGCACAAGTTATGATCATGAATCATACTATATTTCAACATAGTTGTGTAGAATCTATCAGTAAATATTACATCAACATTTTCCAATTGGTAGTGTGTCTTCAGTTTGGAGAAACATAAGAACTGGAAATTACTCGTATTTAAACTATAGTGAGTCGATATCCAGTGGCTCCTAGAAACCAAAACAATTCTTATGCTTGGTCTATTTTTAAGCAAATTTTATCAAAAAGCATCATATAACTAGTGAATGTGTTTATTTGTAGCCACTAACAGTTTGTAAAACTACGATCTACGTAGACGATAGAAGATAGAAAATCGGCCTCAAGTGTAACAATTATTTAGTTTACAATACTGGCAGTTTGTTTAGATTTTACAGTAGATATAAAAAAACGAAGTTTATATAAATTTGTAAGAACAGCAATACAAATGAAATCTTAATGGCTGGGGGTCAGCAGACTGAAAATGAAAAAGGATACTCTTACTTAGTAATACTTATCAGTGAGAACAGTGTCTATACTGCAGAAATAAAGAGAAAAATCGAAAAAGCTTGGACAACTTTACCAAAAAAAGCACCGACCCTATAGCAAAGATGACACGTTAAGCTGCAAACTACTATTCTTCTTTAAGTGCCTATACGCTCCGGATGTTGTCTGTCATGTTGGCTATTCGAACTTTGTTAACAGCAGTTCGGACTAGTTGAGTGGTTGATTTGTTGAACCACGTTCTTAAATTTTTCAACCACGATATTCTCCTTCCTCCCACTCCTCTAGCTCTCCATACCTTGCCTTGGAGAATCTTCTGTAAAAGGGTATATCGGCTCTCATTACATATTATATGTCCAAGATATTGTAGCTTTCGGATATTGACTGTCTTTAGGACTTCTTTTTCCTTTCCCATACTTCTCATTACTTCCACGTTGGTTATTTCTTCGGTACAGCCACATTTCAAATGCCTCAAGTTTTTTTGGAGGCCTCCGTAAGCGTCCATGATTCGACCCCATAGAAAAGGATCGGAAACACGTAACATCGCAGTAGGCGAATTTTCGTTGAAAGCTGTGAGTCGTGACTGGTAAAGACTTTCTTCATCATGATTAATGCTGTTCTGGCTTTTTCAATACGCGTTCAGATCTCCACATAATGGTCCCAGTCATAATTTATGTTCGTGCCCAAGTATGCGTATTTGTTGACTCTTTCTAAAGGAGTTTCGTCCACCAACAAAATACCGAGGGTATCATCTGCATACCTTATATTATTCAGTCGTTCTCCGTTTAGCAGGATTCCAGCTTCAATGTCTTGCAGGGCTTTCTTGAAAATGCATTCCAAGTACAGGTTGGAAATTACAGGAGATGCATCCCTGTCTTAGACCACGTAATATTTGTATCTCTTCTGTTGTCTCTTTGTCTACTCTGTCAAAAGCCCTCTGATTCCAATAGATATTTCTGATGATTTTGAGGTCCTTCCCATCCAGGCCAGATTTTTGCAGAACTTCCATCATTTTCGTGTGCCGTACTTGATCAAGCGCCTTCCTACAGTCTATAAAACATGCGTAGACATCGCAGTTGACATCCCTGCATCGCTGACACTGCACCTGTACCGAAAATATAGCTTCCCTAGTCCTAACAGCACTTCTAAAGCCGAATTGAGTCTCAGACATCTATTCCTCACACAGTTTAAATATCCCATTGTGAATTATCTTCAGGAAGATCTTTAGCAGATGACTCATCAAGCTTATTGTTCGAAACTTGCTACATTTCCTAGCATTAGGCTTCTTGGGGAGAGTAATGAATTCAGACCTCAGCCATTCCGTGGGTATGACGCCCGTATCATAGATCACATTGAACACTTATATAGTTTTCGTAACAATAATTTTTCTTTCCAGCCCTAGAACTATGCATGGATACGCCTAGTATGGGTCTAGGTTTTTTCTTTCGGTTAGTTCTACAATCATCTCTCAAACACATTGTTGGCTATGTATGGGTCATAGTTTGTCTCACTAGTAAAAAACCAAATTTAATTTTTTTAAATAATAGGAATACAGCCCCCCCCCTCATGGAACTTATCTGAGACATGCCTAGTATGGATCTGGGTTTGTTCTTGGAACTGGTTCTAGATTACCACAGTGTACGTCGGATACCAGTCTATGCATGGCTCATAGTTTGGTTAAGCATATAAGCTATCTTATAAATTTGAGCAAATCATACCCTCCTTTTCACTTTTCCTTATTTTTCTTCTTCTCCTGTGCATGCCTAGTTCGTGATAGGTCTAGTATGGATCTGGGATTGTCACAACCATGGCATAGCTGCCATCCTTTCTACTCTTTATAATTTCACTTGGTTTCTTCTCTTCTATACATGCCTAGTATGGATCTAGGTTTGTCATAACTACACGCTATCTCTTTCTTCTCTTTAGACTCTCACGCCGTTTCTTCCTGTACATGCCTAGTATGGATCTAGGTTTGTCAAACCTATCAAAAACTTCTTAACCACATTGTTCCCGTGTAACCTAGCTATGTATGGGTCATAGTTGGGTTCATCAACAAGTTCTTTATCTTGCAGCTCTTATCAAATTCTGCCCTACCCTTTCACTCTTAACATACTCCTATAAATTATTCTCTTCTTGTACATGCCTAGGATGGGTCTAGGTGTGTAACAATTAACCTAATTTCAATAATCACATTGTGTTCCTGACGCCGGGCTATGTATGGGACATAGTTTGGGTCATCAGGTCACAATCACTATATCATTTACATCTAATTCATATGGGAGGCCATCAGCTGTTGGGTTTACCTTGCCAGCGTACTTTTCCACCTTCGTCACTAGATTATGTAAACTCCTCCATGGATGTATTTACAACTAAGTGTTTTAATTTATGTTATCTAGCATTTTACACGTTTAGGTTTACTACGCTTGTTCCTGACTGGCTGGGGAGTGGATCCAACCCCTAAGTCAATTTCCAGTATACAATCAAGGGTGGAAGGGGATTTTCCTATTCATCTAAATTAGATGAATGTTGGGAATTTGAATTTGAATGGAGATTTTTTAATTTTTTTGTTTTATCTTTAGCTTCATTTTTTAAATTTTAAATAAACGTAATTTATAGGGTTTCCTTCAATTTACAGTTCGCTATATGAATTTTTTTTCATCTTTTCAATCATACATTTGATTCAATGTTCATCACACAAATATGTTGTATTGTCATACACTTGTTGTTTTACGGCACGCTGGCTTATTAGCCACCGTATTTTTAACGTCAATCTTGTCATCGGATAACATTTAGTTTACACTTCTGAATGGGAATTTCCATGATGTGAAATATTATTGTACACCCTCTTAAAGGGTTATTTTAATGTTTTTTTAATGATATCATTGTAACAATGACTTCACTTCATACATTGTTTCGATTTTATTAGCTGGATGTTTTTTGACACCTGTTTTGGATCTTTTTTGTGACGTAAGTTCAACTTTTTTAAATTGTTTTTTTTTTCAAAATTTTACAAACATTGTCATTTTATATGACAGCTTTGATAATGGCCTAATGGCCGAAAGCGCTTAGCTGCATATTAATAAACATATACACACTGAGTACTCGTCATTTTCATTCACTCAACTTATATAAATATAAGCCACTTAGATTCTTCCCTTCGATCAGCTTCAATATTTCAGCAGGAATACCGTCTGGGCCCAATGCCTTTTGATTAGGATCATCTGTTTCTTCGATATTGGGTGGCACCGTTCTCACGTCATCAAACAGTTGTTTAATGTATTCTTCCCAGGTTTGCTTGATTTCCGACTTCTCTACTATAACTTGGCCTTGGTTATCCTTAAGTACATTAATTGTTCTTCTCTTCACTGTTCCCGCCATTTCCTTTACCTTCTTTTGCATATTAAGGTTATAACATTTAGCTTGACATTCTTCGATTTCCATACATTTTTCCAATTTCTCTTCTTCTTTGGCTGTTCTTATTTTCGCCCTTATTTCTTTTTGTATGTTCATGTATTCTCTTTTATTATTTTTATACAATCTCCTCTTTTCCATCAGTTCTAAGATCTCATCCGTCATCCAAGATTTCTTCATCTGTTTGTTAGGCTTTAAGTACTTTTCTTTGACTTTATGTACACTTTCTTGAAGCATCTTAAGGTCTTTTTACATCTCCATCGTTTTCCTGTTTTTCTCTACCTTCTTCAACTTGATTCTCATCCTTCCTATCAGCGGGTTATGATCCGACTGTACATCTGCTCCTGGATAGGTTTTTATGTTTTTGATGCTGTTTCTAAATCTCTTATTAATGAGTACAAAGTCTATCTGATTCCTAGTTTTCCCATCATTCGATTTCCACGTGTACAATCTTCTAGGATAGTGTTGGACGAATGTATTGGTAACAATCAGATCATGTTCCGCTACGAATGCAAGGAATGCATTGAAATCACCCATAATGATGTTTATATCATGATGTGGCAAAGTTTTGATTACATCTGATATTTGCTTGTAGAACTGTGATCTACGTCCTCGTTGCTGTAGTATGTAGAAGGAGCATAAATTTAGATGAGATTAACATTCACGTGCCTTGCATTAATTTGTACAAGAGCTATCGTCTCTAATATTGGCACAAAGTTGGTAACACACGTTGCAATTTGTTTGTGCAGTATAAATCCAACTCCATGTTGGAAAATGTTGTTTGCTGTTCCAGAGTAATATTCAGAATATTCCTCCCCGTTGCCATTAGCTCCCGTACCCGGCTATCTCGTCTCACTAATGCCTAAAATCTGCACTTTTTGTCGTTTCATATCTTGAATTGTGTTTTGCAGCTATCCAGGCTGTGCTAGTATTCGCACAATTCCATGTACCAAATATCACGGTCTCCAACTTTACCTTTCTGTACCATCCTTTCTTACTATTAATCAAAACATTTTCTCCCGGAGATCCGAATGAGGGCCTATATCCGGACATTTTAAATTTTGTTTTGACCATAGCCATCGTGGCAATACTAGGGAAAACTCGAATGAGTCTTTAATGTGTTGGGTTCCCATTTGCCTACCACATCCTTATGCCGTTGATCATTTTCTGATTCCTCCGCCTTCGGAGTCGATTTCTCAACTCCAGGACAAACTACTAGCTCCACCACCCGAAGCTGTTGGCCAGTAAGTGTGGGATTGCTTATCGCGGCAATCGTTCGGTCGTCAGAGCCTTGTTGGTTATTTAGCAGGGTGGACCACGCGCAAGTGAGGTTGACATTTGGGCTGGTATTATTATCTCTACCTTGACCCCTTCCACCCCAAACTACTATTGACAAAATGTTATGTAAACTGTCTTTACTATGAGTTAGAATCATGCACGCTAAATGCAGATGCAATGAGAGCACAAACATCGAAGTGCTAATAAGAATCGGTAAAGAAAGAGAAATTGAACTTACAGTTAGAGAGAGAAAGCTTCAGTATATAAAGCACTTAATATGCAACGAGAAGTACAACCTTTCACAACTATTTTTATTAAATTGAAAGAATAAAACAATTCTATTCTTTTGACACTAAGGGTAATCAGCAGTCTGCCTATTGGGTAATAAGCGTTTATTATGATGGAAACAGTCTTGTAGAGAATTACTCTAGTGGGTAACTTCTTTTAAGTTATCTAATTCTAAGCCTTATTATTCATCGTTCATATCGGATGGCAATAGGCATTTCAACCTTTACACTTCACTGATATGTTACATATGTAGCTAATTGGCTAGCGCATTGGTGTGCAGCGTCAGTATTTCACTGCATTTGGCACTGATTACAACTAATAATGAAGGGGAAAATAGAAGACAAAAGAAGAATGGGAGGTAGACGAATTTCATAACTGAAGAATATAAGAGAATGGTTGAATAAAGTTAAAATATCTTTTTGGGGCAACTGTCTCAAAAACTACGATGATTATTGCCACCCTCCGCCACGGACAGGAGAAATGTGCACGGTGGCAACTTTCAGAGATCGCTTATGCATCTAAATATGTTTGAGTAGATTAACATGTTATTCGTGACCACCGTTTCTTTATCTTGCATTTGGTATCATGTACCGGAGCTCACAGTATGCTTTAAGGCGTATTTATCAGTAAAGATTAGATAAAACCTTGTTTATTCATGAAAAATTGTGTTCGTCGCTCTTAATTTGGCAAATTATAGTGTTCAAATTACCCTGATTAGTTAAATGGGTTTCTATGCTGTTTTATCCACAACTCGGTTGTAAGTTAAGTTTATGAAAGTTTGATCTATATGTAATAGCTATATGAAGATTATAAAATGTAGTAAAGTGATAAGAGTCTTGAATATTCAGGTAATAAGCTTGTAGACTATCCTGTTCAGGTAAACGGTCTGAAATTGTCCGCATTTCCCAACTGATAGTACACCTCAAGATTGGATAGTCATAGACAGAGAGGTTTCTTTTTCTTTCTGTAATTGCAGTGAACGACTAACTAACATCATTCGAAAATCGCTAGTAGTTCAGAATCGTGCTGTATCAACATGCTGTTTAAATCAGTATGCGCTTGAGTTACTTTAATCTTGTACCAGGTTACGGCACCCCAACTTGTTATGTCATGGTGTTTATATAATAGCAGTTTTAACTAATATATTTATAGTATGCTTCCTCAGAGAGGCTTATATAAAAACGTTAGGTCCATTTAACAAATCTGTTAACTACAATTTCAATGGTTCACCTGCCTTTACTATTGACGAAATGAATAATTGAATATCAAATATCATTTATATACTGTATTTAGTATAAACCATTTTACCTTACAATATCGCGAGACGCCAATGGAGAGAAGGAAAGCGACACGCAAAAAGGTCACGTTCTAATTCCTTTGGGTGTCAAATGATAACATTATTATTGAATAATGTTATAGCTTTGAACTGTCTACTTAAGAATTACCTTTTCCTATGTTTAAAGTGTTATTTCTTTTTTTGAGGTTTTTGTGGTAAAACATTATAGAATTTTTATATAACGTCAAAAATGTTCAATCTGGCATTACGAAGGTTTGTTACGTTTTGAAGTGAAGTTATTGATCCCCGAGGTATCGTAAAAGGGATAAATTTGACTGTTGCGTATTTTTACTAGTCGCTTAAGCGATGTTCAGGACACGTTTAAGGATGCGAGAATTCGTAAATGTTATTAATATTATATATAAACATGAAACACCAGAACACTGTACTTTATGATGGAAATTATTAGATAGAAGTATTAGTAGCACCATTCGTTAGAGGTGCAGTGTATGAAGTAAATATAACGCCACTGATAAATATTTGCAAGCAAGTGTTCTATTATCCAGTGTATGAGTGTACTTAATACCATTCAAATTGACTATAATTCATTCTTTGGCATATTCTAATGAATATCGTTTGTTTTTCGATTTGATACAGCACTTTCTAGTAATCGAGTCTGTCATGTTAATTTAATGAACGTCAATTAATTTCACGATATGAAATATTTCATTTAAATGAACAGAAAGAAAAAGAAAATGATTTACTAGATTTCTAAATGGAAAGGTCTACAACTTGGAAGATTGAAGACATTTATGTTGGTATTTATAAAATATTGGATTTGGAATATAGAAATGAAACTAAAAAAGATCTTAAAAACCATGAAAATATACTCGATACATTTGTGAAACAGAAAAACCAAAGAATTTTCCTTCTATTTACGTTTATGTGTTTCAAAATATCTCATGTATAATTTTTATACAGGTTTCCTTCGGACGTGAATACCAAAATCACCTACAATCCATTTTTTCGCAACTTTTAATCACTTAATCCACTACTCTTACAAATATAACAATGGTTCAATTCAATTTAGGATAATAATTGAGGATCTTCTCAAACGACGTTCTTCTATCGTTGAACGATCTACACAATTTTGCATGCACCTTAAAAAAGTTCGGTAACTATACTATTTTTTATTATGCTTTGATTAATTCTAAATACTAACGAGGGAATTGCGTGAGCAGTATTGCATGCCACTGTTCGCCCTTACATTAAATTCTTTTAAAAAGTTATTTGTCACCATCATAGGATAATGTGCATTATAAAAAAAGACTAGAGCACTGAACAATCTATCTGAATTTTGAATGCAGCAACATAGATTATTATGTAGGATAAGCGTATTTGTACGTTCAGATAAGATTGTTGTTGCATATTTTTATCAGTTTAAAACAAAATTCAATATTTCTCATTTGTTCCATTATTTTTTACGATGTGATAATAAAAACTACTGTTTTAAAAATGTGCATAATTTTATAACCTATCAGTCGATTAGCAGAAAGGTTATTCATCTTTTGATCACAGCTAAGTTCATAGCTGCGATCAAAAGAAAAATAACCTTTCTATCGCAGATAACGATTAATAGATTAATGGTTATTTTTAGATCACCTTATTTTGGGAACTAAAGAAATATTTGTGAAAGCATTGATAACAGTGCAGATCTCTAATGAAATTTTTTCAAATATCTTGTTATTAACGACTATCAGTCTTTGGAGCACATGGGGATGGTATTATGCTAATAATTCTGATTAAGTTGGTAAACATGATCATAAATGCTCTGCACAATTCATTTGATGCATTAACAATTGCTGAGTGATTATTCCATCAAAATAAAATTGAGCACCAATTATTTTCTAGAAAAAATAACTTTTCTCTATACTACTTCAAATACTTTAGCGATAGACGAACCGCAAAACTTCAGTAAATAACTTTTTGATTTATCTGGAATCTTGTTAAAATTACTATTACAATTATACACTGCAGGATTGGTAGTAAGATTGATCGAAATTTGTTTCGATAGGAACAATAAGGAAGGTTGGTATTTGGTTGTTAATTTGGTTTTCTTTGAGCTTGGAGCTTTATGTACTTGGCGACTATGATAGCTTACATTGTCCATTACTATCACGTTATCCTGAGGAATTTTTGCTAGAAGACAGTTCTAAAACCATTCCTTAAAAAGTTCTGCTATTGTGTCTTCATGATAGTACACGCACTACTTTTTTGCAGAAAGCCACAATGCATTTGGAACCGTTTCCGGATCTCTCATGTAAAATGGTTATCCGTTTTACATTATTTGACAGAGCTTCTGGGCTACATTTACCGGAATAATCGGACCATGCTTTGGATGTTGTTCCATGTGTGTCCAACCACGTCTTGTCGAGGTAAATTATAGGACGATTTTCAGAACAGTATACTTCCTATCGAAGTTATATACTCATAGCGCCATTTATGCAATCGGTGGGATTCCATAAGTACTTGCCTTTTGCTAATTGTGCGATAACTAAAGATGATTTTAGACAGGATTCTCCAAAGAATAGTGACACTACAATTTATTTGCGTTTCATCATCAATAAACCGTTGCTTCAGAGCTCATTATATATGCACACGTACCTCTTCGTGCTTGGTGTAGTCTTTGTCGCCTTCGTCGAAACATCCGGTGGAACCGGCATCTTAACGCTTTATTCCTGGTTTGATCGGCTTTGTCACGATTCTCCTCACTGTAGTCAGAGGAATCTTAGTTAAAACACATGTTTCAATCTCTGCAGTACCAGCGTTAAATTCTCTGTTCAATAAAGAAGTATATATATATATATATATATATATATATATATATATATATATATATATATATATATATATATATTTTACATATTACCCAGCATCGACAGTTGTAAAATACTTTGGTTGTGTAGTTAATTCAAACTAGAAGAATTATTTAACTCAAGTATTTCATTTAAGTTTATAAAAACATGAATTACAAAAACCAGCCAGTTCTCAATCTGACTAAGCAGTGACACCCCTCATCATGACCCACCATCGTAGTAATACAGCCTACTATATTATACATCCTTCCTCTTGATTATTTAACCTATTAGGTTTTCTTTTGACACGTCCTGTTTGTCTACATTGAGGGCTACATACAGATGTAGTCTCAGGCTTAGCAAATGAAAGAATTATATTATTCATAGAAGCATTTTTATCAGTTTGATCTACAAATTGAACATTTGAAGATGGTGTATTAACTTCTTGCAAATCAGACTCATCAGTATATACTTTAAATAAGTTTTGTGGTGTTTTTAAACTTGGATTTAAATCCACTCGATTTCTTCTGATAACATTGCCATTTGAATCCTTAACATTATAAGACCTTGGTTTGTTATGTTGACTTACAATTTTCGCAGGCTCCCATGTATTGTTAAAATGGTCAAATATGGTCACATCCCTCTCAGTTTTCAACGGTTTTAAGTTTTGAGCAGTTCTATCAAAATATTTCTGAATTACACTACGTTTCTTTTTCATTATAGTTACAACATTCCTACATGATTGGGGTTGTAAAAGAGACATGGCAACTAAAAGTTTGGTTGGTTTTTGTCATCCGACTATTTATATTTTTAAGTGGAGCATTCCTATAATCTAAAAGGGCTAATTTGAGAACTTCTCCTCTCTCTAAAGATTTTTTAAGAGCTTTTTGCGTATACCAACAGCTTTTTCCGCCAGACCATTTGAACGAGGATAATTTGGAGTTCTAAGTGACAAATAAAAATTCCAGTCTTGCGCAAATTGTCTGAATCTTTGGCTATTAAAAGGTACGTTATTGCAATCTAACAAGTCTGGTGGACCAAATCTAGCAAACATATTTTTAATACTTTAAGAACACTAAAAGCACTTTTGTCACAAATTGGTAACAATTCCAACCAGTTGGAGTGAGCATTAAATAACACGACATAACTTTGATTGCCATATGTGAATAGGTCTGTTCCAGCACGTTCTCAGAATCTTGTAGGAAGTGAATATTGCAATGTGTCCTTACAGTTTTTATAAGCAAATTTCTCACAAACCTGACATGATTTTACAAAGGATTCTATATCTGATGCTTGTCCAGGCCAGTAGAATATTTGTCTAGCTCGGTTTTTTGTTTCTTCTATACCTAAATGTCCTTCATGTACTAATTTTAGCATCTCATTCCGCAATATGGTTGGTACTATTATCTTATTTTCTAAAAACAATAAATTGTTTGAAACGGAAATTTTATCCTTAAGTTTTGCATCATTTTTTACACTATTTGGAATTTTATGTTTTTGAATAGGCCAGCCATTATTGACAAAATCTATGACTAACTTTGATTGGGGGTCATTTAGTATCTTTTGTCTAAACTGATTTTTCCTATCATCTGACATTGGAATGTACTTTGTTAAAGTGTGAACTGAATACTCTTATTCCGAATCTGACTTTAATCCAGTGCGTTTAAGAAATGCTCTGGTAAGTGTGTCAGAGATATACATTTGCTTGCCAGGCTTATAGGTAATTTTCAGCTTATAACTTATCTTTTTGAATCTCATTCTCTGAAACCTTGGAGATATTGAATGTAAATCTTTTTTAAAAATTATCTCTAAAGGTTTGTGATTGCTATATACTGTTACATCAAGACCATATATAAATAAATGAAACTTTTGCACAGCAAAAAGTATAGCCAAAGATTCCTTCTCGATTTGCGCATACTTTTGTTCAGTTCGAGTCAGGCTTCTTGATGCAAAAGCAACAGGGTGACCATCCCGTAACAAACATGTACCAAAGCCATTTTTAGAGGCATCTGTTTCAATACAAATTGACTTTTCAAGGTCGAAAAATTTTAAAACAGGAACACTAGTAAGCAAATGTTTAAGATATTATACTGCTGCTAAATGGTTTTCATTCCAATGCCACTGAGCGTCCTCTCTGGATAATTCTCTGAGTGGGGAAGTTATACTTGAAAAATTAGGTATATATTTTCCTACAAATTTGACCATACGTAAGAACCTCAACAATTCACGTTTATTTGTTGATAAAGGCATGTCAATTATAGCTTCAACGTGAGACTTATTTATATAAATACCATCTTTAGAAAAACTTTGACCTAAAAATTTTACACTTTATTTTTTAAATTGTAGTATGATATGAATAATCTTAAAGTTGTATCATACTCTCTTTCAATTGAGCCAGCTATTATCAAGTCATCAAAATATAAATCTTTTCCATAAACGTCACCAAATACTTCATAATTTTTTTCTGAAAAACCTCTGGTACAGAGGAAATTCCAAATGGCAATCTCAAGAATGAGTATCTTCAGGATCAAGTTTTAATTGCCAGTACCCATTACGCAAATCAAGAACACTAAAGTGGTGTTTTCCAGCTAATTTCCTCTAAAGAATGAATAACAAAAAGACTCCATTTTTATGGCCTCATTTATATGCTTGGGATCCAAGCATAAACGCAAATCTTTGTTAGGTTTTTCAACTATGACTAAAACATTTAACCACTCAGCTGGCTTATCAACTTTTTTATTGAATTTTTTTGTTCAAGATTATGTAATTTTTCTCTTAAACGTGTATGTAAAATTCTTGGAACTCGTCGAATTGGTGTAAGTTTTGGTATAGCTCCTTCTTTCTATGTGATGATATGAGTACTAGGAAATGTCACTAGTCCTTCAAAAACATCTGGATATTATTTTACAATATTTATAAAATTAAAGGATTGCATGCCATTAAAATCTACACTATCAATACGCTTAATCACATTTAATCTAATGCAATCACCTAAACCAAGTAACGGTACTTGATCTTTAACATCAACAAAAGTAAATAAAAATTTTCTTACAAAATCTTTAGTTTTACATCACAAAATGACTTCACCAACAGATTTATTTTTAAATTTTGAGCTACCATATTAAACTAAAGAAATATCTTAGCAATTAATTGGTACGTTTACAGTTAGAGACTCAAAAATATGTAAAGGCAAAATACTTATTTCAGCGCCTGTGTCTACCTTAAACTCTACTGTCTCATCATTGATTTGTACCCGTTTCTTCCAGCTTCTCCCTATTTTACCACTGCGCCTATATAAAACTCGCTTTCATCATCTTCACTTTCACTATACCCAATTTCAGCTTCATTCACTTGGCTTCCAGTGTTCTTTTTCTTAATGTCTCTTTGTTTATTTTGACACATTTTTTCAAAATTATTGCATATTTTGTGGTAAGCTGGCCATACACCACTTTGTTTGTGAACAAAACCACAATATTTACAAGTGTTTGGTCTTAAAGAATGCTTCACGTTCCTGTTTGCATTTTTCATATCTCTAGCTTGAGTTTTATCATACCTTACTGCATTCACTTGTGTTTCACTTTGTAAGACCTTGACCTGATTTTTACTTGCCTCTATGGCTCTACAGAAATCTAAATATTTGGTCAAAGTTAAATTTGCCTCTCCGAAAAGCCTTTCTTGAGTACTTTTATCAAGAAAACTCATAACAATTATGTCTCTAATCATATCATCAAGTTCTTTTAAATCTGTTGTCTTTATTGCTTTACGTAGCCCTGTCACCAAATTGTCAAATGTTTGATCTTCTTTGTGTGTTATGGAATTAAATTTGTACCCTACAAAAATCAAATTCCTTTTTGGTGAACAGTAATCATTAAACTTTTTTTTAATATTGCTTAGCTTTTTGTCCTCACCTAGATAAATGTGAAGCTATTAAAAAGTTCGAGACTCATCTCCAAGCAGATTTAAAAAATAGCTAACTTTTTTCCCCCTCTTTTGAGGCAAGATATGTTACCGTTAAGAACAGGTTAAATTTTTGCAAGAACGTCTCCAGTTATCTGATATATTTTCATTTCATTTTCCTTCACAAGCTGAAAACTTCCAGGGGCTTGTAACCTTGAAAACTTTGTCACGAAAATTTTCACAGTTGAAACCGCTACACACCTGACACCATGTAAAATACTTTGGTTGTGCAGTTAATTCAAACTAGAATAATTATTTAACTCAAGTATTTTATTTAAGATTATAAAAATATTAATTACAATAGCTAGCCAGTTGTCAATTTGACTAAACAGTGACTCTCCTCATTATGACCCACTACTGTAGTAATAGAGCCTAC
Organism: Galeruca laticollis; assembly: GCA_963921935.1. NCBI lineage: Eukaryota > Metazoa > Arthropoda > Insecta > Coleoptera > Chrysomelidae > Galeruca > Galeruca laticollis. The sequence goes on from OY998183.1 coordinate 78,635,619, forward strand.
TATATTATACAACAGATAAGTGCTTTTTCTTTATCGAAACGCTTGATGATTTTTCACTATTTTGCCACGGGCGCCACATGATTCTGTTGCCATAACGACAATCTGAATTTCACATGACCTAGCTGCTAAATTGATAAGTGATCATTTCCTTGGCTCGACAGCTGTCACGTGTAGATGCCAGAATATCAGAATTGTAGATTAATTTTAAAAAATATATATTCTCAATTCAAAAATAAGTACATGTTATATATTACTGACACTATCAATTATTAGTTGCAAGGTGTTTGAAGCTCATTTTCCATTTTTATTGTCAATGGCGAATAAAGTAAAGAGCTGTGGGTTGTCTCCACTAAATGACTATGTTTCATGAAATAAAAGTAGTACTTCGATATTAGGTATTTTGTTCTTCTCAACACTGGTTTTATGGTTATGGTATAATTTCATGAAGAATATTGGTCATATCTTTGAATAGTTCTTCTTCTTCCGAATTTAAGCCAGAACTGTTCACAAAATACGTTAAGTATTTCATCTTTTTATCTTTTTACGATAATCAAAGCACTGCAGTCACAGCCAACTTCCCAGATTTTATGTTAACACACACACCAGTCCAAACCCACCCCTTCCAGGATACATCCCTCGAGAGCAATGTATCCCGGGAAAAGCTCCCATTCACCCCCCATCTCATCCGATGGGGCCTCAATCTGCTCTGCTGACGTTGCGCAACCATTCTCTTCCTTGGGTTTTGCATGGAAGAGTCTGGCTGTCTTCTTTTCTTCAGGGTAGTGCGTGCACTTTACTCCTTCTGCCTTCTGTTCTTGACGTTCGCGTTGGGTGTGTGTGTTTAGCAGCCTTTAGAATGGGCAAATCCTTAGCCGGCTCACTACGACTAAGGACGACCTTAAAGAGTGGATCCACTTGCTATAGCTGTCCCCAATCGAGATCCTGCTCATCTTTTCAAGGGATCAACAGGCCCTCTCTTAGGTGGCCCTCTTCTTTCTTTGTTCTTGTTCTTCTACGTGTCTTCACTGCTGGTCGTGGTCCAGCTGTTTTCTTGACCGTGGATGCCTGGCGTAGTCTTCTCTGGTGTAGTCGGTCAGCTCCCTCATCTGGACGTTGGGGTGGGTCCTCATTGCTTCGAATCTTTTTCTGGCTTTTTCTTCCATCATTTCTTGTATCGTCTTCTGGTCTAGCTCTCTGTGGATCTGCAGGTTCCTGGTGTACCAGGGGGCGTCCATGGCTTGTCTCAGGCTGATGTTCTGCTGGGCTTCTAGCTTCTTTCTGTAGGTCTTGGCGGTGTACCCTCCTGCTGTGGATGCGTACAGCATGATTGGAATCAGGATTGATCTGATGAGGTGGATCTTGGTCTTCAGCTCTAACTTGGATCTTCTTCCGATGAGTCCTCCTAGTCGTCCTCTTGCTTTCCTGGTCTTGTCTACTACGTAGTTCACGTGGTCCTTGAACGTCAGCCCTTGGTCTAGAATGACTCCTAGATACTTCGCCTTGTTGGTCCATCTGATTTCGTCTCCTGCGATGTCCAGGATGTCTTCTGGCGTCTTCCTCTGCTTTCTGAAGATCACTGCTTGGGTCTTCTCTGCGTTGATTTCGATCCTCCATGTTGTACACCAGTCGTCGATTCTGTCCACGGCTTCTTGAAGTCTTCGTGTCACCATCTCTGGTTGGGTGCTCCTTGTTGTGATGGCGGTGTCGTCTGCGTAGAGGATCATCATGGTGTTGTCCGTCTTTGGGATGTCTGCGGTGTAGATGGTGTATAGTACCGGTGACAGGACTGCTCCTTGCGGGACTCCGGCTTCCATCATTCCTGGTTCGGATCTGGTTTTCTTGATCTTGATCCGGAATCTTCTGTTCTGCAGATAGTTTCTTAGTATCTTCGTTAGGGCTCTTGAATATCCTGCTTCTCTCATCTTGAATATCAGTCCTTCTTGCCAGACGCGGTCGAAGGCTTTGCTGACATCCAAGAAGATGGCTCCTGTTGAATCCTTGGGTGGTGTATTCTACTATCTTCAGTACTTGGTCTTCGGCACTTCGTTTCTTCCTGAATCCGAACTGTTCTTCTGGCAAAATCCCGACGGCATCTGTTTCTTCTCGTAGTTTCTTCAGGATGACTCTCTCGGCTATCTTGCTCATCGCGGGATGAGGTGGATGTGCCTCTAGTTCTGTGGAAACTTCGGGTCTTTTCCGCTCTTCTTCAGCATGATCGTCTCCGTTTCTTTCCATCCTTCTGCGTAGTGTTTGGTCCTTAGTATTCCATTGATGATGGCCGTCAGGAATACCACTCCTCGTCTTGGTAGACTCTTCAGGGCGTTGTTGGTGATGCCATCGTTCCCTGGTGCCTTCTTCCTATTGTTGGTCCGGATAATGTAGCCTACTTCCTCAGGGGTGGTGTAGTCTAGGTTTCCGTTGTCGTCTTCTTCTTCGTCTTGGTTTAGGACGTCCTCTTCTACTCGGTCTTGGGAGTCCATGTCCGCATCTGGGTGCTCGTTGAGGGTGAATTGGAGCTCCATGGTTATTCTGAAGGCTTCCGCTTCTCCTTCCTATGTGTGGGCTATTCCGTTGTCTCCGTGTAATGTTGGTATTTCTCTTCTGTCTTGTCTCAAGATCTGGGCGAGCTTCCACAGCCCAGGTTGATTCAGGTCAAGTTCTTCTAGTTTTCTGTCCCAGTCGTTGGATCGGTGTAGTTTCAACTGCGTCTTGACCTCTTCATTCAGCCTGTTTGCTTCTCTCTTGTCTTCCGGATCTCGTGTTCTGTTGGCTCTTCTTCTCGCTCTGTTTTTCACCCTGATGAGCTCTCGTAGTTCGTTGTTGATGTTGGAGAACTTCTTGTAGTTGTCCACCATCCTCATCGTCGTGCTGTCTTCCATTCCTTGCTGGATTGCTTCTTCCAGGTGTCTTTGTTACTCATCCAGCTCTGCTGCATTGGTGATAAATGGTACCGGTCCTATCAGCTGGCCTGCTCTGCATTTGAACTTCTTCCAGTCTGTCTTCTTCATATTTCTTCCTGTGGTTCTCTCGCCTTCGCCAAACGTGAGGATGACTGGCTCATGTGCTGTTCCTCCTTCATCGTTGATTATTTCCCATTCTTCAGTGATGTCTTGAATAATGGCGATGTCCAGATGTTTGTCAGCTGTCTTCCTGCACGGTTCTGTCTCGTGCTGTTCCAGGCTCTGGATTTGGCGTTGAGGTCTCCCATCAGGACTACTTGGTTGCCGGGTGGGAGGAGGAATTCGACGTCTTCTTTGTGGAGTTCGTCTTCTGGTCTCTTGTAGGCTGATACCACTCGTACTTCACCGAATCTTGTTTGGACTGCGATGATTGCGTAAAATTGTCATTGATTTTGCATGGGTCAATTAACATTTTCCTTTCTCTATAGTAGTATAAAATTATTTATAGTATGAAGAAATGTAGTTCTTTAAGACTGATTTCTACTTTTTTTCTACGGCAAACGGAAACTATTTAAAATACAATGACGGTATAAAATTATCGTACCGAATCTCTCTCTAGCGTGAACTATTTTTCATAAATTTTTTCTCGGCTGCGAATTTTTTTGAGATTATTTTCAAATTTTCAAAAAACTCGCACCTCGATAAATTTTCGGAAATTATTCAAGCCTTTGGGATAAAATAGTATCAATAACACAACTGAATATTTCATGTCCGAAATAAGGACTGACTGAAATGACGAAATTTTATTTGAATAAAACACTTGTTTGTCTTTAAGTATATTTACAGTTATTACGGTCCGTCCCTTCAACCTAGTTTAGAGGATCTATGGCTGGGAAGGGCGCATACCATAGGGTCATATCAGGTAACATTATTGCAGTCAATAAGTGGAAACGAAATATCTTAAAAAGTACTTTACCATAAGATGTTTGATCACGATTAATTCATTTTGCATACTGAACACACTACTTACCACAGTGTAATTGTCAGTGTTTGGGCAGTGGTGGTAAGTACTGTGTTCAGAATGAATATCACCAACGGTTTCAGAAATCCCAACATTATTTTGTACAATAATCTATTTATGTATTTATAGCACGTCAAGTTTTATTGATTGAGAAACATTCATGAATAAACGGTTTTAAGCATTAAAACTAACTTTTCCGCATGTGTGGCCCTGAACAATATTCTATCATAAAATTGTTACTTGTATACACTTCGGGGGATGTATCGTGCTAACAAACCGAAATTTCTCCAAAAATAACCAAAAAATTAGTATATCTGTACTCGCTCTAGTCAACATCAATAGGGTACATCTGTGAGACATCTTGAACAACATTCTATCATAAAATTGATCAATCGTATTCTCTCTGGAGGCTGAATCGTGCTAACAAACTGAAAATTCTCCGAAAATTACAAAATTTGGTACATTAAGTACCATAGCACCCGTTGAACTGAATTCAGTGAGCTGAATATCGATAGAGTTTATCTTTGAGACGCTCTGAATAATATCCAATCATAAAATTGGTCACTTGTATGTACTCCGGAGGCTGTATCGTGCTAACAAACTGAAACTTCTCCAAAAATGACTGGTTCTGGTGAGCTGAAAATCAACAGGGTTCATCAGTGAGATGGCCTGAATAATATTCAATAATAAAATTGGTGACTTGTTGAACTCCGGAGTCTGTATCGTGCTAACAAACTGAAATTTCTCAAGAAATTACAAAATGTCTTACTTCAAGTACCATAGCACCCGTTGTACTGGCTCTGGTGAGCTGAAAATCAATAGAGTTCATCTGTGACATGTTCTTAACAATATTCAATCATAAAATTGGTGACTTTTTGCACTCCGGAGGCTGTATCGTGCTAACAAGACATGTAAGGAAAAATGGCCGACGACAACGACGACGACATACGGGACATCTTTTTCTAAAAACCGTTTTTTCGTGTTGTTGTTAATCGAAAACGTAAAAATAACTCAAAACAAATTTTCAAAATTCCATTTTTTTTAGTGTAAACCAATACTTTTCTCGCATATAGATAGGTTGGGCGGGAAAGTAAAAAATCATTCAATTCGATGCCTTAGAAGATTGCAATTGTATTTATTATATTGAATATGTTGAATATCACGTTCTATAGACTTTCCTTGGATATTTATTATTAAGTCCATGAAAAACCAACGAAATTTTCTCTGTGTAAGATGTTTCTCATGAAAAACATCTTATTTCCAGCCATTGTATTTAAACCATTATGTTATATTTCTAACAATACCTGGGCTGAATGTCCTGTCGTCATCAATAATTGGGTATGTGCTATATAGTTATGAATATAAAACAAACTTTAATAGCATGATTTATTCTTACTCCTATCATGGAAAATAGTTGCATTTTTGCGGTTTTACTATTATGATCTAACAAAATACCAGGATGATATGGGCATGTATTTATCAAGTGACGCGTAGCTTGTTTCGTTTTTCAATTTTCCCCATATCAAAGCTTTGCATATAAATTAGTTGAGGACAAGTAAAAACGTGACCTGTCACGTGACCCTTACGCCTGTGTCAGGATTCCAATCCATTGCATCACAATAAGTATAATGGCTTTGTCGTTTATCGTGATAAACTTTTGGCATGATTCGAAAACGCTGTGCTACCGGGGACATTCGATTTCTTAACAAGCAAAATCACTAAAGCAAAAACCGTTAGATTATACTTTTCATATATTTTGAATTCAAATTCTATGAGCTAATTCACCTGCTCAACCATAGTATTTTACACTACAAGACCCGCAAGTTCGAGATCCGCCTCGTGCATTCCGGCTTGAAGAGCAGGGCTCTCAAACTGTTGGTTAGTACAGTTTATACTATTTTTCTTTATGTCCGGCCGAAAGAATCGAGTGAGCGGTGGCGATTGACTAGGTACCGTCTGGTATATCAGTGTCAGTGTATGAATTAATTACTTTCGGTCCACTGCAGCAAAGCGTGTGCGCGTCTCTGCAAATGCAAAAATAAAAAAGTATATCAACTTGAATACCCTGTCTTCTCTTCTCAGTCTTTCTACCTTTTAGAGGGTATAGTGATACTATTTTAGGTATGTGTTTGAATTTATTGTTTCCATACGTTTCTATCTTGTGCTAAATGTATTGCCTCGGGCATTGAGTGTCCCGTCATTTCTTTTAATCTGTCGGTCCACCTCATTGGAGACCGGCCTCTAGGTCTTTTTCCCTCAACTTTTCCCTTGACCACAAGGTTTTCCATATCACCTGTTCTTCTAGCTATGTGGCCAAAGTAACTGAGATGTTTAGTTCTTGTAGGACAGATGCGTCTGTTCTGTGTTCCACCCATGACAATCTTGGGATTCGTCTATACACCCATAATTCGAAGGCTTCAATTCTTTTTCGATCAGTTTCCTTTAGTGTACATATTTCCGCGAAATAAACAGCAATTGGGAAGATCAAGGAATTGGCCAGCATGACTTTCACTGTTTTTGTCCATCTTTGGTTATCAACGATCCCAGGTATACAAACTTGTCCACCACATCATAACTCGCTACGTTTTTGAAGTTGGATGTGTCATTGGATCAACCGATGATTATAACTTTGGTTTTTGTTTTGTGGATTTTAAAACCATATTCTCTACAATAGTTCTCTAATTTGTTCATAATGTTTATCAGTTGTTCTTCGTCTGCTGCAATAATCAAAGTGTCGTTTGCTTACCCCAGGTTACTTATTTTTCGTTCTCTACCTTCCTAATCGGCAAGGACTTTTCTCAAGATGTATTCGCTATATATGTTGCAAAGAAGGGGCGAGAGTATGCACCCCAGCATCTATCTCAAAAGCTCTGGACACTGTTTGTCCTGTTCTGACCTTGGCGTCATAGTGTTGGTAGAATCTCTTAATTAAAAATATCAGAAGCTTGGGAACACACATTTCATCCATCACTCTCCACAGAAGTGACCAGTTCACAGAGTCGAACCCTTACGTATAGTCCACGAAAGGCAGATATAATTTTAAGTTTTGTTCCCTCGCTTTTTCAATGATCTATTGGGCATTGAGTATCTGCTCTCGTGTACCTTTACCTGGAATAAACCGTCTCTGTTCATCCGATATTTGTGGAAGTAGAAATGTTTTCAAGCGTTCATTACTGATGTGGAGTAATACTTTGCTAGCGTGTGGAATGAGAGTTATTGCTCTGCAGTTATTACATTCCGTCGGTGATCCTTTTTCATGGATGGGGATGAATATAGATTAGCAACATTCCATTGGCCATTCGCCAGTTTCCCATATTTTAGAGCATAACGCGTACATTACATCTGTTTCGTCTACCCCAGTTGCCTTCTTGTTTTTGAGTGTTGTTAAAGCTTCTTCAACGTCTGATTTAAAGATCCCAGGATCTCTTTCTTGTGGTGTTGCTTGTTCTTCGTATATTGTTGGGCTATCTGACTTATATAGATCTTTGCAGTGTTGTCTCCATACTTCCGCTATTATAATTGAATCTACTGTAACAATTCCTATTTTGTCCTTTATAATTTGTGTTCGTGGTTGAAATTCTGTAGCTAGATATCGTACGTTAGCATACAGATAGCGAGACCCACGCAGTGGGGGTCGAAACAGTAAATTTCTGTACAATTTAATTTACAACTCCAAACATATTCACAATATCTGTTTTGTATTTGTCTCATAATAATTTCTGGTGAAATTCAGTTTCTTATTTAATTTTTTGAAACAAAAAATGCATATAATAATTTGTTGTTACATTTTGTCTATTCCTCGTAAGCAGGTTATTGGCGATAAACGAGGGGTTTAAATCTAGTGAGATAGTCGCCAAAGCGTTAAAGTTAATGAAATAAGCTTAAAAATGCTGTAACGCCAACGGTTATCAACAGTAACTGCCATGTAGTTGCTGATGGGATGGATGCGTTTTACCAGAGGCGTGTTGTGCTTGTCAATTTTTTAGTGCTTAGATTTAAATTATTATTAAAAACACTACTTCACTGGACATCACCGTTTTCATGTTCGACATGAAATTTTACAGGACAAATTTCATTAAGTAAGAATGAAAACTAAGTTTTTCGTTCGGCAAAACAATTGCATATTTTTTGTGCAGGAAAATTTGTACGCTATAAGTTGTTCCATATGATCAAAACTATCACCGTAAGCATGATTTATTTTCAGGATTACAGTATGGATTATTATTATATTATGGCGAAACGATAATTTGGAAAAATTATTTTGTTAATCATAATTCTTTCTTATAAAATCCCTGCTATTAAAGAATACCCGTCTAAATGGAAGGATATTCTATTATTCTCTCTCAAAAATTGGATAATATAGACTGACAGGAAATTTTACACTTATAATATACCAGTCTTCACACTTCTGTATTTTATATTCAATATTTCAATAGAGCGGCACTTACTCTGTTCAAATGACTTGAGTTATTATAAACGTAGATATGGTTTGGATCATTACCATACTTTTATACATGCAATTTTTCGTAACGCGTAGATATGTTAGTCATTTCTTGATTGTTATGAGCTAAAACGATAACATTTATTAAAACAACAGTTGTTAAAGTGCAGTGTTCACTTCACTTAATAGTAGGTATACTTACTGACATTTACTCGAACACCCAGTAAACATTATTGTATTTCGGTAATATTTGGCATAGGGGAAAGGCGGGTAAGATGACGAAGTAGCTAAGATGACGAATTGGGAATTTCTTCTACGGGAACATAGATGCCGCGATCCGCGCAATCTTTGTAGGTAGGGAAAGCGACAAAACAGCTGTGGGCAAATTTCAGACGATGTTAGTTCCAGCGGCAGTTAGTTACAATCCTTTGTCTACATTGAGTGTGTGTTGTTATAATTTCGATACTGAGCAAAATAAGGCCACGAAGTAAGTTAATTATTTATCTGATTTTTTTATAATGATTGAAAATTGTTAGTTATAGCACAAATTAGTTGGAATATGAATACATTGAATTAGGAATTTTTAAAACTTACCCACGTGTTGTTTCTAAGATGACGAATACTGGTTGTTGATAAGTGGACGACTTCGTCATCTTAGATGCAAGCTAAATTTTTAAAACTTAAATTAATTTCAGTGCTTATGTTATGACGTAAACCATGGGTAAATATATAAGGAAATCAACTAGACAAACATGGAGCAAACACTCGATGAGGGCAGCAATGAAAGCCGTTACAGATAGTAATTTAAGCACAAATTCAACTGCAAAATAACACTCAATTCCAAAACCAACTCTAAGGCGATATCTTAAAAAGCATAGCGATGAGGTAAGTTGACATAGACCCGCAATTTCTAGGATAAAACAGGGTGTGTTTCTTTTATAGAATTTCCCATGAAACGCTGGTCGATTCAAACCGACACTCACAGACAACCAATTATTAGAATTAAAAAATTACCTAACACAAATAGATCAGAGAGCATTTGGTTTCACAAAAAAACAGTTCAGTTCAATTGTTTTTGATTATGCAGTTCATCATGGGGTTGCCCACAGATTTAATACAAATAAGAAAATAGCTGGAAGAGCTTTTTGCGATGAATTCGTGAAAAAATTCAAAATTTCGTTGCGAACTCCAGAATCAACCTCGGTTGCTCGATTAATGGCATTCAATAAAGAGAATGTTAATAAGTTTTTTACCGCACTTAAGGAAGTGAAGCAAAAGCATGGGTTTTCTGCCAATTTTTATAATTCTGACGAAACTGGTATTTCTACCGTTCCAACCAAAACTCCAAAAATACTAACACCTACAGGAACCCGTAGGGTTGTAAAATTGTCCTCCGGTGATAGGGGAAGCAACGTTACAGCTCTATGCTGTATTAGTGCGACAGCAACGTATCATCATCATCAATCAGCCTGTCGCATCCACTGCAGGATAAAGGCCTCCCTCATTTCTGCCCACTGTCTTCTGTCTTGAGAGCTCTGCATCCAGTTTGTAGTCATTCTTCTGATATCGTCCGTCCATCGCGTGGGAGGTCTTCCCTTGTTTCTTTTGTCAGTCCTTGGTCTCCACTCGAGCAGCCTTTTTGTCCATCGTCCATCTGTCATGCGGTCCACATGTCCAGCCCAGTTCCATTTGAGTTTTGCCACCTGATAGATAACATCCGTGACTCCTGTTTTCGCCCTTAGGTCTTCATTTCTCACAGCAACGTATATTCCTCCATTATTAATATTCCCTAGGGTTAGAATGCAACCAAGTTTCTTAAATGGAGCTCCTCCAGGTACCATTGCATTAGCCCATGAAAGCGGATGGATGACCACGGAGAATTTCACGAAATTCCTACAACATTTTATTCACCATGTAACCCTAGGAAAAGATAAGCCAGTGCTTTTATTGATGGATAACCATGCGACACACATTAGACTAGATAGTATCAATTTATGCCGAGAACATCACATTACTTTACTCTGCTTTCCACCCCATACGAGTCACCGAATGCAGCAGTTGGATGTCTCATTTTACGGGCCTCTTAAAACAGCTTATAGCATTATCTGTGACGATTTTTTAACCAGTAATCCGGGAACATCAGATTACAAGAAATTGGCTCTCTTTTCGGAAAGGCTTATTTGAAAGCAGCAACAGTTGCAAATGCTGTAAACGGGTTCAAAGCAACGGGAATAGAACCACTTGATTCAGATGTTTTCTCAGAAATTGACTTTGCACCCGCTAATACTACTGATAAGCCCCCTGTTACTACAACCTCAACATCACCTCAATCTGTTGTACCAGAAGTTTTGTCTAAATCAGACCTATCAACCAATGCCCCAACAATTGATGGTGATTTGGATGCTGCACCTTCTACAGTAGTTCAACTAATTCCATCAACATCTAGGATTTCACGAGTCAAAAATTCTCAACAATTGACAAAATATTTACCGTCTTCATCTCTTCAACTTATTCCATCAACATCTAGGATTTGACCAGTCAAAAATTCTCAACAATTGACAAAATATTTACCGTCTTCATCTCTTCAACTTATTCCATCAACATCTAGGATTTGACCAGTCGAAAATTCTCAACAATTGATGAAAAATTTACCGTCTTCATCTCTTATGTTCACCACCAAACAGTTTTATTCTAATTTATTCTAAATTCACAGGTCTTCCACCATTACCAGTTGCAGAAGTCAAAATTACAAAACAAATAAAGTCAAAAGTGCCATCGCTAATCATTCCAAGCACACCAGTAAATACTGCTTTGGAGAGAGTAGCAGAGGAAAAACTAGAAAAAGAGAGAAAACAGATAGAAAGAAATGAGAAATAGAAGAAAGTGAATGAACTTAAACAAGACAAAATGCAGCAACAGAAAATTAAAAAGCAACAGAATAAACCCAAAATACAAGAGAAAAAAAGGAAAAAGCAAAAAATTCAAGAAAAGGAGTCACTAGTAGCAGTGGTAAAGCGCAAAATAAATTTTAGGTCAGATTCTTCAGACTCATCAGTTACAGTTAAATGTCTTGAATGGGCTCATGCAGATTTTACTGGCCTTGTCCAAAAAGAGGCGAAACGAAAACTCTGGTTTTGTGACTTTTGCAGTTAGACATTCTATTCAGTTGTTTGATAGTTTTTATTTTTTGATAAATTCGGTTTTATTTCTTGTTTTTCCATTGTGAATTTTTTTTATTATTATAGAGGCAGAACTAATTTTTTTTTAATATTGTTTTGTCACTAACTACTTCGCCAACTTACCATCGACTAAACGTCATCTTGGCAATAGGTGAGTCTAAGATGAAGAATTTGACATTTTTTCAAAAAAGTATCAAAATATAGAAAAATATAATATTTATCCACATTATTTGCAATATTATTTGTTTAATAATGTTTAAAATACCAATACTTAAAATATAGTTTGTATACAACTACGAAGTTAAAAGTAGTCAAGCAGTAAACCTTAAGGTCGTCATCTCACCCGCCTTTCCCCTACATATCAGGGAGTTCGTAATATGTAAATGTTCAAAATTTAACTCCAATAGGGTGAGAATAATATAAAATTCTGCTTATCAACTTTAATAATGGGTTGAACCTCCACGATTTCTCACACATTCCCTAATACGTCTCAACATACTCATAATAATAATATTAATAATAATAATAATAATAATAATAATAATAATATTAATAAAATAATAATAATAATAATAAACGTCTTCATTATTTTCAATCAAAACACAAATACACATAAATTAAATTGAACTCAAATACTTTTGAAAATATAGGGCGAAGTTTATTTTCAGTTGTACATTACTACACAACAGAAAAAACTCTTCCACTTAACCCAAAAACAAATCTTGTGTAGTTCTTAATTATTAGCTGATGAAACATAAATTTAAATAAATCAATTACTTTTTGCAGAACAACATAAAAAAATTATAATGAAAATATAAATGTATTAATAGATACAATATTAGGTAGACATTGAAGAATTCATAGTTGATTCCATAACAGAAGAAACACGAAGCGAGACACCTCATGAGAGATAATATACCCACAAAGCGAGAAACAAACTTATGAATTTACATTTTTAAGTGAGAAATTAGCAGCTAGATAGTTTGCGTTACTGCTGATTGTCTAATATATATTTTTTAAAGGAATCTTTTAAATTTAGAAATATTATAAACCTTAAACTCGGATGGAACGGCATTATAATGAGAGTACATTTGGTATGAAAACGAGCGCCTGAAAGACTCAGTCGTTAAATGAGGAACATTAAGTAAACCTCTTTTTCTAATATTTACATTATGGACAACTGAACGATACGTAATTTTGCGGTGTAGATAGGAAGGTTTCCTGTCAAGAATTATTCTATGGCATAAGGTAATAAAATGAAACTTTCTTCTATTCTTCATATGTAACCACCCAATATCCTTCAATTTATTATATACTTGTTGTCGTCTTCTTATTCAAAAAATCATACGTAGGCATGAGTTTTGAACTTTCAGAATCTTATGTTCATATAGATGAGTTAGATTAGGTCCGTACAAAGCATCTGCATAATTGAATAATGATAGCACAAGTCTTTCACAGAGATATTTTTTTACATGCAAAGGAAAAAGGTGTCGATTACCATATATCATTTTATTATTACAATAAGCGCGTTGTAACAACCTATTTATATACCTTTCAAATTTCAATTCAAAATCTAATATAACACCTAAATTTTTGCTTCACTCACCACTTCCAATTCTTCATTACCAATAGTAATATTCACTACATTCGATAAATGTTGTCTGTTTCGCTTAGTGCCAAACAACATGAATGTAGATTTTGTTGTGTTTATAAGTAGCCAGTGTTCAGTAGCATAACAGATGAATCCATCTAAATTGTTGTTGACAACGGCACAGACGTTATCCACATGATCAATATCCTACTGGGTAACTCATTCCATGCCACTTCTATCTCATATAGAAGAGCCATCAGAGTTTGAGGAGGACACTGTAAATTTCTTAATCTTCTAACAAGGACACGTGTTCAATTGGGACAAATCCGGGGATCTTGAAGGCGAGATAGAAGATGAATGTGAGCCTGTTGGAAGTAGTCCAAAGTTTATCTGGCTATATGTGGCCGAGCGTTTTCTTGCTGCAAAGTTGGATTTTGAAGTGTCTTGAGAAGGAATCAGATGAGGTTCCAATATTTCTTGAATGTTTCTATGTGCATTCATATTGCCCCTGATGAAAACTAAAGGTGGTCCTAAGCCATAAGCAATGTCACCCCTTATCATAACTCCTAACATTGCGATGTACATGACACTCAACGGAAAATTGAGGGTTATACGTTCCCCTAGCCTTCTTCTTACCTTCGCTCGACCATCATGTATGTCTAGGCAGAACCGGAATTCATCACTGAAGATGATAGTGTTCCATTCGTGATTCCACACTAGTTGTTCTTGGCATCACTGAAATCAGTTTCTTCGATGTTCTAGAGTTAAACGTAACAACAACTGAGGTATGTATGAAAACAATTTAAACATTCTTATCCATCTATGAACACTCCAAGGACCCCTTCATATTTGCAAACTAAAGATTAGCTATTGCCCTTGACAATGAGAAACTATCTCTTTGAGCTAATAACCTCAGGAGACGATTTTAGCTCTCTGTTCTCCTGCTCACTCGTTCTGTGCTTCTGGATCTTAGTGTTCGGCCTTCTTGGTGCCATACGTGATAACATCTGACAACAGTAACCACACTCCTGTTCATTCTACCAGCAAATTCTTGGAACGACATCCCAGCCTCCCGAAGACCAAGAATTCGACCTCTCTCGAACTCGGTTAGCTGCATAATTTTCAGTCTAGGCATGGTGAACTCTTGTAAATTATTCTAAGACAACGTTTAAAACCACTGCACTCGAATAAATTCTGTATTCTGACATGGGAATGGAGTGGTTTGTGCAGTATCTACAACAAAAGAATAATTGAATAATAACAGGAATATTTAACTGATAGCCCTCAAATTCTAATCTTGTATAAGACATTTATAATAAACATATATATGAAATATTTTTAACGTAAAATAATATTTACTGGGTGTTCGGGATTTTATGTCCCTAAGTTATTTTGAATACTCCTAACGTTTGCTAATTATTGAATACATTTAATTATATTTAATATATCACGATACTCACTTAACTAATATCTTATTACAGGGTGAATTACATTAATAAATAATATTTGAATTTCATTTAATAATGGCATATTCTTATATTATATTAAATTTAAAACAAGTATTTGTTGTAACTTTAGATACCTTTATGATTATAACTAAAAGTGGCAACATTGCTCAAACTTTCAGTACCTGTTTTATGTGTCAACCTATTTATCGAATTTCGAATAGGCTGTAGTATCGTAGTGAATAATGTCAAACGTGATTTGTTTATGAGAGCGGCATTACGAGTAGAGAGTAAACATTTAGCTCTTTCACTGTCTCGACCCTTACTTCGTGGAATATGTTCATATTAGTGTTTTTAAATGAAACTCAAGGTCTCTAGTTAATTCCACATTATATTGTGGAATTAACTAGAGACCTTGAGTTTCATTTAAAAACACTAAATTTAGCTCTTTAGTTTTATTGTGTTATTCTCATCTCATCTCAATCTCATCCATATAGGACCACTGCGACTTTTCACAACGCCTAGCGTCGAAAGCTGAGACAAACATTGCTCAGCTTTGCAAGGAGAGCATACCTAGGGATAGATACAGCTCACCTTTATAGTTTTGGATATGGAGATGCTCAAGTTCGTATCAATATCATTATTCTGACGATGATATTCAGTTATCGAAACAATTGTCAATTTTTTAGAACTTCCCACATTTTTCATTATATTGTGGAATAAGCTAGAAACATTGAGTTTCATTTAAAACACTAATATCAATAGCTATATTTCTAATAATAGATTAACTTATATATTACGAATACATATAACTTCAACCGAAAACTTTAATCACTATCATTTGTATCCAATACCAATTGTTAATCAAGGTCGATTAAACGCAGTAATTTCTAGAAAGACCTTTTTGTTAAAAAACAATAATCAATACGCATTTATGAGTGAACCCTGTCCTAAATTCTATCCAACCAATCAGTACTTCTGCGAGAACATGGAACTACAAGACTCCGCTTGCTACGAAACACGAATCGTCATCAATCATCCATTCTTCGAGAAACTAGAAGAAACAAACGATTGGATTGCTATTTTCCAACAATTACTTTAAACTGCCAAAACCAAGAAGAAGTAATAGAAGTTACCGGCACCTACCTTATCAATATTACACTAGATTGTTGGTTGAAATCTAGCCAAATTAAAATCTTAAATAAAAACGACACCGAAATTCCTGGGCATCGCATTTTATTTCCAGAATTAAAATTTGACACATCATATGCACCTACGAGTACTACCAGTATCAAATTACAAGAAATCAACCTAGACGATCTACAAGAAATAAATCAAAACTCGCCGATAACGATCCTGAATTAAATTTTCAAGAAATCTACTCAAGGCCCAGTTTATGGACAATAATTATTTATTGTCTTCTTATTCTATTTGGAGGAACCATAGTTGGCAAGAACCTTCATTCCCGGTGGATGCAACCAAGGGAAGACCACCCTAATGATCTGGCTAGTGTTCAACTTCCTCGCTAGTCCTCGAAGTTGAATTTTCAAAGAGAGGAATTATCTCACCACTCCTTATGAGAATCGCAGACTCAGCACCCTCATTGCCAAGGATTTGCTAATCTTTAACTGGTAACTCGCGATCCCTGAGACCGAGGAAAATTTGTTTCTCGTTTTAAAACGCAACGCATCTCTTTCTCGCTGTGCGCCGCCAGGTACCTTTTACCCTTATCCTTGGCCACTTAGTATAGCATCGTTTTCTGTGTAGTACGTTTCGTTTTTCTGCTTTGCAAAGTGGCGGTGTGAGACACCGACGTTACCAAACCCGTATTTTTTTGGGGTAAACATTAAATGCTTTTTTATTTTGTTTTTGCTTATAAAATTACATTTTAGTTTCTACTAATCAACTATGTCTTACGAAAAAGAGCAAGAGGCATTTCAAAAATTATTTGATGAGATGAGGTCCCAACTGATTCCGAGGCCGGCGAACCAGAAGATGATAATGTTAGTTCTTGTGTGGATAGGTGTATAAGTTTGTGTTAGTTTGGTTTAAATGTTCATTTATCTATGGACACCTGAAGGAAAATATTGAAGTAATTATGTTGTTTTGTTCATCAGTTAAGAGTTTTAGCATTCGTTTTTGTATTAAGAAGTATATTTTTTTTCCAATTTTCAAATATAAGGTTACCAAAATTTCAATTGATTATTTATTAATAAGATTTTTATTATAAAAATAACAGGAAATACATCATAGCATATTTTAAAGCATCGGAACTGTTACAGGGCCAACAACTAAGATATATTTTTTTTAATGAAAAAAAAGAGACGTGAAAACAAATCGGATCTAAAATTGGTCTCATAGACCGACGTTACCAATTATGTACCAATTTAACCACGTTACCCACGAAAGGTTAAAATCGTATAATTTTTCATTTTAACTGTTTTAATATCTGAATTGTTCACTTTTGAGCCAATCTTTGTAGATATCAGATGCATTTTTACTGTAACAATTAATTTTGAATAATAAAATAATTTTTAAGAAACTTTGAAACATTTCTCGTACCTCTTAAACCGTTAATTTTATCGAGATGTTACAAGAGGACTAGGTATATCGAAAAATGTTCATTGTTGCATTTATAACTGAAAAAAGTTATATTTTCCAAAAAATCCCCGCATCCACCATTGAACTCACACCGTACCTGAGTTTACAAGTATAGTGTAGGCATGTTTATCACGCCAAAAAATATGAAATTTTATAGGAAATTCAGTATTCAATGTTTACTATTGTTACGCCCTCTATGTTTACTAAATCATAGCTGTCTAGTTGTAAACATGTAGCAGGAATCTAAAATTATTTATCTTGACGGTCATATATCGGAGCACGACTGCACGAAATATATGACACATGACAAGGGTGACATAATGAAGAAGAACGTGTTATTTTTCATCTATTGAATTGTACTGTTACTGTTTTTATAATAAAATAGTTACAAAAACTGTATAAAAGTTGTCGTTATTACAAACAATATCTAAAAGGTTATGGACCTAGAATCGCGGCCAATCTAGAAATCCAGAGAGAAGAAAAGCGACCTGAAATCAGTGACATGAAATCGTTTTTATTGTTATCACGAAAAATAAAAAAGAATTTCGGGAATATCAAGCTTCTCTGTTTCAATTTTGGAGAAAAACAATTTCAATAAATGGTGGTTCAGAATTCAAACAATTCTGAGACGACAACTATGCGAGGAAATTTTGGAAACGGAGCTGAGTGAAACGGCAACTGAAGCAGAAAATAAGTACTGGCATTAGAAAGACACAAAAGCCCTATCAATCATAGTTTAGGGACGTCTGATTAACATTTTGACGTTGTCAAAGACTGCAAAAGTGCAAAACAACAAGTTGAAGCTCTATAAGCTGTATTTGCCAGGTTATCAACTAGGAGAAGACTCATCAATCCAAAGTCAGCAGTAGCATCAAGCCTAGCACAATTCAACGCTATTTTATTTTTTTATATATTTAAAAATGGCTGGGCTTTCTTAGAATTTTTCATCAGTCCATAGAACTTCCAATATTGAAAAAAAAAGAAAAATAATTTGCAGCACAAGTACCATAAACCTAGCACCATTCAGTATAACTATTATTTTTTTGAATTTCGAAAAAGTCTGGGTTAACTTTACCCACATCAATTCGGTTTGTATAACTTCATATATTTATACAAAACTTTCATTTTCCTTTTTTATTGGATTTTCCTACATCATAAAACATCCCATATATAATATTTTTTATTATTATTATTATTATTATTATATAATATAACCCCAAAATTTTCCTCAACGTGGCGACTTCAGACAGAAATAATGTTAATCAATGAATGTATCATATAATTTATGACACAACAGAAAATATAGAAAATTATAATAATACGTTCTCTATCTTCTCGCAATTGTCTTGAAGGTCATTATTAACCGAGTTGTTAACAAACATAATAAGTACGTTGTCATTGTTAGTTACTTCCGGTGACATTTCATTATTCATAACAAATCCAAAAGGTAATTTGCCATGTAACGTATGAGCAACCATCATAAATAATAGCAAAACTATTTCCCATATCTGTTAAAGGGAAATGCTAGATTTTTTATATGTACATAAAATCTACTATTTTATAACAATTGATTTCAGGTATATCCAAACATGTCTAAACAGGTATATAATTATTAGAAAACGTTTCATCTAATAGGCGAATTTGGTAAAAATGTGTTCCTATCGAGCGTTACTTTTGTTTCTCTGGACATATTATGACAATATATGATTTTGGTAGTGGTTTAAGTGGCTTCAACTATGGTAAGTGAAAGTCATTCCATTGGTCAAAATGGTTTTGTTCTTGAAAGTAAAAACTATTCCGAGAGTTATTTTAGCGTAGAATGCAAATTCAGGGCGAGACTTGGCCCGTCACCTCGGGATCCGGAGATATTTGAAGTTATGTACTCAAAGACAGCGTTTTTAGCTATGTAGAATTAAATTGCGATTTCTCCTCTACAAGCGAATTTCAAGTTACGAGTTACGCCCCATATAGCAACATCGGCTTCACCGCCTTAACATATATCTTCCTTAGTGTGTTTGGTTTGCGTCCCCAGTCGCGGCTGGCTATGATAAAGAGTTTATGCCCTATGTCTGCCGATTTTTGGCGAATTTGTTTTACGTGTTCTAACCATAGCTGGCTTTTGTCGATAGTCAGTCCGAGGTATTTGATGTTGTCCTGAAATGTTATGTTGGTGTCCTGTATCTTTAGTCTGGGTGGTCGTGTTTGTTTATGTGGTGTGAACATGGCTACCGTTTTCGTGTCGTTGTAAGTCAGTTTGTTTACCCGAGCCCAGTGCTCGCACGCCGACCAGACAGTCATCCACTTTTGCTCGACGGTCTTAATCGAATTACCTGATAACAGTACTATCTGGTCGTCGGCGAACGCCTGGATCAGGTCACTGTCGTCTGTCTGCCCTGTGTCGTATATGGTTGTAAACCAGCTTTCCATAAGGAGAAGCCAGAGTATAGGTCCAAGGCTCGACCCTTGTGGGCAGCCACGTTCTGTTATGTCTCTTGTGTCTTCTGTCTGTATTTATCTGTTGTGTAAGAAGTCTTTGCACAGTGTCTCAGTCTCAGTATTCTCCGGCGTGTTTGCTGTGTTTAGTGCATGTATTATTGTAGGTATCCAGGCATTGTTAAAAGCGTTCTGTAAGTCGAGTGTAATGATCACTGTATGTAGTACGTAAATAATCACACAGCATTGTTATCAAAAGCGTTTATAATTTGAGCAAAAACATATATTGAACTGTAATTACCTACTGCGAAAAAATTAATTTGTCATTAACAAAGTTATCAATTGGCAAACTTTCATTGATAAATCAGTAAATAAAAACATGAACTGGTACCTCCGAGAAAACTTGTGGAGTACCAGGGGATCCTAATATATTGTAATGGTCAACAGTGCAGCGTGTTTTTCGGTAGTTAGTCGAACGAGACCTAGCATTACCTTGTGATGGTGGTTAGGTGTGAGTTTCTCGTTATTTGCATCAATAAAACAGAAAACTTGGTCGAACTGCTACATGTTGTACCAGGGCTGTCGTGGAGATGTGATAGCTGTAGGAAAAATTGCTTATTAATTAATGCTGACAGTTTGCAGAATCTATTTGAATCTATGTTGAATGACACCATATCATCTTTGAAAAATCGACTGAACACTGAAATCAAGAGGCAAACATCTAAAAAGAACTGTCTGTGGGTATGGTGTACACACTAGATATAAATTGAGTGAATGTAAAAGACGAGTGTATATATTTATTGAATCCAGCTAAGCGCTTTTGGCCATTAGGCCATTATCAAAGCTGTCGTCATAAAAATCGTTTTTATCGACCTTCTCTCGTCTCGTCTCGCTTCTCTCGTGATTTAGACCAAATATAGTAAAAACCAAGCTAAATTTTAACGCGTTGAGGTTATGTTCTACCATATTTGACTTGAATTGTGTGCAATATATGTCAAATATAACAGAACCTAACCTTAATGCGTTAAAACTTTGCTTTGTATTTACTACAGGGTAGCCCATTAGTGCGACAAAGGTCAATATCTCCTGCACCAATAAAGATAGCAGAGAAACGTTTGACGAAGCTTATTAAGGGTTAAGAGGTGCCTGTTATAAAATTATTTTTGTCTATACAGGGTCCTTCAAAAAACCAGCACGGTAAAAAAATTCCATTTATTAAAATGGAACACCCTGCATATTTTTAAATTTTCAGATTCTATCCGCACTCTTTGCCCTGTGTGATGGTGTGGACCACACCGAAACGTTGTCGTTGATTTATTAAACACAATTTGTCCAAAAAGCTGAAATCTGACCTTTATTTAAAAAATTGAAATCTTTTTTTATTTTCTCTTAATGATATAGGAGCCACAGATGTGGAAACACCTTAATAGAAGCATTTCAAGCAGGGAGAGTCAAAATGCTGAAGCATTATTATAATACGAATTGGGTTTATTGTGCGGCGTTGGTATTAGATTCGAGGCACAAAATAGAGACATTTAATTTGACCCCGTGGAGAAGACAAATTAAAGAAGGATCTTTGAAAAAATTTGACGAAATCTTCTATTCATTTTAAATAAAACCAACAGCTACTATCGCCACTGCGATGGAAACAAAAACAAAGAAAGATTCATCATCAACAAGTAGTGACGAATTTATGGCTGGCTTATATAAAAAACCGAGCATTAACATCAACAAGATTGGTCAGTTCCAAAAATGTCTTGCGTAAGACAGTATTGAGACAAATTGTTAATTTATCGATATAGCAGCTATTTTCGTCTCATCATTATCTATCATCCATTTTGATTAGTTGTGTTTTACATTTGCTGTCATAGGATTTTTTTTTGGTAACTTAGGTTATAGCATAGATTTAAACTTACCTATGTTTGTTGATGTATTATATATAATTTTTTTTTGTTACGATATTATCCTTGTGATTAGACCGCAAGGTCTGTTTGGATGAATGAATAAGTGAGAAAATAAATAAATAAATAAAAAAATTAATAAATAAACGACAGAGAGGTAGTAAGAGCCGGATATCAAAAATATATAGACGGAGAAAGAGCTGGTTGAGATACCAATATTTTAAAATGGTGGGGTGACCATGAGGACATCTTTCCAAATCTTGCTGAAATGGCTAGGGATATATTAGCCATACCTGCTACCAGTGTTCCTGCTGAAAGACTGTTTTCAAAAGCACGACTCGTAATAGGAAAATATAGGAACCGTCTTAACGCAGAATCAGCGAGAACATTGTTATGTTTAAACTCTTGGTATTCGTGTAGGGTTAAGAAAAATATTTTTCAAAAAATGATTATTTTAAATTTAAAGTTTTTGGTGTTCCTAATATATGTATAAGTATTAACTAAATGTAGGTAATAAAGGTTTTTTTCAGCCTAATTTACTTTTTATACATCATTATATGAACCGTTTTTGTATCTAGGTATCTATCTGTAATATATTCTAGTTCATTAGTAAATTTTATGTTAACTGTTGCAATATTTTTTCTAACACTTCAGAATAGAAATTAATTATTAAAATTGGCGTTTTATAATTTTTGATAAGATTGCATTTTTCACCGTGCTCTTATTTCGCATTTATACAGTGTGGTCATTTGAGTGTGCAACCACAATGATGTACGTTTCAACACAAATTATAGATAATCAGGAAATTTTTTGAAATATTTTTAGTACCTACGC
The DNA here is from genome assembly GCA_963921935.1 of Galeruca laticollis. Lineage (NCBI taxonomy): Eukaryota > Metazoa > Arthropoda > Insecta > Coleoptera > Chrysomelidae > Galeruca > Galeruca laticollis. Next base: position 78,657,965 of record OY998183.1, read on the forward strand.
CTATGGTTGCTTCAAATATTATATTTTTCCTGTTTTCTACCTCAATTTCATTCTATCTCAAGCAAAAATTGAGATAATATTTAAAAAAGCCATAAGCCTACTGAGAATATTTTAAAAAAGTTCCTGATAATGTATAATTTGTGTCGAAACGTACATCATTGTATTTGAGGTAATATGTACTCAAAAATTAATATAAAAAAATCTTGGTTCGTATTTAAAAATATGAAGTTGACCATGATATCTCAGAGATTTATATCAAATGATATAAAAAAGGTAACGGTAGTTTGCAAAAATTAAAAGAATACATAGATTCTATTTCAAGAACGTTGTCCTAAAATTAAAACCCTTCGAGTTGAAAGGAATTCGTTTTAGAGGTTTTCAACAAATCTCCCGTATCTCAGAAATTGAATACAATTTTACAACGCGGTTAGTGAATACATAAACATTTTTATTGTGCTAATTTCGACAATGTATGCCTGTCACGAGTTATTTGACTGCAAATAATTTTATCCAGCGATAAAACGTCATAATAATAATAATATGTTTGCAGTCGAATAACTCGAAAACCGCTGGTCCAACTATAGACATTATATATATTTTTACAAAGACGAATTTAAGAAGACTTCAAGAATCTCCAAAAATTTAACGTTTATTGCTCGAGAGAGATCGAGAGGAACAAGAATTCCTCGACGAGAGAATGTATTTCTCTCGTCTCGTCTCGTCTAGGTAGACTAGAGAAAATGGGTCTCTCGTCTCGGCGGCAACACTACGTGTTAACAATACCCAATTTAGCAAGGTGATATGGATATTTCCCATGCTGGGATTTCAATCTCAAAATTGTGGATACATAAAATTTGGGAACATTATAATCATTTATATATGACTGTAGTGATGGAAGTTGAGGGTATAATAAAAAATATTGATTTGCGGATTTTTGAGCGAGTTCAATCCATTTTACTTTCCATTTCTGTATAGTCCTTTGTTTTAGAGCTGTTTTAATATTCTTCTGAGTAGTGTAATTTATTTGTACCCCATCAATAATAGCATCCTTAGCCAACTGGTCAACTATTTAATTGCCTATAATACCTATGTGACTTCACCCAAATAAATGTGACGTCTATATTACACAACCATTTTTTAATATTGCATAAAATATCTGATTTACGTTTATTTAGGTGGTTATTTTTAATTGCTTCTAATACTAGTGTTTTTAAATGAAACTCAAGGTCTCTAGTTAATTCCACAATATAATAAAAGTTATTGAAAATTCTAAAAAATTGACAATTGTTTCGACAAATCAATATCATCGTCAGAATGACAGAAGTTACATTTCCTTTTTCTGCCTACCTGATGCTTAGTAGTTATATTTGGCTAGACCAAGAAGTAACCTAACTTGTGATTGGCTTAATATATGTTTATAGAAAAAAGAAGAAGATGTGATATTACAAATATTGAAGCTTAGATATTATTAGCCCTATGGTGATATCCTGGATATCATTTTTCCAATTAAGATCAGTATAATTGTGCAATGATATAGAAAACCAGGAAAACTATATCTGCTGATCTTTACAATTATCACTTAAGAAGACAGTTTATTAGTGGAGAATTCCCTAGATTTAACTGTTCATTGACAACTTCATATTGTGGGTTTCTTAAATGTCTTCGTATTTCCAGTTCTTCAAGGAAATCCAGTTCTTGTTTCTTTTCACAAATATGCAGTACTTCTAGTTTTGTGTTAGGTGTCAATGAATGATTGGTGTCAAGTAGATGTTTTGCGTAGTGGGATTTATCTGGTTGTTTTAATCTGTATGCTCGTAAGTGCTCACTGTATCGTATTTTAAAATTCCTAAGGGTCTGACCCAAATAGACAGCATTACATTCTGGACATTTGAGTTTATATATACCTGACTTCTTTAATAGTGGTATTTTTGTTTTTACATTTAACAATTTTGTACTAACTTAACTTTCTGTTTTGAAAGAAATTGTTGTATTCGTTGCTGAAGATATTATCTTTGAAATATTATTAGAAATATTTCCTGCATATGTGATGGTTTTATAAGTTTTAATTTCATCAGCTTGTTTAGGATATATTAGTTGTAATGCCACTTTTTCCTCTTTTTTACTAATTAGCTTATTTATCATATCTAATGGATAACCGTTAGATGTTGCTATTTGTCTAATTGTATTAATCTCTCTATCAAAATTACATTTGTTCATAGGAACTGAAAAAGCTCTATGTATCATTGAATTATATGCTGCTAGTCTGTGTGACACAGGGTGGTTAGAATTGAATGGAATTGTTACATTAGTTTGTGTTGGTTTTCGGTAAATTGAATAATCAAGTACATTATTAACTCTTTGAATTTTTAAATCAAGAAAATTGATTGAGCTATTTTCTTCAATTTCTAATGTAAATTTAATTTTCGGGTGTAAATTATTGATGTGGTTGAAAAATACATCTAATTGTCGTTCACTACCCATAAAACAAGCTAATATGTCATCTACATATCTATACCAAAATAAAATATTTTTCGAAATATTACTTTCAAAGATCTTTCTTTCTAAATTGTCCATAAAAATGTTTGCTAAAATAGGTGATATAGGGCTTCCCATTGGTAAACCTTCATTTTGAATATATATCTTATTGTCAAAAGTGAAATAATTCTGATTAGTGCATACATCAAATAAATTAAGTATATCTGATATTATTCCTGGATTAATATTTTTATCTTCTAGTAATTTTCTTACAAGTATTAGACATTCTTTAGGAGGAATTTTAGTAAACATGTTAGTAACATCGAACGATATGAGTTTATAGTTATCTTGTAAGTGGATTACTTTCAACTTTTTGATTAGTTCTATTGAATTTCTAATTGAGTACTGAGATTTATATCCGTAAGTATTGAGTATATTGTTGAGCTTATTTGCCAATATATTATTAGGAGCATTAACATAAGAGACTACAGGTCTAATTGGTTTCGTTATTTTATGTAATTTAACTGTTCCATATAATTGTGGACAATGAGGATTCTTATGTATGATAGACCTCTTTTCGTAATCATTTAAAAGATAATTTGAATTATTAACAATATTCCTTACATTATTAGAAAACTTCTTTGTTGGGTCTGTTTTAAGAACTTCTACATCGCTGGATTCTTTAAAGTTATATACTTTGGAATTGTAATTTTCAGTGGTCAAAATGACAGTAGCGTTCCCCTTATCAGATTTTGTAACTGTTAGGTTATTATTCTCAATCTTCTTTTTTATTGCGTTTAAAACTGAGATGTCTTTTTTTGTTCGACGTTTAACTTTTGAAGGTTCAATATTTTTGATTAAATTGGCAATTTTTATTTCTCATAAAGAAAATTATTTGAATTAGATTTTAAAGCTATTTCTGACTCTGTAGCTATAATTTGTTTAATATTATTCGTAAATTTAGGTGGTATGCTGTACTTTAAACCTTTATTAAAAAATTCTATTTCACTATTTGTAAAATTAGTGTCTGAAAGGTTTTCAAATCGTGGTGCAAAGTGTGTTGGTATGTAGGTACTTACAGTTTCATGATGTTTGGAGTGTATTGAATTTTATGTTGTGTGTGTTCAAGATTCTGTAGCTTCTTTTCTTGTTTCTTAAATTTCATATGCTTCATCGTGCTGACATTTTCTCTAATTTTGTCATCCAAACAGTCAAATTCTACTGGATGTAATTGGAATGTGAGTTCTGAATGTACAACTTTTATGTAGTTGTCTAAGGAGTCTCTAACTTTGAACCATTTCTTACATTCTTATTTTATCCAAACTCGTTGACCACATTTTATAGCTTTTTGTGCTTGTGGTGTTTTAGTGTGACATTTTATATTCACATAATTTGGTATTACCTTTTTTCTAAGGTATTCTTGGTTAAACCAAATGTTTTGTGATGCTTTGTAACGTTTTTGTAGTAACTTCTGGTACAGTCGGGTCAAATCTTCTCTCGAAGATTTTTTAATGAAATTGACTGTCTCGACCCTTACTTCGTGGAATATGCTCATATTAGTGTTTTTAAATGAAACTCAAGGTCTCTAGTTAATTCCACAATGAAATTGACTGTCTCGACCCTTACTTCGTGGAATATGCTCATATTAGTGTTTTTAAATGAAACTCAAGGTCTCTAGTTAATTCCACAATATAATACAAGTTATAGAAAATTCTAAAACATTGACAATTGTTTCGATAAATCAATATCATCGTCAGAATGACAGAAGTTACATTTCATTTTATGCCTACCTCATGTTTAGTAGTTATATTTGGCTAGACCAATACTGATTTTGAATCACTTATAATCACACCCTGTTTGATTTTATTGATATTTAAGTATGTTATGGCTTTTTCTATGGCTACCAATTCAACAGTAAATATGCTACAAATATTTGTTAATTTATATTTTTCATATATTTTGTGGTTTAAAACATATATAGCACATCCTACCCCTATATCTGTTTTTGAACCGTCAGTGTAGATGACTGTGTGTTCTATATAGTTACCAACACTAGATTTCAGGAGAATATTGCTGATTTGTACCGATTCTGAGTAATGGGGTAATATGATCTTGGGATAGTTCATAAAAGTTGTGTAATCGGTTGTGTATATAGGCAAGAGATTGCTTCTATTACCATATGATTGATATTTTTGACATTCAATGAAGGCATCTGAGAGAGGAGGTGAATTTTTCTTATTGTATGCAAATACTTTATCATTTCTACAATTTCTTGATTCGAAATCACTGAACTATGAATAGAATTTTATTTGGAAAATGTAATGGAATTTTCAATATTATCAATCAACGTGATTGAATTTTGACAGTGCAAATTGATCTATGAAATCGTGCTATAGAAGGTAATAAAACTATTCAAAGGCATTATTTTATTTTTTATCGATATATGGAATTGTTCCAAATTATTTTGTAATTTCTGTTGTTCTGTCGTTAATTATTTATTATAAAGATCGATTAATTTCTTATTTAAGGATATTTGCATATTAACTTCGTCAATTATTTTTTTTGGTTTTGTTATAATATATTTATCGCATTATCGTATTCCTCTTCATCATCTGAATCAAGAGTACCAAAAAGCCATTTATCAATTTTTCCAACAGAGTTTATTAATCCACTGTTTGCTTTAATATGAGGATAAATACTTCTAGAAGATAGCTTAGGAATGTTTTAAAGTGAATGAATTTCCAGGTAATTTCTTTCAATACCATTGTTAACATTAGTAAATAGAATTCTGTATTTATGCACTGTATATATTAAGACATTTCTATATTATACCTTCATTCATTTTGACAAAGCTACTGTGTTAGTGAAACGCGTCAACAAGTTTAAATTGAACATTAGTTCAAATAAATGAAGATATAAACAAATTATATTGTTTTATTTCATTGTTCAGTATGGATCTTCATCAAGTAAAAGCCTCATCTATTCAATTTTTGATCTTTTAATTCGTTCTATTGTTAATTTAGTTTCATTTCTGTAACGTGTTACAAGATTATAGTTTTTAATCTATACTATCTACAAAATATTTTCTTCACTTGTTTAAATATTGTTTAATCAAACTATATAAAGTGTGGCCAGCCTTTTTTTCTAGCAAATTTGGAGTGTATTTTTCAGATTTTTGTATGAACATTTTAGTGTGGCCACCTCCACCCCTCTAAGCCACCACAGTGCTCTCAAACGATTTTCAGTTTGCTAACATGCAGTCATTATTTCCTTAAATTACTGACTGCCATCCAGCAAACTGATCGTTCTCTTTTTCTTTCATTGACATGAATCTACATCGTCTGCTGAAACTCAGTTATTGATAATCTGACACGTATATATAACTTTTTTATTGCTGTATATCGATTCTTCATGAATGTTAATTCCAAGAAAAATTAATGTGTCAATAAATGTACAATATAATCAATTTTGAATGAAAACTTTTTTTATGAATATTTATTCTACAGAGCTGTGAATGAAATCTTAAGCTCCATTTTTTCAATAGGCCATCTATGTTTTGTGATTGTCTCGTCATCAATCATTGTCCATGATGAGGATTTTTTATCTTTCACCATACTGTAACGATGACTATCAGATATGTGATTGCCTACATGAAATATGGCACTTGTCGGCGTAAATCTGTTTTTGCAAATCGATATTCACTTACCATTTGGTGTAAACATCTTCTCGCGTTCACAATTTTTTTCTTATGATGATCCTACCCTCGTCGTTAACTTTCCCTCTTATTTATTCTCTTAATGTCAGAATAAAGGCGCTAAATTCATCTTTTGAAAACTTTCATTTAATTAATCAGTCGACACCAGCGCCATCTCAGTACCTTACAAGTTTTAAACTACTTTATTGCAATTCATGTTTAATTAACTCAGCCATTCATTGTAGTAAATCTCTATTCTATGGAAGTTCAGATTGCGCCTGTATTTTTTTCTCTCGCACATTTTCATGGTTAAATTCATACCCCAAACATACATATTTCTTCCATGTTTAGTGTGCCACGATATCTGACGGAAACTACGCGCATTTTCATTACGTGATCACCAAGTGTGATCAGTAGTTGAGCACTTGTAAAAAATTAGTGAAAATTACAAGTAGGGCAAGTGCAGTTTGCCCAAAAATGACGTCACAAAACTTGGCGAGGGCATGCTAGTTCACTTGATTGCACTAAAAAGTGCGTCTTAAACCGATCATCCATTCAACTGCTAGTGCAGTGTTTCTAACCCAACTTTCGGTCAAAAAGCGGAAAACAAACAAACAGCAACGAGCAAGACACCTTATGAACATGAACAGCAGCATGGGAAATATATATTTTAAAATAAATGAAACATACAAATTAACTCTTTAAGTAGAGAGAAAAAACTTTAATGAAAATATAAAAATTTCTTTCAACGAAAAATGGTACATTTTCAACTTTATCTGAATATTTCGTATCATATTAGTAGAATCGAGCATCTTGATTGTTTCTTCAGGACTTATCAGAAACATTTCTTCATACGAACTATAGAATCGGAAGATGGAAGTAATTCGTTTAGCATTGCTTATTCGAATTTTTTTGTATTTGGCGCCACTTAAAACTGAACTGACAGGACTACACCGTCTTTCATTTCAGGGCAAATAATATTGAACTGAAGGCGCACCCCGACAGTGCCGCTTATAAATCGAACACATGAAACTGGAGGAGTGCAACTCTGACAACAGTAATCGAACTCAACTTTTGAACTGAGTGCGCACTCACTTTAGCCGGAGCAGGTAAATCGAAAACGCTATAAGTGTACTTATTGAAGGTGGGTCATCATAGGCAGATTTGAAGCGGACTCAATTTGACAGCGCAATACGATCGTTCCGGCATACTGGATCCTGACTAATTCTGTTTATTCCGTTCCAGCGTAGACAGTTTGTTTACAAATAAAGCCTAGTTGAAAGTTGTTTGATTTTGTATTTTTTATTGTGTCTTCAGTTGAATACTTATAAAATAGAAAGGAATATGTACCTACCTAATTTGGCAATCAAATTATCGAAATGTCCTTCATGAAGAAGATCTGCCATCAAGCGCAATCTAGTAAAGTTACATTAAATTCATTCATTGTAATAATAAATAATAGTGATTAGTAGAACAAAGAGATTTAATAATTTAAGTAGTTATCGAACAATTATTTAAAGAATATGGATCAATAATAGTAATAGTACTGCTTTTCGAAGAGTTCATAATACAATTATTTATTGGATTCACCTAGAAACCAACATCTAAAATGGAAAACCTTCTCATCAATTTTGAAAAGACTATTAAGATTCCTATTTTTGAAGTATGATTATTAAACTATACATCAAAAAAAAATTTTAAATACTGAAAGATGAAATTCGAGACCGACAACCCGGAAATTTAAATATTTTACACTTAAAAACCCCTAACTTGTTAATATTGTTACAAAAATTTTTGTAAACAACTCAATATACGTTATTTAACAATGTAAACAGTTATCGAACAATTACTTGGAAAATAAGGATCAATAATGGTAATAAAAGAACTTTCCCAAGACTTCATAATAGAATTATTTATTGATTTCACCTAGAAAACCACAACTAAAACGGAAAACCTTTTCTTCAATTCTGAAAAGACTATTCAGATTTCTATTTTTGAAATATGATAATTGAACTATACATAAAAAAAATTAAAATACTGAAAGATGCAATTCGAGACCGACAACCCAGAAATTTAAATATTTCTCACATTTAGAAACCCCAAACTTGCTAATGTTGTTACAAAAAAATTCTATAAACAACAAAATATACGTTATTTGATATTGTAAATAGTTATCGAATAATTACTTTGAAGAATAAGGGTCAATAATGGTAATAAAAGAACTTTCCGAAGACTTCATAATATAATTATTTATTGATTTCACCTAGAAAACCACAACTAAAATGGAAAACCTTCTCTTCAATTTTGAAAAAACTATTCAGATTTCTATTTTTGAAATATGATTATTAAACTATGCACAAGAAAAAAGTTTAAAATACTGAAAGATGAAATTCGAGACCGACAACCCAGAAATTTAAATATTTCACATTTAAAAACACCAAACTTGTTAATATTGTTACAAAAAAATTCTATAAACAACAAAATATACGTTATTTAATAAATAATTATAACTAAAGAACAAATTTGGATTCTGTGTTATCCAATTTTTGTATAAATGAATTGTTTTCAGTGAGCAGTACTGGATATACAATTAGATTCGCAGACGATACAGCCATTATTTATTAAATAGATAATTGGTATGATTTTAAATAGTTGAAAATGATCTAAGATTAATTAAGGATTGGTTTCATCCTAAATTACTTACTCTAAATTTTGAGAAACCATATTTGCCATTTCTTAATTCTAGACCATAAGAATGGCTTCACATATTTTTTATAGAAAAAACTAAAGATTATGCTCTATAAATTTAAGTGTTTAAAAAAAATATATGTATCCTGTCAATACTTGCAGATATTTTACTACGGTTTAGTGGAACGCCATCTCAGGTATGGCCTATTGTCTTGGGGATGTGCTTCCAGAACATTTATAGGTCCCTTAGAGATTATACAAAGAAGGTTTATTTAGATTATTATGTCTAATTCCAGCATGCGCCCTAGTGATTCACTGTATAATAAAAACAAAATCTTTGACTTAAAGAAATTATGTTTTCTGTGTGCATCTGTAAAATATCATACTATGAGAAATAAAATTAACTAACCTGCACAAACATATGAATCCAGAAATAAACACTTATATGTAGTTCCTATTATGACGAAATCTTTACGTCAAATTCTTCCTATTAACACAACCAAATGTTTTGTGAAGTTAATATCTGAAATATCTCTTCATTCTCGGCAATGTCTATACACTTCATATATTTTATGTATAATTATAGTGTTTCTTATTAACCGAAACAGATGTTGAGGTAAATTCATTTATCTCTGGCATATATATTTTAGTATTTATAATTAACAAATTGGCTTTCATAAGTTGTTCGGGTTACTAATGTTCAATTTGGGTTTAATACTGATTAACTGATTGTAGAATTAATTTCTATAGGAGAAATTGATAACATATTTGAAAAACTTATTTAAATTTGACGTTACAAAATGGCAACTGATGCTGTTGTGAGGACGATACAATTCGATGATTTTAGGAACGGTGCTCGAGAGCATCATTTTTATGAACTATTCGCAAATAGAGCATTCACAGGCTTGCGTATACATCACGTTGGGAACGATGTCAAAAATAGCGCCTCGGTTCGAGATTCAGGGCGGATGAAACCTAATCATCGACCACCACACCTGCAAGAAATGAATTATCAGTGGCGACAGTGATTTTCATAACGAAACATCGAAACCACACATGACCAACGTTCAACTTTAGAAATATTTTTACAAAAGTTACAACTTTTATTTTTGAGAACTGAATATCTTTTTAATAAATACATGGCAAATTATCATTGATGCTGCAAATGGAAGATCATATATGAATTATATGGCAAATGTTTGCATACTTTGCCCGTAGATAATATACTTTTTAACTAATTAAAAAAAATAGAATTACGGGGAGAGGAAAAAGACAAAATTATCGGTATAAGAGTTTCTGTCGTCTAGCGCAAAAATATATAAAACAGGGCGGAGTCGAGACGTGATATGGCGCGAGTGACGAGCAGTCACTCTTGATATTAAGTCTCATTTCTTTACCTAGTAAAATGTATCATAATTTTGTAATTGTAAATTAATTGAAATTTGTTAATACCACTGTATTTCCCTGCTCTGTAGTTGGGTTTACCCGTAGAGCAGCGTATCTATATAAATAAATAAATTAATAACTCTTTACATTGAACCCTTTGAGGGCAGACATTTTTTTACTGGTTATTTTCCCATGAAAATCTGTTCTCAGAAGTCGTTGGGTCACTGAGTACGAATATACCTCAAGGCAAGTCAATCAAACATTATTTATGTAATCACATCTCGCTGAAAATGAGGTTTTATGTATTTGGAGAAAGTTTTGAAGGATACGTGTGCTTCAAGAAGGCATAAAAAGTCTGAAACGATGCAACATCGTGATTTTTAACTCTAATTTATGATGTCATAAAGCAATAATGATGTTTGATTCGCATTCTGTGAAGATAAATACTCCAAGAACAACTCTTCAGCTTTCTTTGCGGACATGTGCTATTTCTAGATATTAGATCATAGACGAAATTCATGTATACCTAACTAAATGTTAATACTAAGCCTTTTTCTGTAGTATTAATTTTCAGTGCAGTCGTATTTTTAGAATATTTAGTACGTTGACTTGGCTATGCTAGTAATTGTGTAGACACAATCAAATTATCTTAGGTTTCCTGTTCTACTGGAAATGAACGTCTATCATCTGCTCTTTCCATTTTATAGCGAGAACACTTCCAAAGAAAAAGAGTATGTCGATGTTCGCGCAGTAACAATTTGTATACGGTTAAATTCATCAGCGATGCACTGCCATATCTAGTCTTATTAGAGAAACCGGAAAGAGCTGAAGATGCTAAAGCAGTACTACAAGAAAAACGATTGAGGGAGAAAGATATACAAATCGTCGTGAAATTCGTACAACTTTATTTTACTAGACGATATCGATATTCTATTTTATGGCTGAACCAGTTCCATTGTCTATTTACACTTCCTGCCCACATTTCAATATTTCAAGAATCCTGTTTTATATACTGTTTTTTCCATTATATATAAAAATGTATTGAGCGACGATATTTCATGACAAATATATTTTTTTTGCAATTTAAACGGAAACACTTGACGTTGCTTTTCATGCATTCGCTTAAAAACGGTTTTATAAAATTCCGTCACATCCGTAGTTAAATTTAAGTATTCGATCAATGTCGTTTGTTTTTCTTTACGAGCGGAGTCAAAAAGAAGGAATTCCTACAAAAAAGTTCTCTTTTAATGAAAAGCTCGAATTGAATGAAAAGAAATAACGTCGCAATAAAGTTCTTTCGCAATATAATTCCGTTCTACACTTTAAAATCTTTATTTTTGGAGCTTAAGCAATTTAAGAGAATTTTTATACGAAGTTAATATGCTTCAATACATTTTACACGTATTTTGCATTTGGATAAAATCAATTTTATTGAATACAGTTTACCCTTTAAGTTTATTTTTTTTAAAGCAATCCAAAAAAATCTATTAAAGATTTAAATAAATTCAGATAAATTATTGATATAATGAGTTTGATAGATCATTGACAGAGGAAATATCCAAGCGACCAAAGAACACGTTAGAGAAGTTCTTAAATTTACCGATACATCTATCGGTAAATACGGTGTCTACCAAAGCCGTTCTTAAATTTACCGATAGATTGTCGATAGAATCATCCCAGTGTTGTTAAATTCACCGATAGTTCTACCGAACATCCATCAGTTCTACCGGGCTTTAGACTCGGTAAATCTGGTAGATTTGGAAGGGGAAAGCACAATCATCAATCATATGCAATGACTATTAATAATCTTACAAAGATTGTTTATTTATTGAGTTCAATGGTTTTGTTCTGTTAAAAATTTAATACTTGTTTTTTTGTTAATAAAAATTATTATGATATGGAATTATCCTATAATGGTAAATGTTTAAAGTGATGGTGGACCTAAATACGCACGTCATGCTTTTACGAGGTGAAATTTTGTATCGAATTAAAAATTAATAAATTACAGTGTATATTTTTTTTGTAGACATGTCCCTGGTAATACAAAAAATAAAAGTTTACTTGCGTCAATACTAATAAAGATGGCTGCTGGGCTGGTCTGAAAATGATTGTCAAATTTATCTTCTTTCTTTTTTATATTTTTTTCAATCTACCATAGAATCTAACCAATACGTTCTTATAATCGTCTACCGATAGTTCAACTTCATTCTACCTGACATTTATCTGACATATCACAGGCATCTATCGATAGAGTCTATCGGTGGATTTTAAGAACTTTCCCGTTCTTCTTTTCTAAATGAGGGGGAGGAGAGACTTTGGACGTGCACTTTATGTCCTATTCTTTTGGGAATCATCAATGTATCCCTCATTCATAATTGGGTATTAACTTAGTTTGAAAACGTCAAAATTATTCAAGTGACGCTACTCCCCTCAATGACAATAATAGACTGTTCCCTTTTTGCGAATCAGCTTGTACAAAAGTACCGGGTGATCAGTTGAGGATGGCGAGCGGCCATATCTCATAAGATATTAGTCGTACAGATTTAGAAAAAAAAATTCATGATATAAGTCGCCAAGAGAAATTGCTGGAAATTATTTTCGAGTTTGTCAAACGTCTGCTAGAGGGCGTAACAACTAACACTGAGTAGAAAAATGGGATTTATATAGAATTTTGTCTAATGAAAGTATATCGATAATATCATTTTCATATTCACTGACTATTCACCTACACTTTTTGACTAAATTGTTTTGTTCTATCTATCAAAATAAAGCGGTGGGGGAGGTTCAATTTGGGCTCATATGAAAGAGCATAATTTACACTACAAAACGCTTACTTGGTTTTGACTTTTTGACTTTCGCCTTCGCCGCTAGATTGCGTTAGCTGAAATGGTAGCAAATTTTTGAGTTTTTTTATTCATTCTTACATATTTTAAAAGAGGATTTATTTTTCTAATATTCAATGAAGAAAAATTATTCATCCACCTTTTTTTTGAACCGTTGATATTGAGCAAAATATAATTTTATTACATTAAAAAATGGCACGCCACTGCTTTTTATCAAAATAAAAATCATTTTCGTAATCACTTATTAGTTGCTAACAAAAAGAACCCCCTGACTTTTTTTCGTTAGACGAACGGTTTTGGATTGAAAAAATAAGATAGGTTTACATACTGTTTAAACTAACATCGCATTTAAGCGAAGTAGGCCATGATCTATGTTATGAAAGAAAACACCAAATTGTCAATCACGCTGATATTCACTTTGACAGTTTCTGCTATTAACATCTAATTTAATGTTATGTAATAGTATATTATACACCAAGGTGGTGAAGACTATTATTATCAACCGAGCACCAAAATTATTTCGCGAGGGGCTTTGCCCCGAGCGGAATAAGGTGCGAGGTTTATAAATGTCTTCACCACCGTCATTTATATACATTTTTTCCACTACTAGCCAAATTTAAGACAAAAATCATGAATAAAGAAATGTCTTATGAAAATCATGTAGGTATAATTTAATCACACAGCAATAGAATACCATTATTCCTATAGTTCATAATCACCAATATTATGTGCAACGAATTAACGAAACCAATTATACGATCACATCCAAAAATTTCACAAAATGTGGTTATTTTTTACTTTGAACTTTGAACAATTACAGCGGTAGTGCGTTCACAACACTTGGGTACAAAGTGAGCGTTCATAAAACATTTAACATATGCTTCACCATAGAGAAAGTAATATATTTTGTCTATGTGGGTCAAGGTTAGCTACCAGTTTCTATCACAGAAGATTTTCAAATTCCACTGGTGATAATGTTTAAGGTAAAAACATTCCTCGATCCTCGTTTTCCTAAAATGAACGGAAAATAAACAACACATTTCCATGTCAAATTTTGATAGTGTCGATCTACAAATCGTTCAAACTGATTTCTCCCTAGGCGTTTACTCCGTTGTCTGACTAACACTGTTTTCGCTCCTCACCTCACCCATATATTATGAACGCACTCCTTATGTCATCAGAAATTCTTGGTTGAGCGCGAATTTTAAGCTAATGACAGTTTTATTGAAATAATTTTATTTTGTTAGGTAATTTCGAGCAGTAAATATGTTGAACACAATCTCCTGGGTATAAAAAATTATGTTGCACTAGTTTTTGTTACGCTATTATCCCTGAATTCTCAAAACATTTGAATTTGTCCATTATTGACCTAGGTTAACAATAGAAAAAATTATTAACCACTAATAGAGAAATTCAACTTCTCAGTTGGCTATATGACACAATAATTGTCAACTTCACAGCTAGTAGTGGAAAAAAAGTATTTTTACAACAAATCATGCCTTTTACGAAGGAAGAAGCATTTGATATCTTGAGAAGACGGCATTCGAGAATGGTTTTTCGTCGTTTAGCCTTACATTTAAGGCAACATGGCCAAGTGTAACCAACTCCAACTTTGAGAATAAATCGTAGAGTAAGAAGAGAAGATAACATTATAAATGTGTTGGCTTATATTCATGGAGACCCCCATTTAAGCATAAGAGAGATCTCCAGATATTTAGGAATATCCTATGGATCAGTGCAAAAAATAATAATGGATTTTAAAATGCATCCGTATCACGTCGTGATTCATCAATCCTTAAATGACTGACTTTGAACGTAGGCTCGATTACTGCTACTGGCTTAGAGATTTCATTAGGGAAAACCGTCATATTTTGTCTCAAATATTGTGGACAGATGAAGCATCTTTTTGCAGTAATGGCAGGGTAAATCTTCATAACATACATTACTGGTCGGATACTAATCCACACTGGTTACGTGAAGATTATCAGCAGGGTCGATGGAGCGTCAACGTCTGGTGCGGTGTTATTAATGGTGCTTTCATCGGTCCGCACATCTTTAATGGAAATCTAACCGGTGACATGTATTTGAACTTTTTATTGAACGATTTACCAGAAAAATGTGCCTTTAGAAGTAAGAAGAAACATGTGGTTTCAACAACTCGGATGCCCAGCACATTATTCTCGAAATGTGCAAGATTTTTTGAACAGGCATTTTCCTAACCGTTGGATTGGTAGAGGCAGTCTATTTTTCTGGCCACCACGGTCCCCCGATTCAACCTGCCTTGATTTTTATCCGTGGGGCCGAATGAAGGATTTGGTGTATAAAACTCGACCAACTACTCGAGAAGACATGATAGTCCGAATTCAAAACGCCATAAATAATATACCAAGAGCGGAAATTGAGGCAGCTGTCAACTCCACCCAGAAAAGATTGGACTAGTGCATTCAAAATAATGGACAACATTTTTAACATTTACGACAAAACTATTAATTTATTTTTAACGTTTATTGTTAAAGTTCTGGGTTCTTGTTTTTAGTGTTATTGCTCCTGCTGTTGTTGGACAGTTTTATAAGGATTTTTTTCCAAATATGTAAATTAGTATGTTTCGAGATATGGGCGCCCAATCTAACGAAAAAAAGTCATAAGGTTTTTTTTGTTAGCAACTAATAAGTGATTCTGAAAAGGGTTTTGATAAAAAGCAGTGGCATGCCATTTTTTAATGTAATAAAATTATATTTTGTTCAATATCAACGGTTCCAAAAAAGGTAGATGATTAGTTTTTTTCATTTAATTTTAGAAAAATGTATCCTCTTTTAAAATATGTAAAAATTAATATACCATTACATTTGTTTTTTTTTTAAAAAAACTCAAAAATTTGCTACCATTTCAGTTAACGCCATCTAGCGGTGAAGACGAAAGTCAAAAAGTCAAAATCGAGTGAGCGTTTTATATTTTAAATTATGCTCTTTCATTTGAGCCCAAATTTGTTAAAATCGGTCATGCGAAACGGGAGAAATCTTGGTTTTTTTAAAAAAACAATTGAACTCCCCCCACCGCTTTATTTTGATAGATAGAACAAAACATTTTAGTCAAAAGGTGTAGGTGAATAGTCAGTAAATATGAAAATAATATCGTCGATATACTTTCATTAGGCAAAATTCTATAAAAATCCCATTTTTCTACTTAGTTAGTTGTTACGCCCTCTTACGGACGTTTGATAAACTTGAAAATAATTTCCAGCAATTTCTCTTGGCTACTTTTATCATGAATTTTCTTTTCTAAATCTATACGACCAGTATCTTATGAGATATGGCCGCTCGCTACCCTTAATTGATCACCCGGTACAGAGCGTGAGGTATAGTAGTGAGTTATTACAACTTGCTCAAAAACAGTTGAATAATTAATATATAATTTAACAGGATAATATTACATAATTTATTAGATTAAGCATTATAACGAGAAAAACCTACTAACCTTCTCAGTGCTCGTTATAGGTATGCGGGTTGCCTCACGTGGTACAACCCATGCTCGCCAGTCGACTAGCTTCGAGTCGAAGAAGGGGTGGATTCTTAAAAAAAATTATTAAGTTTACAAAAGGGCGCCAGAGAAGTTTTGGCAAGCACCCAAGACTTCCTAAGTTAGCCCACAAATCCTCAGTGGGTTAACAACACTCACTACACACTCCAAAGGTTAAACTGATAGGTAAAATATAATAAGAAAATAAAAGTCAGCAAGTATCCCCTGATTGAAAATTTAATTAGTCTTTGTGGACCAAAGGTCTCTTTTCAAAATATTTATTACAATGTCACTACCAAAAATGTTACAAATAACGTCTGAGCTCAGCTGAAGGCTGTAATCTCAGAACGTAGATGGGCTGAAGGCCGAAAACTACATAAATCAAACAAATTCTAACCAATTTATCAGTTACAACTCAAGTAAATAACTGTCAAGCAGATTCTATAAACTCTGAGCAGAGCTGAAGGCTTCAAACTCAGGGTGCAGAAGAGCTGAGGGCCCCAAACTACACCGATGTCTCAATTCTAAAATTCTAGAGAATCGACCAAATTGTTCATGTACAATACCTCAAAAATACAACGATAATATATATATCAAAATCAACAATGTACAGTTACAAGGGTTCACACTTCCGCAATTTAAACCAGTATCAATATAAATATAAATAATTGCATAAGCCTAAAATTTAAATAGCAACGAGTTTAGCGTTGCTAGAGAAAATACAACTCAAAATTATGTACGGTACAAGTTATATACATAAAATCATCAGAAATAGGCAAAAAAACCCACTAAATAACGCAATACCAGGTACGTACCATAGTGTCTTAGCGTATCTTAAACTATGAGCAAAGATTTCAAATTTTTTTTTAAATATCAAGTACAAGTGTAAGCGAAATTATAGTAATTGCCGCAAAAAAAAGAAATAAAACTTTATATGGAAAACAGTAATATGTGAAGCACAAATGTGAGTTTACTAATGAAGTTGAAGAATAAAGAAAAGGAAAACTGTTCACTTATCCTTTTCCGGCACCAGAACAGTAACTGAAATTGCTCCAGAATATTCTAGCTCTCCTGGAACTGGTCTCACTGACCCATTAAATTCCAATCAGTGATTTTTTTAATGTCCACGTACAAAACCCCCCCTAAAATAGAGAAACGAATTAGCCTCTACATAGGGTTTACATTTTACCCCGGTCAAATTTTCGACGTACCCCCGTAATATCCCATTATACTGACTATATTAAAAACACCCGAAATTCGCAAATAATCATACATCATGACTTTTAACTGTATAAAAGCCACCTACACTGTGGATAAAAACTATATGACTGATTTTTTTCCGCTTAGCAAAAAAACTACGATACCAAAAAAACCCATAATAAAAAAAACTATGTCATTGGACACATCCCTGAATATTTATACAACCCCCGTGATATATTCTTATTCCGACGAAATAATAAGCAATGAAGAATATGAACTAATAAGAATTTATGAAATGCATCGAAACTATCTCGTGAAATCCAGATTACATACTCCAATACACTACGAATCAAAGCTAAAATTTCTACGTTAAAATACCTATAAAACTGTTAATTCCGAGAAAGTATTTTCAACCATTTACCTTGTTAACGAATCCTTCTAACTAATGCCGTCTACGGAAATTTACCTCAAAAACGCAATTCCTCTAAATTCTTATGGTACCCACAGTCATCGACCGATTTTGGACCAGAAACCTATCGGGTCGGAGCCGCCAGTTGTTGGTTCCAGCCGTATTCCTCTTCCCCTATGTCGGAATTGTCGGGTTTTCCAATAAAACGTTTATGGCTTCCAGAGCACATGCGAAAATTTTAAATTGAATGATGTGTGTTCACACCTTGACGGCAAATGGAGGACTGAATTTTTAACTTCGTACCGACAGCGCTGTGAATTCTCTCAGTCGACAGGTTAGCCAATATTAAATTTACGACAGCTCGGCGAATTTTTCGCGTTACCGCATTACTCAATGCACACTCCTTTAATATTGGATACATACCTAACAAGAATGTACATCTTCGAGTATATACATATAAGCAGATTCCTAGTCAATAACCACATAATATATTTTCTTATAACGCAGTTGATTAATTTCTTGATAAAGGGAGGTTTCAATTATTAGACAGTTTTCTTTAACATTCCTACCAACCCCTTATTTATAATGGCAGAAATACCCAAAATTTCCTGAGATGCTTTGTCTTTCCCTATTTAAAAGCAAACACATATTTTGGATTAGGGTCAACTAGAATATTCAGAAATTTACAATAAGTGTTGTCGACTCCCCATGTTCTACTCTTAACCATTTATTCAAGTAAACACAATTTTTGTGACTTCTTAATCAAAGTCTCTATTCGTAGTTTTGTGTCTATTACGTGTAGGGAACTCAATTATTACATTAATTCGTTCTTGAATGGGTACCCTTACCTAATGTCAAAAATAATTATTTGAAATTCCGACTTAAGAGGTTTCTAACTCGTAAGTGTTCATTAGAAAACTTTGTATGAATTTATAACTCATTTGAATCACTTAACACACTTTTGCTTTTTTCCTGGACCACCTCATATGAATAATAATTCCAAAAACTTCTTCAGTTTACTCAATAAACTTAAGTATTAAGGCACATTCTTTATTGTCCATGCTATATGTTACACTCTAACTTAATTTGTTACTGTTAATGACTTAAATGAGGAGAAGAAGAAGGCACAAAGAATTCCACATCTAACGTTCTAAATATAAGCTTCGTACTTTTTTATGTTCCACTGATTACCCAGTCGCGTGAGGATGTTACGTATTCTGAAAATATAAAAAGAAAAATAACAATAAAAGACCTAAATGACTTGACGTAAAATTATCTCCGATATGTTTCCGCAATGGTGAATTTCATTTTACAATGATTATATCTTAATTCACATCAGTGAATACGCACAGTAGGGTATTAGATGAGGAATTCGAAAAACTATTATTTCAACAATCTACCTGATGTCTTGTTATAAGTAGAAAAAAAAATTATTTTCAAGGTATTGACTTTTGCTATCAGACAAAAATGAGTGAACAGTAAACACTTGAAGACAATTTTCATTAATTCATATGTGCATAAATGTTATTCTCCGTACCTTAAACAGATCATCAAAGCATCTAAAAATACAGGATAATTATAAATTGATTCATTTCAACATCGTCAGCAAGACTGTAGCTGTATTCTCAGTAACCTCAGTAAACATTTCTATAGTATATTTAATCGTTATTGACGTGCTACTGCTATAATATAAGACAAGATTAAAATTCGATCTTCATTGGAATCCACTATACATTGAACATGTCTTAGCGAATGTTAGTTGTTTAGTCAGAAGTGCCACGACCACATTTCTTATCTCATGCACACATTAGGGTACATTCATGGTGAATCACTTCCACTGCGACACCTCGCGAGTTTCCTCGTAGTTTCACATCGATATTCAGGTATTCATACCAAATTACCATAGCTGTTCACCATCCAGGTTGTTTCGTTTCTGATTTGAGCTTAGTAGGACTAATTCTTCAGTTGCACAAAGATGTGGGTAAGGAATTGCTTCTATGGAAAGTATTACTGACATTAATTTAACAAAAAAATAGTGGATTTTAAATTCAATACTAAATCGAATATTTAGAGCACATTCTAATAATGAAATAAGGACCGATCTTGGAGAGTACCACCATTTATTCCCTCTATTGAAGCAAGAAATACTTCGGTCTTACATGAGAATTGAAAAGTTTAATTTTGTGTAGAATATTTCAATTATTAAAATCGTAGCAGAGCGCTTTCGACTGTGTAAGCGAATAAACCAATAGGTTAATTTGAGAGTCGAAAATAAAAAAGTTAAAGAAGTTAAGAGAGGTTAATTACTCGTCATCCATTACAAAAATGTATCGATAAAAATATCCATCATGTACCAACATCAGTTATACATTAATGTACATATTAAAATTTGAATTAGAATGGTTTAGAAATCCAACCCATAAAGAGATTAATGCGGATTACCATTTACATGATGCCAGGTGAAAATTTTGGAAAATGAGTTCTTCGATAGTCGCTGGTACCTAGAGGCCTTCCTAGGCCTAAAGGATTTTCTTCTTCGGAAGATGAAACTGTCGATTAATGACAAATGAAAACCTTTATTTGTCCAAGATAATTCAAACACAAATTTATAGATGTTTTAACCAATGTAAAACCCCATTGAAATAATCCTACTATAATTCCTACTAATATGTAACATAACTCCCCGCGTTGAAACTTTAATGTTCCAAGAATATAGAAGTGAAAATTGAAATCTGATAATAATTGAAAAAAAAAATGAAGAGTATTAATTATAACCCCGATAAACAAGTAATAACGAAAATTATTAACAATTAGAATTATATTCGTTTACAGGTGTTTGCGCCACCCTCTTATTTTCGATCAAATTCGGCGCGCCGCTCATGGATTATTTTCATTACATTTAAATACAGATTTTTGTACATGTTGATAAAGGACCAGTTTTTAATTCTGGTCCTTAACGCTTTCGCCGAGGAACAGTTCGTTCTAAAATAACTCTTTAATTCTCTCATTGTTTCACCGCTGAAAATCAGTTAAAATCGCGACGTGTGTCAAGTTCTTTTATTTTGTTTTACCTTTTATTCGCAAATATAGATATTGGAATAAACTTTAGTTAGTGTCACAAAGGCCAGGACTTTCCACTATAAGTTAAACGATCGATTGTGAAAACTCATAATGAACTGCAGACACCGGCATCTTTGGTAAGTACATTTAAATTACAGTTTATTGTATATGTTGTCGATTCGCTAATTGCATAATTAACTACAACTATGAGCGATAAAACGCTTTAACGTTAGAAGAAAGGATTCTGTGCTCAATGAGGAAACCAATTCAATATGTACCGCTCGTGTTACCATACAAACAAATATGGCAATGTAACATTTTATCAAAGGAGCTCTACGTAATTCAGAAGTCTTAATAAGGAAAGGACCTCCATAATCAACACCCACATTCGTAAATGATCCTGAAACTTGCAAACGTTCTATAGGCACATTTTCTATAATTTGAGAAACGGTTTGTATCCTAAATCTTTTACACGTTATATAATTGTGAATAATCCTCTTACTTTCTCTCAAACTATCTAAAGGCCAATAATTTAGACTAAAGATTGATAAGGTAGTTTGAGAACCAGAGAATGTGTTTTCTTTTTCAAGGAGTAATGTTACTACAACATTTTTAGTTGAAAGTAAAATGGGATTATTTTGGCTTTAAGGCACATTTGCGTTAGACAAACGTTCTCCAACACGTAAAATAACTACATCACCCAAGAAGGGATCATTATTCAATAATGACTATTATTTAAAATCCCGTGGGTTTAAAAGCATTTAATTCCTTCAGAGAAAAATTTAAATTGTAAAATGTGAAAAATTTTGGTTTCAGTTTATCTTAGCTCATTAACTGTCGAGGGTTCAGCTTTCTTATCTCTTACTTTGCGAAAGTTATTAATAAATCTTAAAGAGTATGCAATAATCCTCTGAAGTTTGGTATAAGAAGAGAATTTCATCAACTTTACTACTAATATGTACAATTTTTCTTTCTTCCGGGAGACCTTCTATTTTAACTTAAGTATCAAAGTGATTCAAATTCAAATTAGGATGTAGTAAAAGTGAAGAGCCGTGCCACCAAAGATCTAAATCTCTAAGTTCGCAAGCATAAATTCCTCGAGACAATATATCCGCTGGATTTTTTTAGACCTGATATGACGCCAAGTATACTTTTTTGTGATATCTTGAATTTGACTAACTCTAATAGTAACACAAAAATTGACCATTTCGAAGGATGTGATTTCAACCAAGCTTGAACAATTTCGGAATCCGTCCACATATTTATCGAATCAAATTGCAGAAAACTCATTGAGAAAGTTCCAGTGATTTTTTAAATTAATTTCGATGCAAGAAGTGCTCCTAGAAGTTCCAAACTTGGAAGAGTAATTGTTTTGAAAGGTGTCACTGACAGTTCTTAGTATACTATTCTAAGCTATAAGCCTTAAGACTAGCATCACAAGCCTTAAGACTAGCATCACAAAAAACATGAATTTCAATTTTAAGTGGTAAATCATGAAACCGACGAATAGGTCTTAAAATATTTATATCCGAGAGAGAGAGAAGGTTTTCTAAAAACATTTTCCAATCGATAAAAAGTTCTGGAGTAAGAGTTTCATCCCATTCAAGTTCTGCTAACCAAATTTTTTTCATCAGAAGTTTTGCTTTAGCAATTATAGGGTTTATCAGTCCCATTGGATCGAAAATTGAACTAATATATGCCAAAACTTCTCTTTTTGTGTAAGAATTGTTGAGCTCTACCTTCGGAAAAATCGAAAAAATATCTGTTGGTGAATTCCATATCAGATCTAAAACTTTATTTGTAGCCTTTTCTGGATTAATGATGTAATGAGTGTCTTGAGAATTGTCTGAAATTGGATTCAAAAAAATTGAAGAATTATAACACAATTTATGTAAAGAAATACTATAGCAGAATCCAAAAGGTTGGTAATTTGTTTGTGTGCTTCAAGCAAAGTATTCAAGTCGTTAGCACCATATAAAATATCATCAACATAACAAGAATACAATAAAGCATCTGAGGCGAGAGGATAACTTTTAGTATTATTTTGAGCTAAATCTGCAAGGCAACAGGTGCACAATTTGTCCCATAAGTAACAGTTGTAACCTCAATACACTTTAAGTCCTCGTAATGCGAATCACGCCATAAAATATTGAGTAAAAAGGTATGATTTGTATTAGTCTTAATCTGCCGAAATATATTTTGCATATCTGCTGTTAAAACAAATGTAAAGGTTCTAAAGCGTAAAATGATATCAAATAATTCAGATTGTACTGTTTTACCTTTGAGTAAAATATCATTTAGAGAAATACCTGATGAACTTTTCATTGAAGCATCAATCACAACTCATAGTTAAATTATTTTCTTCTAAAATGAAATGATGAGGAATAAAAAATGTATGCTATGAAGAACTGTTCATAAGCATGAGTGGAACATATCGAGCATGATCAAGTGTGATATATTCATTAATAAATTCTTTGTATTGAGAATAGACATTTTCATTTTCTATTAACTTTTTTTCTAGATTATGGAAACGTCTTTCAGCTGTGCAGTAGGCTCAACTAAAGGTAAATCTACCTGATATCTACCATCACCGAGTCTTACAGCAGTATATTGAAAAATATGTTCACTTAAATTATTCGGAAAACTGCAATTTTCAGGAACTTCTTCTACCTTCCAAAATATTTCTAACAGATCTTCCGAACTATTAAAATGAGTGCGAAGGTGATTGCTAATTATCTGGGGCTGTTGTAAAGAAATATCTTTCTTACACCAGCGAGAATTAGTCAAGGGATCATATATGACATTTAAACGACTGTCGCGATTTTTCAAATTAGGAACTCGAACATTTCCTGCTACCAAATATCCAAGAAGAGAATTTTGCAAAACAAGCCGTCTTTTACCAAGCTTAATTAGGCCTTTAGTAAGAATATCAAAATAAATATCGGCACCTAATAACATGTCCATCTTAGAGGTATTGTAAAAGGTAGGATCGGCTAAATTAATATGATCGGAAGAAGTCAAATTAATCGAAACCTGAGGAAGTGAGCATGTAATTTCCTTTGGCATAACACAAGAAGCTTTAAAACAACTTCTCTTTGTAGTGTTTTTAAATGAAACTCAAGGTTTCTAGTTAATTCCACAATATAATTCAAGTTATTGAAAATTCTAAAAAATTGACAATTGTTTCGATAAATCAATATCATCGTCAGAATGACAGAAGTTACATTTCATTTTATGCCTACCTGATATTTAATAGTTATTTTTGGCTAGACCAAGAAGTAACCTAACTTGTGATTGGCTTAATATATGTTTATAGAAAAAAGAAGAAGATGTGATATTAC
This sequence comes from Galeruca laticollis, assembly GCA_963921935.1. Lineage (NCBI taxonomy): Eukaryota > Metazoa > Arthropoda > Insecta > Coleoptera > Chrysomelidae > Galeruca > Galeruca laticollis. The sequence goes on from OY998183.1 coordinate 78,682,577, forward strand.
AAATATTGAAGCTTAGATATTATTAGCCCTATGGTGATATCCTGGATATCATTTTTCCTTGAAGAACTGGAAATTAGAAGACATTTGAGAAACCCACAATATGAAGTTGTCAATGAACAGTTAAATCTAGGGAATTCTCCACTAATAAACTGTCTTCTTAAGTGATAATTGTAAAGATCAGCAGATATAGTTTTCCTGGTTTTCTATATCATTGCACAGTTATACTGATCTTAATTGGAAAAATGATATCCAGGTTATCACCATAGGGCTAATAATATCTAAGCTTCAATATTTGTAATATCACATCCTCTTCTTTTTTCTATAAACATATATTAAGCCAATCACAAGTTAGGTTGCTTCTTGGTCTAGCCAAAAATAACTACTAAATATCAGGTAGGCATAAAATGAAATGTAACTTCTGTCATTCTGACGATGATATTGATTTATCGAAACAATTGTCAATTTTTTAGAATTTTCAATAACTTGAATTATATTGTGGAATTAACTAGAAACCTTGAGTTTCATTTAAAAACACTAATATGAGCATATTCCACGAAGTAAGGGTCGAGACAGTCAACTTCTCTTAGCATCGTGCAAAGAATGAAATTTGATGTCAACCATTTGATTACACTTTAAGCATCTTTGAGAAATACCTGTTATTTGCAAAGTCTTTTTATATGGAATAAAATTAAGCCTTTAGACGAGACTTTCCGTAATAAAAGATACCTGACTGCCTGAATCTGTCAAACATCTTACTACTAGAGGGTTATCAGCTGCATCATAAACTAAAATGCACGCTGTAGCGAGTAACACGTCTTGTGAGGTAGCTAAAGTAGAAATAGCATGTAGATCTTCTGAAGAATCAAGGTTTTTTGTGGTACTTTGTGATGATTGCTGACTATAGTTAGTAGATCGATTGTCAAGAGGGAAACCCGTATGAGGTGAACTATGGGAAGAATTATTTTGAGATTGAGACGTACTAGAATTATTAATATTGTGATCAATATGCATACGAGTATGATGGGACTTTTGACATTTAAAACATTTTTGGTTTGAATTGCAATTTGCTGGCAAGGCAGGCCTTGGCTTTTTTTATGACCTTTAATTTATCAGCATGGATCACATTGGCAAATTTTTGGCAACCATAAATTGTATGTGAATTAGTTTTGCAAACGAAGTATTTCTTCAAATAACGAGAAAAAAAATTATGATTAATTTTACGGTCATTATTTGCATTGAAGAGTGTTCACTTTTGTTCGAAAAAATTTGTCTGTGTGAATTTCTCATCTTGAGCGAAATTTTCCAAAACAGAAAACTTTTTTTCTAAAAATTACATGAAATCGTCAAGAGAGGATAATTTAGTTGCATCCCTTTTAAATTCGAATGCTTTCCTTGAATCAAAATCTAACTTTTCTGAATATATATGAATAAAAATTAAATCGGAAAGCTTATCTTGAATGTTACAATTATCTAAAGCACCTTTATTCTTTTTAATGTTGGTTAAAAAATCTCTTAATGTGAAATAATTTCCTCTTGTTCTAACATTGTTAAGAGTAATTAATTTTTTTATGTAAATATTGACAATGAGAAATTTATTTTCATATCTTTCAATGAAAATATCTGATGCAATTTTGAAGTTTGAGCCAATAACTTCCAAATTATCAATTAATTGTAAAGGTTCTCTTCTTAAAAATGATTTTAAATAGATTAATTTTTGAACATCAGAAAGGGTTTTATCCATTGAAATTGAATTATTAAATATTTCATCAAAAGAAGGCAAGTTGGCAACATTACCATAAAACGCTTGAAAATTAAGTTCAGGTAATTTAACTGACTGAGATGGCTTTAGAACAGATACCTGAGTCGTATTTGGAGATTGAGATTGTTAATGTTGTTGAGCTTGACGTTTTAAAAAATCAATCGTTTTGCATAAATAACCACTAGAATCAAAATATTTTTCTAAAACAAATTCACTATCTGGAGAATAAGAATCATCTAAAACTTCCAACTTGTCTTGAATATCAGAAAATTTTGTGAAGCAATCGGTTAAAAACGTTTCTCTTGTGGTATATTGTGAAATATCGAGTTATACACTTTTATTCTCATTTATCCAGGTTTCAATTCGAGTAATATTCGATTTTTGGATTTTTCTGATGTTAAACAATTCCTCTACTTTATTTACATCAACCATGTTTTTACAAATAGTAAAATATAAGGGAAAAAATTATAATTTTATAGATATAAATCTGATGATAAGCTTGCAAAACTAGCAAAAGGTTCTATAAATATGAATCGGGTAACCTTTTAGATCCAAGAAATTATACAACAATTTTTTGATAAAATATTAAAACATGTTAAAAAATCATGAATATAATGAATGAGTCTATTTTTGAGTGAATCGAGTGAAAAATTTAAATCAAAAACACAATTTTTGTCCTTTATTTGATAAACGCCAAACTAATAAATTGAAAGAATCTTACCGAAATCCTCTATTTACTTGCCGGGTGATGAAATATAACAAAATCACCTTGTTCCGAGAGTTAGGGCAGTATTTAGGGACTTGAACAAGTAAAGCAGATACCTACTACAGCTGGGACTCTCTACCAAATACAACCGACTGAATGTGAAATTTTCTTTTTTCCAAGTTTACGAAGTTCTGGGATCACAACAATCCAAACAATTCGACTCGAAGGACGAAAATTAAAATTTTGGATAATTTAATCTTCGATAGTTGCTGGTTCCTAAAGGCCTTTCTAGGCCTAAAGAATTTTCTTATTCAAGAAATGAAACTGCCGATTAATGACAAATAAAAACCTTTATTTGTCCAAGATAATTCAACCACAAAGTAAGTTTTGTTGTTCGACAATAATTAAAATCTCTTTCTTGAACGAAAAAACGAGAACTATATTTATATGTATATTTTTTCGGAAGAGAATTTTGAGAGGTGAAAATCTAATAATTTTTACAAGCGATCTGTCAAACTTCTTTCTTTTGATATATTTCGGGACAACCAGAAAAAAAAACAAAATAAATAGATTTTTAAACCAATGTTTAACCCCTTTAATATAATCCTACTATAATACCTACTAATATGTAACACCAGAAACGAAGCAGATATTTTTATGAACTATTTAGAGAACAAACTTATTCTTCCAGAGAACAATAGGGAAATTCTATAATGGTTCAGTTATGTGGATGATTGTTTGGTTTTTTTGGATGGAAACTTAAATACTGCAAATAGTCTTTTGTCTAAAATAAATCATATACACCCTAAGATTGAATTTACGCTTGAAGTTGGGAACAACAATAGATTGAATTTTTTGGACATCACAATTTCTAAGTATTCCAACAAATTAACTTATAGTATATACAGAAAACCTACACAAACGGATCATGTTATCTCAAGTTTCTACACTCATCCATATCAACATTAGATGGCAGGTGTTAATTGTTACAATATGATACAGATGTAAACATTTTGAAACAGATGGTACATGTGCATGCAGTCAACAACTCCAATATCTGTTGGGAACGTGATCAACCACTTCTCTTTGGTCTGTATGATTTGATTTTGTGTATTTGGTAATCGGATCCATTCGCCGGCTTTTTGTACATTATACAATATACAACCCGCTCAAGAACCTCATGAAATATTCTTAACACAGCGTACATCCTAATTCTTCAGCAATTCTATTTTGAAATCCAGGATTTGCACAATAACGCGGTAATACTTTCATTTTATGCACAGGTGACGGGGCTGGGCTGCTCGACGAGTTCCGAAATCCAATCCAAGAAAGTAGTCAGTCAACTCCATCATATTCTCCTCCTCCCCAAATCTGAACAACGATTTGAAATCCGACTCACGAGGCATACGTCTTGGTTTGTAGTATTTTCTTGTACGTAAATGCATCATATTAGCCATAACAACACAACATTCAGTACTCACAACCAAATATCACCGATAGATAGAAGTTAACAAACGAAAGTACTCCTACAAATACACACATTTTTACGTTGCATACTGTGTGATGGCTATTCCTTCCTTCCTTTCCTGGCCCTAAAACTCTGGGTGAGTCTTGGCCGCATTCACTATCGCCCTCCATCTTCTTCAATCTTGTGCGTCCATTTTCCACTGTTGGACTCCCATTCTAGACACATCTGTTGCGATGGCATCTTTCCATCTTTTCCTGGGTCGGCCTATTGATCTTCTACCATCTGGATTCTCAAGGAATACTGTTTTTAACAATCTGTGGTCCTCTGATCTCAATACATGCCCTGCCCATCTTATTCGATTAGGCTTTATGTGTCTGACTATGTTCTCACTGCCATACAGCCCTGACAACTCAGCACCATGGCGTATTCTCCAATTTCCTGTTACCTCATTTTGTTGCGGTCCAAATATCATTCTCAACCTTCCTTTCATAGACAAGAAGCCCATTTTTTTCCCGTTTATTAAGGGTCCAGGTTTCGCTACCATATGTAACCACCGGGCGAATAATTGACTTCTATATTATTAATTTGGATTTTCTTCTTAACAGTTTAGATCTCAAGAGTGGTGTAAGAGAATATAGCGCCCTATTTTCCGCCGTTATTCTTGCTGTGACATCTCTTTCCACTCGATTATCATCTGTAATTATCGCTCCTTAACCACTTCAAAGTTGTACTCATTAATGGAAATTTTCTGTCTGATTCTAGGTCTGAGGTTCTTGGTTACTACCATGTATTTCGTTTTTTCTTCATTCACTCGTAGACCCAGGTTACCTGATTCCTCCTCGAATTGGGAGAACACTTCTCTTATATCTCTCGTTGAATGAGCCACCGTATCTATATCATTAGCAAAAGCCAACAATAGTTTTGAACCCTGCTTAGTAAAACCTTCAGTTAGTTCCAATGTGATTTTACCAACCGCATACTCCAAGACCAAACCGAATAGCAACGGTGAGAGGGGATTTACTTGTCTGGATCCTGATGTTACCCTAAATGGAGTTGATGTTCTGCTTTCTATCTTCACCTGTGCATATGTGTTTACCACACACATTCGTGTTAGCTCCACCAATTTCCTTGGGATGCCCATTTTTAGCATTGCCACCCACAACCTGCTTCTTTTTATGGAGTCATATGCTTGGTGGAAATCAACAAAGATTTGGTGAACATCCCGGTTGAATTCCCTGTTCTTTTCTTATATTTGTCTGATCGTGAATATTTGATCTATCGTTGACCGTCCAGCACGAAATCCGCATTGATAGTCACCGATAACGTCTTCGGCATAAGGGGTCAACCTTCTCAGTAGTATGGTTGCCAATACTTTGTATGTTGCGTTGATAAGTGATATTCCTCTATAATTGCTAAATTCTTCTTTGTTTCCTTTCTTATTCAGGATCATTTCATATATTTTTCGGTGTAAAACATATCCTTCCTTTTTTAACAACTCTGCATTTATACCATCCTTGCCTGGTGCTTTATGATCTTTGAGATATGTTATCGCATTTTTTACATCTTGGAGTGTTGGTGGTGGTATTATTATATCCGCTGAGTGGAAAGTAATGTCTTCTTCTTCCTCTGTCTCCCTCTAAATATTTAGTAATTGTTTAAAGTACTCCTTCCATCGTTCAACAATTTCTGTTTCCGTCATTATCAGTTCTCCACTTTCATTCGTTCCTCCTACACTCCCACTCCTCCTCACTCTCTTTACTTCCCTAAAGAGCTTCCTTGTCTAATTCATACCTCTATCCCTGTCTATTTCCCATATTTGGTGTTCTAGGTAGTTCTTCTTTTCAGTTCTGAGTAATCTCCTTGTCTGTGCTCTTGTTCTGTGAAATTCTTCTTTGTTCTCATCCGTAGGGTTTATTAGCATTGTCAGTCTCTTATTTGTTTTCAATTCCAGCGCTTCTTCACATTCTCTGTCAAACCACCTTCTTTTGGGGCGCTATTCAACTACTGAAAATAGTGAGAAAAGTTGTTTCAACCTAGGTTCCTTTTTTGGAATCGATTTGAGTAAATGGTTTTTTAATAGTTATGAAGAACGTAAAATATTTTACTTTAAAGCAAACCCACCGAAATCTTACAACTTTCTTTATTCGCTTTATGCTTTTACCTCGAAGGAATTGCTGTATTTATTTAAAGCAAAAGATAATGCTTCTTTTTATAAATAGGACCTAATATATTTCGGCAGTCACGGGGAATTGATGTTTCAATAAGCCCAATTAGACGGATAGCTGAAATTTTTTGTCGCTCATTTATTTAGATTGTTTACAGTACCCCACTTTGTCAATTTATCTTATTCATTACTCACAATGGAAAAAAATATTCAAAAAGAATCTATCTCAAATTCGGCCTTGCTAATGAAAATTTATAAGCGAAAGCGCTAAAAATGTTATAGGTATATTATTATTCAAATCACTTTGTTTAGTGTAAATTTTCTTCTTCAGATATGGTGGTTTTCCTCGCTATCTTTTTCCTTATGGATTATTGTCTCTTCCAATTATAACAAGTTTGATTGCATACATTAGGTCGACATATTTCTTCCAGAAAATGCTTTGTGTTCACCTCAGTATTCTTTATTGGTTCGTAAGGTCTTCATTTCTGATCCTATAATAAAGTGTTTTCGCGAAAACTCCTCTGATTTTTGTTGTGCGATTGATTTGCAACCTTTCAATGTGAATATCGTCAGTGGTGTGACAATACCTCCTATCTCTCTTAGACTTGATTTTACAGGAAACGATAAAAATGTGTTTATTATTCTGACAATCGTAGTTTATTGGTTTTTTCTGCAAATATATTGTTTGAAAAGGATTTAAAATTTTGGAAACTGATATTTTCAAGTATTTTAAAATTATTATTTCTTATAATTAGGATAGGATATATTGCTTCTAAAAGTATGGAAGTTAGGGGGTATTGAAATGAAATTATTATTCTAATACTACAACAATAAAACTAAACTTTTCTAAGAAAATATATTATGAAAAATTTATTCACATTCAAATACTATTTTTTAAGATAAATCTATGCTAATAAAAAAATATCAAACTAATTATCATTGTTATATGGAATATTATCATAATAAGACCAGCAGTCATTTGGAATAACACTTTTCAATGCTTGCAAGTGTAACCACTTTTTTTTCTGAAGTGGTAATTGGGAAGCATGTACTTGAGGGAATGTTATAACAGAGCCTATAGATTTTTTTCTGAAAGGTAGCGACTCCCATTTCCTCCCAAAATCTAATTTTATCTTTAAAACATTATCTGAGTAATTTATAGCAACAATTTCTGTAACTGTAGGATCTGACGATTTTTTTCCAGGCCTCATTGACGTATATTGCAAGTTTGCTACATTACATTAGAGTAATCTCTAAAAAAAATCAAACTCCAGTTTTACAGCTTTATATGGCTCGGGATGTTTTCGTGCATCTTCTGTTGCTGTTATATAGTCACTCGGTAAATTAATTTCGCGATTTTTTAATTTTCTTTCTATGCAGCTATGTACTGAATCCACCTCCATTTGTGAGTGAACTTTTTCTAGAAATTTTTGTATAATCGTTATATTGTGAAGAGTTGAGAAGTTAAGAAGAGCATTAGAGATGATCGCATTCTGATTTTGGAATGTGCAGTCATCGCTGTATATTCTAATAGAAATATTCAGATGAAAACAATTTGTTCTGATGTAATCTAACAGACAAGATACAAAAGTAGAAGGTTTGTATCAATTTCTGTGAACCAGTAACAAGATACTTTTTGATTCTTAACATTATATAGAGTGAAGTTATGACATGATAACTTTGTTTTAAAATAAATGGAAGTGGCATTCAAATAAGGAGCTACTTTTACGGCCTGTATATCCATTGTTAATAGAATGCACTTCTTTTCATTAGCTGCTTTGACGTCGTTTTCTTTTTATTTATGAATTTTCTCTTCTCTATCTATGTGACATTTCCATTAATCTTCTGGTACATTGTTATGTTCATATTGTATACAGACATCACAGCGATCCTTTTTCGGCGTAAACAAACTCACATTTTTTTCCTTAAATATTTTTTCAAAGACGTACCTCCCCAACGGTGTAACACCATCTTCTTGACATTTCTCTGAGTATTTATCAAGAAGCTGCTTCATAGATGTAGAATGTTCTTCAAGATACAGTTTGCTAGTATTTATTCTTACATAATGGGACGGTGGTTTAGGTAATTCTTCAAAAAAGCTCCATGTTCCTTTCAGGTCTTATGCTATCTTGTTTAACTCTTCCCTCTTTACTCCTACTATATCCTAGGTATTCCTTTCCTTTTTCACGCAATTTCTAAGTTTCTTTTTCTTCCAGTTTGCTTGGTTAGCTTTTTTCTTTTTTTTTACGACCCTCTTCCATAATTCCATACGGAGGCTGCTCAATCTGAGTCTTGGACAAATTAACTTCCGGCCGTTCTTCAGAAACACTAGAACTAGATTCTAATTCAGCTTGTTTTGGCTCATAAACTGACCCATTAGAAGAAAAACTTTCGGAGTCTCTATTTTCGTCTATTTTTCTCTTAGAATTACAAGCAATACCCGAAGTAGATGGAACCTCAACTGTTATATTTTCAGATCTCGAATCTGTGGATAATTCATTCTCAGTTATTTTAGGAAGGCTTTGATTAGGACCACCCGTAGTCAGGTTGTTATTTTCAAGCATACACAGGTCAGAAATCTGATTATGGATCTGAATATTTCCGCAAGAAAGTACTCATAATTGATCTTCGAAAATAATCGGAATCTTGTCTATATTTTTTGCGGAATTATTTTCATCTACGGGAAGCTCTGCTTCGGGTTCGATATTATTTTGCGTAATTTCCGAAACTAGGCTCAGTATCTTTAACGTACGTGACCTCATGGTTTAGCGAGTCTGAAAAAAACCCTCCTATATATAGATTCTATTCAATACATCTTTTCAATACCTCCTATCTTCCTTAGCAATCATCGAATAACAATAGAAAATAACAAAATTTTGGTAAGGTTTCTAAATAAAACGCTGATTTTTAAAACAGGCACTTGTATCCTAGAGATCAATCTTAAATAATAATTAAAAATTCCGAACAACAACAATGTAACAACCTGAAAAATTATATACTTACCGACTTTTTTGTTGAAATCAGGCCAACTATGCGAGCTTAGCGAGCGATTTGTGCAGGTCTATACACGCAAGAATATAGACGGTATTAGTGCTATATTTAAAAACGAAAACAAATAGGAGGTATTGTTATTACGAAGGAACTTACAGCACTGTAGTTTTCGCAAGTTACGAGGTTTTCAAATCATGCGCGGTATTTTTAGGAATAATTTTGTAGTAATAACTGAATATTGGTTTTTTTGGAAGATAGGAGGTATTGTCACATCACTGACGATATGCTTTAAGCGAAATAGAGAGAGGGTCTTCTGAAAACTGTAAGTAAATTTTCTATTGATAATGAGTTTGAATGTACCTAACTACCTAACTTGAGTTTTACGTTACACGTGTACATTTGTTAAAAAGTTGTTGTAAACTATGTTGCAGTTTAACATCTGGGGAAAATATGTTGAATTTAATTTGAAAAGATTTGAACATACTACCCCCTGTTGAACGGATTGCGTTCAATATACAGGAGAGAAATAAGGAAAGGAAAAACAAAATAAATCTATAAGCGAGTCAGGGGAATCTGTAGTAAGATTGAAAAACAAAACGAAATAAAATACAAAGAGAGAGAGGGAGACAACTAATGACGCAAATATATTAGGCACAATTGGCTTCCTTGCCTAATGAAGGGAGTCAAAATTTAGTGACTGGACATGTGAGACGTTAATTATAAACAAATATGTTGCAGTATGCAGCGGTGTAAATGAGTCTGGAATATTTTGAAAATTCTAGAAACAAATTTTCCTAGAAAATAACGACACGATTTATTTTTTACCTTTTTATTTTCAGGTAAATTGTTTAAGTTTAATTTCTTGTCAAAATTGCCGACATTAATCGAGGCCTAATAAGCCTCGAGAAGTGACTCGGCTGCTTTGTCTGCCGAACTGACATGACGCCAGTGCCATTTTTCGGCTAAGTGTTGAATTTCTGAATCTCGATTAACTACAAATATGTATCAGCGTGAAGTGAATTTATGGAGTCGAAACAAAGTTTTTCAAAATTAAAAGTAATTCTCTGTGTTAATTTAGCGAGTAGTAACATTGCTTGAAGTTCTTATCTGGAAATAGTGACAGTAGGGCGAATTGGGCAAATTCTAAATTTAGAAGCGACTGAATTACAGCCGACAGAGTACAGGGTGCGAAAATAAACACTTCCCGAATATGCCTTGAGAGAACTGAATATTTACAATTTCTTTTTTAGAAAAAAGTGACGTGGAATTGTCAACTTTCCGATAGTGGGAATATTTGAGATGAAATTTTTCCATTCATCTCCAAGTGCGGATGGCAAAAGTTCGTCTCAGTCATTTGCCACTGTCATAAATATTTTGCCTAATAAGATAAAAGGGCCAATGAGTCCTAGGGAATCGAATATCTGGGCGATGATAGAAAGATTCTTTTGTTTTGTGACATTTTCACAACTTAACGTGTCGGGAAATGATATTGAAAACAAATCCTTGCCCGGTTGCTATGAGAAGCCTAAAACTTTATTCGAGACATTTTTATGTTTCTCGAGAGGGGTTAAGATACCTCAGAAATGTTATCTAAAGCTTCTGGCGTATTTGAGTACGTTTTGTGTGAGTGAAAATCTAAGCTTTGTAACAGTTCGGTCAATTCGTGATATGCATTTTTAAAGTCAACTAAAGTGTATGTTCCATATAGTATGTCATAGACATATGTTTGAATCAATAGGGCATCAGATGGATGAGGGAAATTTTTCCACGAGTGTGAGCGAGCTCATTAAGCGTACAAGTTCTATAGAAGAGAGAGGTTCAGTTGGATTGTCATTCCAGAGAATGTTTTGCAAATAAGTTTCGTCCGGATTGACTTTAATTTGCCTAAACATATTTTTTATATCTGAAGTGAATACATAGGTCCATTGTCTAAAACGGCAGATAATATCAAATAAATCAGGTTCAACCTGATAGCCTTTTAAAGTGATATCATTGAGAGAGTTTCCAGTTGAGCTCTTAGAACTGGCATCAAAAACAACTCGTAAACGAGTACTAGCGCACACAGTGATGAGGGACAAAATATTCATTTAAAAACTTTTTATTGTGAAGTGAGAGAGGCACATATTGTGCGTGACAAAGAGAAACATATTCGTTTATGAATGTTTTATATTCATTTATTAAAAAACGCCTTTTAGCTATATGAAATGAATCACCTTGGTAAGTTCATCATATGAGCGTAGAGGGATGTTTACCTGAAAAGATACATTTACCAAAATTTTGAAATTTTCTTTGAAATCTTGTTCGGCCTGTTCGTCATCAGGAGTGAACATTTTCTGTTTGAGGATATCCTCTTTTTCTCAAAAGTGAGGAGAGAGTCTAATTGAGACTTTTGAGGGAGACTCAACACTATTAGTCAAAAATGAGACTGTGTCTCTCGAGCGAGGATATTGTGGATTATTTCCCGCATTTATCCAACCCAACATTGGATTTGTAGTTCAGGATAATTTGTCCCAAAAGTGATGAGTCCATTATCTATCGAATTATAATATAAATTGATGCTGATGGTTCGAAAAATTCCCCATCAGCGAGTGTGATATGATCTGAAATAGCTAAAGACGTTGTGTCGACAGGTGTTTGTGGAATCTGTAAGTGATGCTTGATAACACTGCACAAGAGATATAATAAAATACATTTTTATATGCATTAGCAGAAATTCTAAATTCTGCCATGCGATTATATACCACAGTGTCTTGAGTAATTCCAGAAATGTGCAAATTTTTCTTGTTTATTTATTGCAATAAATTTTCAGAAACGAAAGAGTTTTGTGACGCACTGTCTAGTAATGCCTTTGCTTGTGTAGTGAACCATATCTGGAGTAAACTGTGACAACGGCAGAAGCTAACAAAATATCACTGTGTTTCTGTGTCATTGAGGAGAGATTGACGGATGCGGGAGGATACTCAGAGTTTTGTGGTGACTGTAAATTGCGACTATTCTGAGAGGGTGGCCGTGAATTATTGTTATTAGCGCTGCGGCTGTGAGAAGACTGAGAAAATCGAGAATTATTTACACGAAAGTTCGAATTTGGAGGTAAAGAGATTTTATGAAGGATTTCATAAAATTAGTTTGACTCCTATAAGCGGAATGAGAATGAGGGGAAGCTTGTTGGCTCGGTGACAATTGTCCTTGAGAGATAGGTTGCAAATGCAAAAGTGTATGATCCTTTTTTGAACAAATTCAGCATCCTCGATACATACAAGTACTTACCATTTACTTTGTGCCTAGCACATGCGCTGTGATTTGACAAAGTTCATCGTTTCTTTATGTGATCTTTCTGCAAATCTGGGCACCTATACATTTTGTGGGAGGTTTCACTACAGAAAGGACATTTTATCTTTCGAGTAATTTGAGAATAACTTGTACGAATTTTTTGTGTTGCATTCGCGTGATAAGATGCTGAGTAGTTGAGTTTAGTTACAGTTTTCTCCCTTTTAGGACGAGAGGGGGAAACAGAATTAAGAACTCTGTATCTTTCTTCAAAAAATTAAACGAAAGTGGGTAGCTTACTTCTTTCTCTTTCACACTCATATTCGCGTTTTCAAGCAAAATCTAATATTCGACAAAGAAGTTTAATAATTATTAAGTGATCAATTACAAAATGTAAATTTTCCAAAAATTGTAAGTGCATTCTCATTTTTGTAATGAAATATCTTAGACATTGTGCGTTGCTCTTCGTGATTGGGGTTAAATATATTATGACATTTAAATGCGGGTTGATAATACCCAAATTAGCGTTAGACATTTTTTCTAACATGTTTAGCGCGACAGGGAAATTATCATTACTTAATTCTAAAGCATTGATCAGTAACAAATCTACCGGTGTGAACTTGGCAGCCAAAATCTAGCGGCCGATTTACCGAAGACGCCCGAACGATCAATGACGGATTCAAATAAAAATTATTTAGTTGCGTTCAAATTTTACAAATCAAGAGATTATATATGAAAAAGTAATAAACCACATTAACTTACGTAGGTAGAAAAAATGAGATTTATTTATTGTACTATTTCTATTGAAATAAAACAGAACTATTTCAGTAAACGAGATATTTTATTATAGATAATATATTAAGAGAAACAAAATGCCACTGGCTTTATTCACTTACATGGAGTCCAAGCAGAGTGTGAGTGGGTCCTAATTGGGGTAGCAACCATCAATTCCAGAACTAGTTATGTGGTACAAAAGGGAAAAAGTTATCACATTAAATATCAATATATAACTAGCTAGTTATAGTAGAATGATAACGAGACGTCTGATTTATTTATGAGGGGAAGAGTAGAAAAGAACAATATACAAGTAGCTAGTTTCAGTAGGAATAAAACGAGACTAGTTTGATTTACTCACGAGGGCTCTAAGTGGTAGCAGCCATTTCCAAAATATTAAAATGGATAGAAGGGAAAAGTCATTAACCTGAAAATCAAATCAGTATACAACTAACTATTTACAGTAGAAATAAAACAAGGAGGGCGAAAGGGAGTAGCCGCCATTTCCAAAATATTGAAATGGTAGAAGGGAAAAAGTCATTATCCTTCGAATGAATTTACAGCTAGCTAGTTACAGTATGAATAAAACGAGACTAGTCTGATTTACTTACATGGGATCTAAACGGGTGAAGGGGTAGCAGCCAATTCTAAAATATTGAAGACTCTTTGAAGACAACACAACTTTTATAGTTTGATAATTTGAGAGATCTGCAACTTTCTGTCTTAGTTTTGCTAAATAATCAAGATAAGTTGGTTCGACATCAAAGCGTATATACGAGTTGATTTCTGGGTGTTCTTCTATTAAGAGACTTTCATATTTTTCCTGATTACTTTCAAATTTATTAAATGTGACAGTGTGGGCATCTAACCGAATTTTGAATTTAGATAGATTAGTTTCTGCATCTACATTTTCTTCTATCCACTTGTATTGTCGAGTAAACGCACCTTCGTTATTTTTCAATTTAAAAAATATGAGTAATTTCGAGAGAGTATGGGAGTTAATTTTTGTGGCGTGAAATGGATACCTTCGAGTATAACGAAAGAGTTTTTACGTTCTGTAAAATTAATAACGTTACAATAATACTAAACTAGGTTCACGGGTTAATCCGCGTCGGAAATTTGTAATTTCTCGACGTTTCGGCTTCCACTTTGAATCTATTATCAAGAGGGGGGGGTGTTAGGTTATGCGTTAATTGGTCTAGGAAGTGATCTGATTCCGTAGTCTCAATCTGCATTCTCTACGGAACGAATCACCCCCTTCGGCTAATTCCAAGGCCTTAATCTGCCTACTCCTTGGAATTTCACCAAAAAAGTACGTAACAATAAAAATAAAATAAAAAAAATGAAATAAAAATAATAATAAAACATTGCTCACCAGTTAAAACACTAACACTAACACTGAATACTGGTTGAAGCCGACTGACCGATAAGTTGTCTGGACCATGTATTTTTGGGGGGACCTATTGGCGGGTATGGTCTTTTTGGCGCACGCGGTGTGTGTGCTGCTGGCGGAAGTAGTAATCGATATGGGACGTTCGTTATCCCGCGATGTTAGGAGGGGAATTGTTATTCTTGGCGCAGGCCATGGTGGAAGGCAGTGAGGTGGTATCGGAGTGGGGAGGGTGGAGAAGATGTTTCCAGGTTGATGGCAATCTCTGGCTGTCGTCTCTGGTATTTAAACAGTTTGGACGTTTCTCTATTTCGATGGCTTCTCGAATTATTCTGGACTTAAAGGAGCGAGTTGGGGCGATAGTAATGGTTTTATCGAAATTCATTGTGTGCCCCGTTTGGACACGATGTTGGGCCAAGGTGAACGAAGGATCGGAATTACTGACAGACAATGAGTGTTCCTTAGCTCTAACGGAGATGCGTCGGTTGGTCTAACCTATGTAGGTGCGGGGACAATCTAAGCAAGAGATTTCATATACTCCATGCTGATCATTGGGAATTTTATCCTGAACAGATCTGATTAGGTGTGAAATTTTCTGTTGGGGTTTGAAGATTGTTCGAATACCGTGGGGTTTGAATATTTTACATATTCTGTCTGTCACTCCTTTAATGTAAGGAAGGGATATTTTTAATTGACTGTCTAAGTCGATAGTGGAAAGTTGGAGTTGAAAATATCTGAATGCTCCTGTTGGTTTGGGATTCTTTGTTACCACTTTGAATTGGAGTTTGTTTTAGAAAATTGATTTCTGATGGTCGATTGGATTCGTCAGACAGAGAGATGGATCGGGATACGAGTGTATTGATGACAGAATTGAGTTGGGCCGGATGGTGATGGGAATGGTCATTGAGAAAACGGTTGGTGTGAGTGGGTTTGCGATAGATGGAGTGTGAGAAACCATTTGGTGAATGTTTTTTGATCATGACATCAAGAGATAGTAGAGATAGGTTATCTTCCACTTCCATCGTGAGTTGTATACAGGGATGTACGCTGTTCAGATGGAGTAAGAAGGAATTCAAAGTATCTCTTCCATGGGACCAAATGACGAAAGTGTCATCAACACATCGTAACCAGCAGCTTGGTCTGAGGGGAGAGGAAGGTAGTGCCGAATTTTTGAAATGTTCCATGAAAATATTGGCCATAACCGGAGAGATAGGGTATTCCATAGGGGTACCTTTCAGTTGCCTGTAGAAGTTACCTTGGAATATGAAGTAGGTGATGGACAAACAGTGTTTGATTTTTCTCGTGGGAGGATCTTAATTTGTCTGCCAGAAGGAAGTTTGGACTTATTGATGCAAGTTTGTGTTGTCTTTTCCAGACATGTGGTAGGGTCATTAGGGATGATTTCATAATCCGAAGTGTTGAAAAAAGATTATTCATTTTATTCAGATTATGACCGTAGCGTTGCCTTCATCGGCTGGGAGGACAACAATATTAGGGTTATTGTGAATATATTTGAGAGTCTGTCTTTCTTTGAAGGTGAGGTTAGAAGGAGGAGTTCAAGCCAGTAGTGAGTGTTAATGTTAGTGTTTTACGGTGTTTTAACTGGTAAGCAATTTTATATTATTATTTTTATTTCATTTTATTTATTTTATTTTTATTGTTATGTCCTTTTTCGGTGAAATTCCAAGGAGTAGGCAGATTGAGGCCTTCGAATTAGCCGAAGGGGGTGATTCGTTGCGTAGAGTAGGCAGATCGAGACTACAAAATCGGATCACTTCCTAGATTAATGAACGAATAACCTAACCCCCCCTCTTGATAATGACTTCAAACTGGAAGTCGAAAGTTGAAACGTCGAGAAATTACAAATTTCCATCGCGGTTCATCCCGTGAACCTAGTTGATTTCTTCATAACGCTAACCGTGGAAACCTTTCCGAACATTTAATTGTAATTTATAAATAACCACGGTCGAAATAACTACTTTCTCTCTCTCTCTCCGTTTCTCTCACTCTCTCTCTCTATATATATACATAATATATATATATATATATATATATATATATATATATATATATATATATATATATCTGATGATACGGTTAGCTGGCTGCATGGTGTGAAACAATCAACGTAGATGCCTCTTCCAACGTTGAGTGTGGAGGCAGGTATTTACCTAGTTGATGTGAACTATAGAGGCACACGCGAGCACTTTTTATTGAATTATTCGCGTGAGAGAACCTTATCTTTTTCCGAGAGGGCTAGCACTTTTTTATATATATCCGAGTCTATGAACCAACAAATGTTTAGATTGTCTGGTTTTTAGGACCTTATCATCTTTTGTTTCACGAACTTTTCGCGTGTTATAGGAACCTTGCAGTTAGAGCCTGTGGGTCTATATTAAATGAAATGTGGAGATTCTTATATACATATATTTACAATAATCATACAAGTTACGGAATGATTCACAAAACTGTTGTTTACAAAAAAATATTGATACTCCTATCCTAAATCGTTGATGAAATGCACTAAAATTGTTAGAACTTAACCACACTTTACAGGTTTATCCTAGATTTAAACTCACTACTGAACATTCATAACACCAACCTTCCATAAATTTCAGATGATTAATTATTTTGTTGCGAAGTAAAAACACTATTTGCGTCGAAACACAATTGTGAATTTGCCCTGATAATGGCGATTATAAGCGAAAAAATATAGTTGTGTGAGAACTCTGGAGCATAGGTACTCGTCGACGATCGGGAAGCAACTCTCTTAAAAATCCCCTTTCGTTCGTCTGACCGTGTCAATTTTAGTCAAGATCGACAAAATCGAACAGGGTGAATGAAATATTACCGTTTGTGGAATTCTTGATTTTAAAATGCAATAAGTGGAACGAATCCAGAATATGCTTTGCGAAATAGAGTGAGAGTCTTCTGAAAACTGTAGGTGAAAACGAGATATAAGGTAGTGTTAATTGTCTGGTGTTATGTTTAAGATTTATTTAATAATTATAAAATTATTAAATACATTTTAACGATTGTTAGTTGAAGTTATAATATTAAATGAATATATCGTCTAATAACCATTTTAAATTATATTATTGACTGGACGCACTATATCTCATACGAGAACGACGAGTATACCTAACTTAGGTTTTACATTGCACGTGTATATTTATTAAAAGAGTTGTTGCAAAATATGTTGCCATTTGGTGAAAATATGTTTAATTTGAAGAGATTTGAACAGCTAGTTTGAAATGCTATGTATATATACCTCACATTGACGAATTGCAACACAATACATAAAAAAGAGACATATGTAATATATATCTTGCTCTATCTGCGCAAACATTCATTCTAGTATTTATTTCTAAGAATACCAGATACATTTTTCATATTTTTATATAGATTGACTCTAAGTAGATTTATTCGGAAAAACATATCATAATAAGAATAGAAACCAGTAAGAAAACAATTTCGTTCAATTCCCTACGGCACTGGAATCTTTTAAAAATCGAAAACCCTCACAATCAGTGTTTTATCTCCTTCAAATTATTCACGTATTCCATAAACCAACATAAGTAGGAAGGATCTGCAAGGATCGAATTGCCTAATAATGCTGACCATGTCATGAAGATGACAGACACTCTTATTCATTGTTGCAGTAAAGTTTTCTGCTGCTTCGACGATTTCTAACAGTTCGGGGCACCAGTGACAGTCAATTTTTGGTATTATTAACGAAACGTAGGACTCGACTTTAAGAATAGCGAGTAAATCTATCCGGAACATCAGTTTAGTGAAAAAAATCCAATTTAGGATTTATTAGGGGACTACACGATCATATTATCTGATAGAGATGGGTCAGGAATTTTGAGAAATTAGTATGTTAAATTATATTTTACAATGCAGTATCAAATACAGAGTAATGAAATATCATGACATACACTGAATGAGTAATAGTATATATATATATATATATATATATATATATATATATATATATATATATATATATATATATATATATATATATATTAAACTCATCACAACATCTATAAGGGTTTGAAGGTGTTGGAGTGTGAGGTTTTCAAGCGTGAATTTGGTTGTAAGTTGCCAAAACATAGGGAATTATTTGTTTCTCATGATATGAATGAAATTAAAGTTAGTTATATATTGAATATGTACCTATGATATCGTTTGTTTAATGTAAATATAGAGATGCTAAAATAATATTCAAAACACTCACCATTGTCAGTGCTTCCTAAAATAATTCACTCATAACTTGTATATCAGACCATAAAAATCATCTTTAAACAATATAATGATTTGTAAATTTGGCATATACGTGATTAAAAGTATCTAAACCCCTAAAAGAATAAATAAATATATTTATATTATTATAATACATCATGTTTAATAAGAATTAGTAGCAAATTCATTATTTTTGATGTTTACTATTATAATGACACTGAGAACTGTCAACAAGATTGGAATGTCAAAATAATTTCAAAACATGAAACATCAGCGACAGATTTCGTTGTGCGCGACAGGATTCATTGTCATAGAACTATATAATTTTGACAAGCGTATAAAGCGAGGATGTAAAATAACATATAAAGAAATTTTGTAAATAGAAATTTCAGTCCGCGTTTATAATGAACACTAATTGTGGAAGAATTCTAATATAATTGGAAAAGGATTGCATATGTATTTCAGAGTAATCAGACTGTAGATTTGTTTCATTTAGAATGGAATAGTTTTATACAATCAGAGTTTTTTTTTTATAAATAGGGATATTTTTGGAAAAGTAGAGTTTAAAATAGATAAATTAAATTATTTTGGGAATAAACAAAGCATTAAATATCATCAAATAGTTAAGAAAAATATGAAATTAAATGAAAACCTCCGATTTCTAAATTATTGTTAAAAAAATCTTGTGAGATGATGAGTTTTGTCCATGGCAACGGACAGGAGAAATGAGGGTTGTTTATTTTTGGAAAAAAGGGATGATATATGATATTTTGGAGAGAGGACGTAGTAAAATAAAACTCTCATGAAACTCAAGAAAAGTAACAGAAAAAAGTTAAATAAAGTTGAAGAAGTATGTTGAGAAGATTTAGAAGCTAATTGAAACGTTAAACGGGACACGGTGAAGAATTTCAAGACTTACCTGGAGAAGTTTTGTCAATCTGGAGTTCAGGTTGAGTGAATGCAGTAGACACATTAATATGAGAGGTGGTGGTATTGGATATTGGTGATCGTCGGTGCCAGAAGACATCATTGTTAGTGAAAGGTTAGTGTTAACCAATTTGAAATTTCAAATTTTGGCCATTTCGAACAATATAAATTAGCGCTAAGGTACCTATTTGTTGAATTATTAGATTTTAGTTGTTTGTTCCACTATTTTGATTTTAAATTTGTTTATATTAATACATGTATTTCTTTTCCAATTTCCAACGTAGTTTTGACAATATATAATTATAGTGTTCATTTTTGTTTCTATACCCTCTATTAAAAACAGGAATATAAACAATAACATAGGCGTCTCAACATAAATTTATACAAGGTATAATTTTATTTTAAATAATAGACAAAAACAAATAATTCTTTATTAAAATATATAAAACAAAATAATAAATCATATAAAAAAAAACTTTAGACCTGAACTCAAAGAGATTGAGGAGTACTCATGCCCAACTATGATACATTTACCCTGAGCTAGCCAAACAACATTATTTATTAATCTACATAAAACAACAACAAAAAATATATAAATATATAAGTTATTATAATATATATATATATATATATATATTGCATTCATTAAACTGCATCGTAGTATGTGAACAAATAGAGTGACCTTACCTAGTCATTTAAAATTAGAGTTCAATATACATGTATGTATGGGGATCAGCTGTAGAGGTAGTACCTTTCATCAAGGACGGTCATACTCAATGACATATTTAGTGAGTAGTCGGCGATGACTGGTCCTCACAGGGCCCACAATTCTCACTTACGGCTCAACGTGCCACACCCCGGGCAACTGCATCAACTTGCAGGCAAAACTATGTAAGGATAGCCAGATATGGCAATATCGCAGCGTCTGACCTAGAGTGGGCATCTGCACACAGCGAGGGTTCCCCTGGTTAGGGGCGGCTGAACCAACACTCACCAAGACGTCTGGTCAACGTGGTGTTTTATGGCTAAACCCCTCTTATATGAGGGCACACCAAAAACAAAGGCCCCCAGTCCCCAGCGGCTCGAATGACCCTGGCCAAGGCGGCGGTCAGACGAGTCATAGAGCAGGGGGTGTTAAGAATCCCTGGGCTAAACAATGCTGCCAATTCCACATTGCAACTTATAATGCTAGTCAGTTGGAAACGAGAAAAGGCTAACGGAACTACAATACGAACTGGATATAATAAACTGGAATAATCTGGGAATATCAGAAATAAGGAGGAGGTGAAGAATCCATTATACTAAGATCAGGCTATATCCCAAAGGAAGAAACGACAATAGTATAGGTGGAGTGGGTTTCGTTATCAACAAACGAGTTTCCCCAAATTTTCAAATACTTAAAGCCATATCAATTAGAGTAATACACATAACACTTAAGATTAACTCCAATATAACAACTAAAGTCGTTCAAATCTATGCACCAACAAGCCATAAGGATGAAGAAGTCGAGGTGCTGTATGATGAAATCACATAGAACCTGACAGAAAATAAAACAAAATACACGCTGATAATAGGAGACTTTAACGCAAGAATATGAGAGCAGTGTAACAGCTCGCATTATGTTGGACAATTCGGTCTGGGGAAAAGAAATGAAAGTGGGATGATGCTCGCAAATTACCTGGAAAGAGAACAGCTACACATAATAAATACGTTTTCCAAAAAAAGACTGCACCGAAAGTGGACCTGGGCCAGTCCGGATGGGACTACAAAATATGAAATAGATTACGTGCTAACACCAAATAAACATATCTTCCTAGATATCGACGTTCTGAACTCCTTTACTACGGGCAGTGATCACAGATTAGTTAGGTGCAAGATCCTAATAAACACAAAATTGAAAACAGCAAGAATGTTCAACAGCATCCAATACCTTGTAGATCCTGGTACACCCCGTGTCATATAAAACTGGTACACCTATGTGAAGCAAACTTAGTTTATCAAAATGACAATCAGACACATGTGTCAAATTTGTCAAAGCACATTATTCAGGATACCAGCCCATTTAAGTGAATTTAATAAAATGCGAATAATTTCCAAAATAGAAGATGGTTGGTCTATTGAACGACTTGTCCAAGTGTTTAATAGAAGCAAAACCACGATTCAAAACATTAAAAAAGGTGGGATAACGATCTAACTGTTAGCAGAAAAAGAGGAACCTGACGACCATTTATAACTACAGCGGAGAAAGATGAAGCATTACCTGATTACTTAAGGGAAAATTCATTTCATATGGCAAGACATGCAAAAGTTGCAGTAAACTTCAATACTTCAGTAACAACCGCATTAAGAAGAATTAGGAAAAATAATTTAAGTCAGTCATCTAATAAATCAACCAACTTCTATTTAAAACAGACAATAAGTCAATATACAGCAAAAGGTTTACAGAACCGCTAACAAAGGAAACAACACTACCACACGAGAACTTGGACGAAACGAACAGTAGATTGGTAAAAACATTGAAAGAAACAAGCGCAAGTTTAGTAACATTAAAAACTAAATGAATAGAAAAGCTTACATCACAAACCAAACAGCAACTGGAAAGAAAGGAGACAGCAAGGAAAATGGTCAAGCAGGATATAAGGAAGCATCAAGAGAATCGAATAGAAGAGTTGATACAGAAAAAAGATGCATAAACATCTTTGAAAAAGAAAACGCAATAAAAAAGGGATGATCAAGCTGAGAGGCGGACAGGGTAACATAACAGAGGATCGAAGAGAGATACTCAAGGTAACAGAGGCGTTCTACACATGATTGTACGAATTCAAAATAGACAATAAGGATGCCAGAAGAGCAAACAACGACCAGAAAAACAGGATATATAATGTTGGCTCCGAAGATCTACCAGATATTGAGGAAGATGAAATTCGGGAAGCTTTAAACCAACTAAAAAACGGAAAGGCAGCAGATGACGATAACAGCGTACCGGAAATACTGAAGGAAGGTGGAAGCCTACTGATAAGGGAGCTTAAATCACTATTTAATACGTGCCTAACCAAGGGGAAAATACCACAGGATTGGAACACCGCGATAGTCATACTGATGTATAAGAAAGGCGATCCAAGCAACCTAGAAAACTATAGACCAATCAGCCTTCGATCACAGATCTACAAGTTATTTATGAGAATAATAACAAACTGCTTTGAATACAAACTCGATACATACCTACCCTACCGGGCGTCAGAAAAGGCATGTGTACAGTAGAACATATCCACACCGTAAGGATACTGAACGAAAAAGCAACGGAATATAACATCCCAATATGGGTCGCCTACGTACACTTTAGAAAGGCCTCCGTCGCAGTTGAATTTTGGGCAATTATGAGGTCAATAAAAAATGCCAGAATAGACCAGCGATATAATAACATTATACATACACTAAATGACCGCTCAAAAATGAAAGTAAGGCTACATGAGGACACTGACGAAATCCTGATTAAGAGAGGCGTTAGACAAAGAGACATTGTGTCACCCAAATTGTTTACACTGGTGCTAGAGGATGTTTTCAAAAGCCTACAATGGGGAGACAGAGGAATTAATATATCGTGAGAAAAATTCAGTAACCTAAGATTTGCTGATGACATTGCCATTTTTGCCCCAAACAGCGAATACAACACGGAGCAAGAAAAGTAGGCCTAGAAATGAACATATCTACGACCAAATTCATGACAAAGCACCGGACAAGCATAGAGAGTATAAGTGTGCTAGGACAACAAGTAGAGAAAGTGAACTCTTACGTCTACCTAGGTCAAGAAATAACATTGCGAATAACTAATCAAGAACTTGAAATTAACCATTTATTACATCTAGGGTGTGCGGCCTACGGGAAGATGCGACACGTCTTAAACTGTAACCTACCCCTCAAACTAAAAACCAAGTTTACATGGAATGCATACTCCCAGTAACAATCTAAGGATGTGAAACATAGATTCTAACAAAGATAATCCTAAACAAATTAAAGATACACCAAAGATCAATAGAACGAAAAATGCTAGGAATATCGCTTAAATATCATGAACAGAAGATAATGCGAGGCGAATAGGTAGACTTGAATGGAACTGGGCCGGATATGTTGCCCGAAATTCAACCAATTGGAGCGGAAAAACAACAAGATGGAAACCGTGGGGGGAGAATAGAAGCACCAGCAGACCACAACAAAGATGCTATGAAGACATCAAAAGAACAGCCGGACTTAACTGGTATCAAGTGGTATAGAATAATGAAAACTGGAAAAATATGAGAGAGGCCTATATCTCAAGAATAGAAAACAGCTAGAATAAGAAGAAGATACACTTAGCAGCAAAAGTATCGCATAATTCTAATAGTCGTTGTAATCAAATAATTATGACATTATCCTGTATAATGAGGTATGTATTAAACACATGAAACCAAATGTTATTTAAATGATTATTTTTTGTTCAAATTTTTTACAAAATTAAAAGTCAGCGATTTCGTTATTATTTCTTCTTCAGTACAGTTAAATATAGGCTAGTTACTTCGTGGTGGCCGTCACCCCGAGTAGTGATAGCAGAATTTAGAGTTACATTGTCCAGCAACACAATGTGAATCAGTCTACCATTAGTAGGGCTTTAAGTCGATTCAGGGAAACGGGGCAGCATACGTGAAGACCAGTCCCAGGACGTCCAAGGATTACCACCCCGATACATGACCGTTTCCTTCGATCAGTAACACTTAGAATAAGGACTGTCACCGCACCGTATTTACAAAATATGCCCATCTTGTTTGTGTAAGTTCTTTTACTATAAGAGGAAGGGTTCGTGAAAGTAATCTGACTGCCCATCAAGCAGCAACGGTACCGTTACTAACTGCAAATCTTAGGAGAGGAAGACTATGATTTACTCGAGGGGTAGAAGACGATTGAGCCAGAATTCTCTTCTTTTATGAATCCAGGTTTGTTTTGTTCAATAATGAACGAAGCGTAAGAGTATATAGATGCGAAGGAGAGCGATATGGCCAGTGTAGTATTCTTCCTAGAGTGAACTTTGGAAGTGGATCAGTAATGGTGTGAGGAGGAATTTCTTTCGCTGCGCGTACGGAGTTGGTATTTTTCAAAATAGAGTTTTATTTATTTATTCATTTATTTCTTTACAGAAGCAAACAGGTTTCCCTTATTCTATGCAACTGTGATTACAAATTTGTACTAATACTGCAACGCTCGCATATAGATTATAGTTTATGCGAGATCACACTTCTCGAAGGTAAATAGAATCTGTTTTAGAACCACACGATATGCCATATTGATATGCATATGACTGCATCAGACGATTTGCTATCACCATTTAGTATACTTATGCGAAATTAAGTTCACTTATAGACTGATCTACTAGAGCGATGTAATTGTTCCAACAAACCTTATTTAGCACAACCGCACACGAAATTACATTTGCAATGCAAAATTGAAATCATTTTGTAATTGATTCTTATTTAAATCGAATTGGAATTTTTTTTGGCCAATTTAAATCCACAGTTTTTACTTGAACTAATGATCTGCGGGCTTATGAATGGTATATGTGAACTTTGGGACTAACAATATTACATACAATCAAAAACAATTATTTTCATTTTATTCTGATCATTACTGGTTGTACCAAAGGAGACTGTTATATAAAGTAATCACGCAATTGCGTGCTAGTTTTTGTTTCGTCGTATTACACAGTTTATCCACTAAATATTATTATATATATGACTTGTAAATACTTTTCTATTTTTGTTTCAGGTAATGAACCCGCCTTTTATCATAATTGAGTGTTGAAGTAAGTAGTGAATAAAATTAACTTTTCTTTATCGAAAATTAATTTATATATACAGTGAGGACATTTAGTTTGGAATAAATTAAATATTTCTGGAATAAAAGTTTTCACAGGTCAATTTTTAATTTCAACTGCGCATCTTTCGCTACAATCGGACGTCAACATTTTCATGTACATGGCGTCATCCATTTTTTACTTTTCCGTCCAACCTTATTTATTATTATAATAATAAGTACTTTATTCACAATAAATAAGTATAATGGTTACAATTATAAAGACCGAATAAAGTAAAAATGAACGATAAGTACACGAGTACTTGTTTATTATAACATTATACTGTTTCATGGACGCCTTTCTCTTGCGATGTGGTCCATTACTCCAAGAACAAGTCTCACATTTCTTACACCAGTCCTTCACATCGTCGGAGCTGTTCATACAATAAATCGTTTCACAGACTCGCTGAAAGGTTTTCTTCACTCCCAGATGACCTGATGAGCTGTCGTGTAACTTCTTCAGTCCCTCAGCTACTATCGTTTTAGGGACAACTAGTTGTCTCCTCATCTCGGAACCATCATCGTTTTCAAGGACTCTTTTCAACAGCCCTTTCTCCATGACAAGGGAGTCCCACTGAGCCCAATATGTCTTGAGTGTCGGTGAAAATTTTGGCACTTCTTGCCAGGTGGGCAGCCGATTGACTACCTTCCATTGCCGAATCTTCTTTAGGTGAAAATAACTCTCCTGATCTTCTCTGATCCTGATGAGTGACCATTCTTCATTGACCACTGTAATTCTTGAAACTTCAACTTCTTTAGATTTCGACTTATTGCATTGAGAATAGTCTACAGGGCATGACCGTCTAGGCAGAGAGTTGGCTTTTCCTTGATTCATATCAGCTGGATGTTCACCCCTGTCTGATTTCCCCTGTGACTGCAGTTCTTGGGTTGCAGGAGTCTTGGGACGTTTAGACGGACTATGTGCGGGCTCTAGCTCGGCATACTTCCGAAATTTGATCTTTTTCTTGTCTACCATACCTTTTAACAAGTTGACGATCTGGTCAAGTCTGTCATTGTCACCTTCTTTCTGTATGGTCCTACCTTTGTTGTATCCCGAAGCCATCGTGGCTGCTTCATATTCAAGTGCAGCTGCAGTGCGTCAACTAATGTTTCGGGATGGGCTAAACGAAGCGTCCTCTCCATATCTTGGTCACATAAGCCGTCAATAAAGGCCCGAATGCCCATACATTCGATTATGTTCTCTAGTGCTGATGGATAAGCAAATCGAACTAGTCGGACAATATCGAGTTCATACTGTTGAAGAGTTTCGTCACGTTTCCGCCTTTGGTTTTTCAGCTGAAATAGGTGCAACTGTTCTAGATGTTCGTGACCATATCGCATGTCCAAACTCTTCTTCAGCTGCTCGAAGTCATTCGTTTCTTCCAGAGGTATCGTATGAAGTACATCCAAGGCATCTCCCCGAAGCGCGATGGTTGAGTTCACTACCTTCTCTTTATCGGTCTAATTATTCACTCTAGCGGCTGCTTCAAATTGTTTCTCATAATTGGCCCATGACATTTTTCCATCGAACTTTGGGGCCTTGACTCGGGTTAAATTGCCAATGTCTTCTAACTTATGGTGTGTTTCTGGTTTACAAGGTTTTTTTTGCTCGGTCTTCTTTTCTTCCGCTGGCGTGTCTTGAGTACTAATATCTGTCATCTTTCTTTCTAACTCCTTGATTTTCTCGTCCATCGTTGTCATCTTATTCTCAATCTTCTAGTCCATCGTTGTAATCTTATTCTCGATTTTCTCGTCCATCTTTGACATTTTATTCTCGATGTCAGATTTTGAAGACAAAATTTCATGTTCAACTTCAGCGGCAATATCTTCGACGCCCAGCTAAGTCCCTCCTTGATGCCTAGCCAAGCATCTTAGAAGTCCATTCTCGATGCCCAGCGAAGTTTCGTTAAAGTCCATCCTAAGTAGTATTTATTTTTATTAAAAATGTATGTAGAATTACCGGAAATGCAAAAAATAGCGTATACACCTCTCGACTAAAGTGACAATCAAACACTACCCGCGGGATTAAATGGGTCACTTCAGTCGCTTGATGTATAATATACTGTTGTGAACTTTGCGAACGATCAGCTTTCCTTCATTGAAACTAACTATCTCCACCCTTACTTCGTGGAATCTACTTATATTAATGTTTTGAATGAAACTCAATGTTTCTAGCTAATTCCAAAATATAATGAAGAATGTTGAAAATTCTAAAAAATTTACAATTGTTTCGATAACTGAATATCACCGTCAGAATGATAGAAGTTAGATTTCATTTGATGCCTACCTGATGTTTAGTAGTTATTCTTGGCTAGACCAAGAAGTGACCTAACTTGTGATTGACTTAATATGTTAATAGAAAAAAAAAGATGTGATATTACAAATATTGAAGCTTAGATATTATTAGCCATATGGTGATATCCTGGATACCATTTTTCCAATTAAGATCAGTATAACTGTGCAATGATATAGAAAACCAGGAAAACTATATCTGCTGATCTTTACAATTATCACTTAAGAAGACAGTTTAATAGTGGAAAACTCCCTAGATTTATCTATTCATTGACGACTTCGTATTGTTGGTTTCTTAAGTGTCTTCTAATTACCAACTCTTCAAGGAAATCCAGTTCTTGTTTCTTATCACAAATATGTAGTACTTCTAGTTCTGTGTTAGGTGTCAATGAATGGTTGGTGTCAAATAGATGTTTTGCGTAATGGGATTTATCTGGTTAAACTGTATGCTCGTAAGTGTTCACTGTATCGGATTTCAAAATTTCTAAGGGTCTGACCCAAATAGACAGCATTACATTCTGGACATTTGAGTTTATATATACCTGATTTCTTTAATGTTGGTATTTTTGTTTTAACATTTAACAATTTTGTACTTACGTTACTTTCTGTTTTAAAAGAAATTGTTGTATTCGTCGCTAAAGATATTATCTTTGAAATATTATTAGAAATATTTCCTGCATATTTGATGGTTTTATAAGTTTTTATTTCTTCATTTTGTTTAGGAAATATTAATTAGTTGTAATGCTTTCCTCTTTTTTATTAATTAGCTTATTTATCATATGTAATGGATAACCGTTGGATGCTGCTGATATTCCATACTCCTTTTATTTCAAGTAACCGATACTTAATTATAATTATTGTATATATTCAAAAATTTCAGCACATTGATCATACTATGAAAAAATATATATAACTGTGAAATTATATCAATTCGTTTTTATTGTGCGATGTGGGACAAACAACTACTCTTCCATCCATTGGTGATGTGACATTTCATAATATGACTGAATTTCGAGATAAAAGATTTACTTTTAATTGTAATATATTTGTCAACTGAATTTATTATCGGCATAC
Source organism: Galeruca laticollis (assembly GCA_963921935.1). Taxonomy (NCBI): domain Eukaryota; kingdom Metazoa; phylum Arthropoda; class Insecta; order Coleoptera; family Chrysomelidae; genus Galeruca; species Galeruca laticollis. Next base: position 78,711,517 of record OY998183.1, read on the forward strand.
CAAGAGTTAAATAGCCCATAAACTTTTCAAATATCGAATCCCTCAATTATTTCAAAATGATATTTTTAGGTTATGCGTTTACATATAAATATTAAAAACCATTGTGATCAAGTTGGATTTTCCAACCGATTCAACATTTTCATCATGAATATCATATTTTAATGTTTTGGCAAACCGTTTAAAATCGTTGAAAATTAAAAATAATAATGGAATTCAGTTGTTGAATTTTGATTTATTCACATTAGTTATGACAAATTGCGAAATCACTTTACCTTTTCAATATAATATTTGATTCAGTGTAGTAGTTGGGATTAGCTGCCCGGTTATCTTAAATTGTGTGGTGGCGTTCTTGAAATTACGGAAAGTAAACAAATCATTATTGATTAATTTGAATTCATCTGCGGATAAATCAAAGTTTGCGTTTTAGAACTCTTCTTTGATTTTTCCATTGCTCATTATAGACTCTATTACTTCGCGAATTACACACGAATGCAATTTGATTTTCCAGATTGCCACATAACACTTTTAAATTTATGTAGAGCACTAAACAATAAGTACATCATTTCTTTAATTCCACTACATGCGAATAAGAAATAAAACGAGAAATCATTATTGTAAGAACAACAATGGTAAACGAATCATTTCAACGCAACATGAAACAAACGACACAGTCACATTTCTAAATATTTTTCAACATGGTACAACTTCAAATGTTCCATTATTACCTATAATCGTAATACTACCACAAGTGTAATAATGTAATAGGCATAACATTGACATTGAAAGAAAAATTCAACATTTCATTAGGTTCAATGAGAAATTAATATGAGCGAACATCAATTCCTCACCAGTACAAAAACAGTATTTTAAAGTTATTCGAAAAATTGAAAATATATTGAAAATAAACTTCATTGGCAACAAGTGCTCATTTTTAAGAATATCGATACATTACAAAATTGATTCTCATGAATAGTGTTTTTTTGTTCGTTACCAATATTTTTATATACATCGAGGTATCTTTTCAGCTAATATTTTGGTATTAGACCAGGGTGGATCATTTTTGAAACCAAAAAAATAGGAGGATGAAACCCATTGAAAAAGAAAGATAATATAACAAAAATGAAGGGAAAAATAATTTATGGACGATGTGAGGTCAGGAAGTGGAGTTCCGATTTCCGGCAAAATTATAAGTCCTATGGAAGAAAGTTAAATAGCAAAGCTGTAGGTAATAGAAAGATCTACAACTTTTGTATTCACATAACCTCAAAATTTATGTGAGAAATTCAAATACCAAGTTTTTGGTTTTTTATTTAGAATTTTTTTTCACGAAATTTGGTGAAAAACTATCTTCTTATGTCCCAAACGCACTGTAACTTTTTTGGGTTGAAATATTTATTTTTTTCACCTTATGTTGACTTAATATCAAAAAACACCCTAATTTTCAATCGAAAAATCTCCCGCCAAAACTTTTGCTGTTTCAAAAAAGTCGGAGGTCTTCTTGTACGTTGAAATCTCTACTTTATTATGGTATAAAAAAACTATACAGTACTGTGGTAAATTTTCTCAGAAAATTGAAAAAAAAACTCGAATCCGAAATTTGTTCTAATCATTATGTGCAATATTGTGCTAATGTATACTTTAATCACTCTAAATACGTAAAATTACATTTACATTAGTGAACAAAAAAATTACAAATCCACAAAATTTAAATATTGCAAAAAACTTGCGAAAATATTTGTTCTAAATATTAAAGATAGGATTTATAGGAGATTTCATCTAAAAAATCTGACTGCTACAATTTTTTCTGTAAAAAAGTTGTTTTATTAAATTCTAATTACATTTATGTCATAGAAAATCTCATAATATACATGTAAATCGTACTATTGGATTTAGATACTTTATACTGATTACCTTATTCATTATGATATTTTTAAATACATTAATCTTGATATTTATAAATATCTTATCTTGAATTCTCATCCATCAGTTTTTGTATCGTTTAACGGACAACGTGATCTCGGAGGTCGGTAGTTTGCTTTCGTCCCGGGCTCAATGCGCTCCGGAATTTCGGCTAATCGGAAAGGCCTCGGTCCTGCGCTCAACACGCTGCAGGGCTTGACCTAGGATAGTTGGCGTCCGCCCTAAGCTCAACACGCTTTAGGTCTTCGTCCGATATACAGGTTCGCTTAGCGTCTAGCCTCGAGCTCAACGCACATCGAGGGGTCAACGAGAAGCGGGATATTTATGTGTTCACGATTCCTAAGCTCAACACGCTCCGGAATATAGTGCAACACTTCGGTTATTTTCAGTTGAAGCTTCCTATCGTCATTCTACGTAAGGTAGAGCTTGCCTGGTGTATCGCAGAACGTATGCTTTGGTAGTATCGGTCAAGTTATAAGCAGAAAGGCGAAGGTGCTGCCCTCTCGGTGCTGGGTGTTTAACTCCGTCTAGTTTGCTTCGCGTAGAGTTCTGTTTTCTGATTATTTATTGGGGTTATTTTATGATCAGAACGACTGTGTCGTTACACCCCTCCCAGGTCGTGAAAATTTTGGGACAAAATTTTGGTTCCTCGTCAGTGGCGAGGGACGCTATGGTAATCGGTTTTCGCTGTTTGGTTTAGTATTTTATGTTAATACTCTTTCCGTTGGCTAGTCTGTATCGGTACCTTCTCCTTCCCGTCTTCGGCTTCTTTCTTATTTGCTCTGGCACGAGCTGGATTAGAGGAATTTTCACTGGTAGGGACTGGTTTCTCTTTTCCACCAATTGGTTCCATTCTTGCTCGATGGATTTTCCCGGTGTCGGAGGTCGGTCCAATTCTCTCTCTTCGATTTGCCATATGGCATCGTCGTATAGGTCGAGTACGTCTTCCAACTCTGCGGTTTGGTTTATTGCCTTTACTAGAGGTCGGTAGTGGTCCCACGACGTCGGAGCTCACTGTGTCCCATGGTTCTTGAGGGATCTTTGTCGATTGCATTCGACTCGGTGTTTGTAGTTCCGACGGCTTATATTTCTGGCAGCTTTGGCACTCTCTTACTATCTTAGCTGTGTCTCTGAACATCCCTGGCCAATAGTATTTCCTGGCTGGTCGTGCTATTGTTTTTGCTATTCCCAGGTGTCCTGATGTATGACTGCTGTGGTTTTCTTCTATTATTTTCTGTTGCTCACTTGTGGGGATGCATAATTTCCACGGGCTTGACATTTCTGCCTCCTTCAAGTCATATTTATCCCAAAAGTGTCTGTATAATTTGCCGTCTGTGATTGTGAAATCCGAATGCTTTTGCGGTTGTGTTCCTACTTCTGTTTTCTTTTTCTCGTACCAATATGCTTTACTTTTCTCCGGTGCTACGTTAATGTAGTCTATCGGATTCCTCAGTCTATACCGCTGTTTGATAGGTATGTTGTGTTTTAGTTTTATTGTGTGTTCTGCCAATGGTGTTACTCCCCGGCTGTTGTTGAACTTCTCAATTTCTGTTTCTAAAAACTTTTCTAGTCTTTTCTTCTCTAATGCTGGTAGTTCCGCATTAATATTAAACTTGTGGTTGGCTTCTGTTTTATTTAATTCTTCCATGTTAACTACTGTCTGTTGTCTTTTGTTATTGTATCTTATACTCTGTAATCTTTCTATGAATGTTTCATCTTCGTGTATCCTTTCTTCCTGTTCTATTTTTTGTATTTTTCTGTTGTCCGTTTTCTTGTGATTTTCCTGTTGTTCTTTTGGGTTTTGTACGGTGTGATTAATCTGCGTTAGTTTGTTGTAAATTTCTTGCTCTTCTGGGGTTAAGTCGGTTTCTTCTTTTAAGAGGTCTGCCCATGGTATTTTTCTCTCTGCAATATCTGTTACTCCTAGAATTGCTTCGGCTTCTAGATTCGGTATATAGAGGAATTTTGTCTCGCCCTCTCGTTTAGCTATTGTACACGGAATAACAAAGCTCTTTGTAATTTTCGTTTTATATCCGTTTGCTAAGGTGACCGCCGTGTTTTCTAGGTTAGTCCTATATTTGGAGTGTTTAATTTTGTTTAGGCCTTTTGTCCCAATGTATGATTTCTGTGCTCCTGTGTCGATTAACGCGTTTAATTGTTGTTGGTTTTGGGTGAAAATCGTTATGTGCGGTCTTTTATCTTCTAATATACTGTAATTGTTCGTAGGGGAGGATTTTATTGTGCTCATCTTGCCTCTCGAAGAATCGGCCCTTGTTACGTTTCCTGAATTCCGGCAACTGCATTCATTTGACGGTGTTCCTATTGTTCCGCAGTGGCTGCAGAATAATATTTGTCTCCCATAGCAAGTTTCTTTTCTATGCCCCCTTTTTCCGCATCTCCAGCAACAATCTTGTCGGTTGTATTTCGGTAATTTGCTCTTATTTTGCGGACTTTGCCCCGTGCGGCTGTCGTAATTGGTCTTACTCTCGGGTTTGCCTGCTTTCTCGATCTCTTTTCGGATACTTTATAGTTCGTCTATTCGCCGTGTAAGGTCTCTTATTGATGCAATTTCGTTTCTTCGGACATGAAGTTTCTATTTCGGATTCATATTTCTATATATTCTTTCCAATTGTTGGCTATTGTTGAAGCCCGTGTGTCTCCGCATTAATGTACGAATTACTGTGATATATTGTTTAAACGGTTCGTTTTCTCCTTGTTTTCTCTCCATTATCTTCTCTTCTAAGTATGTTGATAAGTCTAATGATACATAAAATGTTTCGAAATCATCTACGAAATCTTGCCAAGTTTCCCAGATATGTTTATTATTCCGGTACCAAAGAATTGCTTTGCCTTTTAGCACTTCTGGTAGAGCTCTACGTATAACTTCGTCGTTTAGCTGGTAACATGTTTTGAGTTTTTGCAGCCTTTCAATGAACTCTATCGGGTCTTTTGAGCCATCAAAGTATATTCCCCATCTCCTTATTTTGTCCAGTTCTGTGCAATCTACGTGTTTGTGATTGTACCTACCATGTCTATCTTCGGACTCGCTGTCTTCGGCAGTGTACATTCTTTCCCTAGGTTTTTCAGAGTCTTGTATGCTGCTTTCTTGTTGTCTGGTATTATGTCCTATCTGTTTTCTTATAAAATGTACCATTCTGGCACGTAGTATGTCCATATTACCGCTTGTGTCTAATTCGAATTTTTGTAGTTCTGTCACTAGCTCTTCTTTCTTCCATCCTACTTTTGTGTCCGCTATCTCTAATCCCACGTCGGCGTATTCTCCTTGTTCGCTCATGATTCGTTCTTGTCTGATTTATCAACTTTGTATGCGTTGTCTCCCTAGATGCTCTGTTATCTTTGTTTCCCTTATCTAAACTTCTGCTCGGGCGTCATTTGTGACACCTGCTCGGGTGTAATTTGTATTATCTAACTTTCTGCTCGGGCGCCATTTGTGAGGGTAGGTCAGTTTGGTAGAGCATAAAAGGGGTTTATTGGTCCTGGAGGCTAGCAATCCCTCTAGGGTGGTCGTCGGAATATATTTCTTGGCCGTCCAGCTTCCTTACGGGGACGTCAGGCTCCTATAACCAGAAGGGGTGTGTGTGTCGGGAGTTTGATTTCGTCCCGGGCTCAACGCGCTCCGGAATTTCGGCTAATCGGAAAGGCCTCGGTCCTGCGCTCAACACGCTGCAGGGCTTGACCTAGGATAGTTGGCGTCCGCCCTAAGCTCAACACGCTTTAGGTCTCCGTCCGATATACAGGTTCGCTTAGCGTCTAGCCTCGAGCTCAACGCACATCGAGGGGTCAACGAGAAGCGGGATATTTATGTGTTCACGATTCATAAGCTCAACACGCTCCGGAATATAGCGCAACGCTTCGGTTATTTTCAGTTGAAGCTTCCTATCGTTATTCTACGTAAGGTAGAGCTTGCCTGGTATATCGCAGAACGTATTCTTTGGTAGTATCGGTCAAGTTATTAGCAGAAAGGCGAAGGTGCTGCCCTCTCGGTGCTGGGTGTTTAACTCCGTCTAGTTTGCTTCGCGTAGGGTTCTGTTTTCTGATTACTTATTGGGGTTATTTTATGTTCGGAACGACTGTGTCGTTACAAGTTCATCCATAATTTCTTCTGAATCATCAACTTCCTCGTAGGTTTTTCTTCCACATTAGAGCAATTTTCAGAACCATGACAATTTGAGTATAAATGTGTGCATTCTGAACCATGTTTTGGGCAGCCACATTTTGAACTGTTACATCCAAGTTCACAGCTGCAGCAAATAATTGATGTTGCTTCTATCCCCAATCTGGTTCTGTCAGTTCGTTACTTAGCCAAGTTTGAAGCTGATAATATGCCCTGTAACAATGTTGTTCTGATGAACCTTGTGTGGGTGGGATATTTGCCACTATGAAAGATCATTTAATTTTTGCCAATTGATATTTTCGAAATCTTAATTGATTCTCTTTATATTATCATCATTTTCACATTTATAAATAGATTTGATTAATTGTAATCCATTTTTTTCGATATCTTCTTTCTTTGCATCTTTTTGAAGGATCTTGGACAAATTTGACAAATTTTTATTGTCTAATAATGATAGTGTTTTTAAATGAAACTCAAGGTCTCTAGGTAGTTCCACAATATAATACAAGTTATTGAAAATTCTAAAAAATTGACAACTGTTTCGATAAATCAATATCATCGTCAAAATTATAATTCCAAAGTATATAACTTTATAGAATCCAGCGATGTAAAATTTCTTAAGGCAGGCCCAACAAAGAAGTTTTCTAATAATGTAAGGGATATTGTTAATAATTCAAATTATCTTTTAAATGATTACGAAAAGAGGTCTATCATACATAAGAATCCTCATTGTCCACAATTATATGGAACAGTTAAATTACATAAAATAACGAAACCAATTAGACCTGTAGTCACTTATGTTAATGCTCCTAATAATATATTGGCAAAGAAGCTCAACAATATACTCAATACTTACGGATATGAATCTCAGTACTCAATTAGAAATTCAATAGAACTAATCAAAAAGTTGAAAGCAATCCACTTACAAGATAACTATAAACTCATATCGTTCGATGTAACTAACATGTTTACTGAAATTCCTCCTAAAGAATGTCTAATACTTGTAAGAAAATTACGAGAAGATAAAAATATTAATCCAGGAATAATATCAGATATACTTAATTTATTTGATGTATGCATTAATCAGAATTATTTCACTTTTGACAATAAGATATATATTCAAAATGAAGGTTTACCAATGGGAAGCCCTATATCACCTATTTTAGCAAACATTTTTATGAACAATTTAGAAAGAAAGATCTTTGAAAGTAATATTTCGAAAAATATTTTATTTTGGTATAGATATGTAGATGACATGTTAGCTTGTTTTATGGGTAGTGAACGACAATTAGATGCATTTTTCAACCACATCAATAATTTACACCCGAAAATTAAATTTACATTAGAAATTGAAGAAAATTGCTCAATCAATTTTCTTGATTTAAAAATTCAAAGAGTTAATCATGTACTTGAATATTCAATTTACCGAAAACCAACACAAACTGATGTAAAAATTCCAATCAATTCTAACCACCCTGTGTCACACAGACTAGCAGCATATAATTCAATGATACATAGAGCTTTTTCAGTTCCTATGAACAAATGTAATTTTGATAGAGAGATTAATACAATTAGACAAATAGCAACATCTAACGGTTATCCATTAGATATGATAAATAAGCTAATTAGTAAAAAAGAGGAAAAAGTGGCATTACAACTAATATATCCTAAACAAGCTGATGAAATTAAAACTTATAAAACCATCACATATGCAGGAAATATTTCTAATAATATTTCAGAGATAATATCTTCAGCAACGAATACAACAATTTCTTTTAAAACAGAAAGTAACGTTAGTACAAAATTGTTAAATGTAAAAACAAAAATACCACTATTAAAGAAGTCAGGTATATATAAACTCAAATGTCCAGAATGTAATGCTGTCTATTTGGGTCAGACCCTTAGGAATTTTGAAATACGATACAGTGAGCACTTACGAGCATACAGATTAAAACAACCAGATAAATCCCACTACGCAAAACATCTACTTGACACCAATCATTCATTGACACCTAACACAGAACTAGAAGTACTGCATATTTGTGAAAAGAAACAAGAACTGGATTTCCTTGAAGAACTGGAAATTAGAAGACATTTAAGAAACCCACAATATGAAGTTGTAAATGAACAGTTAAATCTAGGGAATTCTCCACTAATAAACTGTCTCCTTAAGTGATAATTGTAAAGATCAGCAGATATAGTTTTCCTGGTTTTCTATATCATTGCACAGTTATACTGATCTTAATTGGAAAAATGATATCCAGGATATCACCATAGGGCTAATAATATCTAAGCTTCAGTATTTGTAATATCACAGCTTCTTCTTTTTTCTATAAACATATATTAAGCCAATAACAAGTTAGGTTACTTCTTGGTCTAGCCAAAAATAACTACTAAACATCAGGTAGGCATAAAATGAAATGTAACTTCTGTCATTCTGACGATGATATTGATTTATCGAAACAATTGTCAATTTTTGAGAATTTTCAATAATTTGTATTATTTCGTGGAATTAACTAGAGACCTTGAGTTTCATTTAAAAACACTAATATGAGCATATTCCACGAAGTAAGGGTCGAGACAGTCAAGTCTAATAATGAATTTACTATACTTTTCTTTCCTTTTCCGGCAAATCCAGATGTTGTGTCGCAACCAGTAAAACAATGCAGAAATACAACAATATTTTTGAAGGACTTATATTAGACGTGAAACATAGATCTTTCATTTGTCCAGAACCTGGCTTGAGAAAATAAATATCATAATTATTTGAATTTAATTGATTTAAAAGATCAATATCTTGACCCACAACAATGACAGTTTCATTAGTATGTCTGGCAATTTCTATCGCGGTCTCAATTATGTCAGGATCTTCTTCTGCTTGTTTACAGGAGAATATTTGTGACTGTTATCTTTTCATTAACGTTTTTATTATTTTGTCCTTGTCTTTCTTGTTAAAATTGTATTTTTGTATGGTTTTGATAATTGAACTCTGAGCGAATATTGTCAGGTTTTCTACGACTACTTTCTCCTCGTTTAGTTTAGTTAGCTGCTGGTACTGACGTCACAGTAACTGATTTCTCAATTTCGGGGTGCCCATCAAAAACGATATAGCTACTTGTTGCGTAATGTTTTTCTACATAGCGCAAATATTTATTCATGATCTCTTACACCGTTTTATTGTCTGCCAAATTACTTTGTGCAGTGAAAATCCACCGTCGATGACATGTACAATGCCGTCAGAATGTGTTGGTGCATTCGTACTCTCAAGTAATTCGTAAAGTTGAGGTTTAACATTTTTCCCGAGGCCACTTTCTGTAAAAAGTGACAAAGGAAAAGGTGCAAGCTCGTATTGTTATCTTTTTTACTGTCGATCGTTAACGATATTTTTTGAAATAGCAATAATGAATCGATGGCTATAATATCCCCGTTTACTTTAACGCAAGATTGAACTGGTTTTAGAGACAGGACTTTTTTTTCTTTTAAATTTGACACTTCCAAAATTCATTCCAACAATAGTTTGCAAAAAATGTTTTTCTTTTTCATACGCTTCGTAGCAATTTACAGAATTACTGCCAATAATTACAGAAAATATTGACATCATGTTATCAGTCTCTGGAAAAGGATCATACTTGTAATATTGTTTAATCAGCTACATCTCTTTTTATTCGATATTCCCTGGAATCAACGTGTTGCTCTGTAGTTGCAGAAGAAGCATTACAAAAATCTTCCATTTCATTGCAAACTTCGATAAGTATGATCACTGTTAATACGAATTTCGTTAAAACACTTTAAGACAAACCATGAGCATGTGTAAGGCCACCCTCAGTTTTCATAAATCTCATCAAAACTTGCTCGATCATCATATCTGTCTAAACTCCCGACCAAAACTTGTGAGTACGTCTAATCGTAAAGAATCCGTCGGTCAATCGTGTGAATTCACAATCATAATTTATTGTGCCTTCAAGCTTACGCATACCTTGGAGATAAATATGAGCAAATTTTGCGTATAAAAAGTGCCCACTTGCATGAAAATAGGGAAGCATTCTTTCCACGGATTCTAAATTTAATTTCCAATTACCAGCACGTTCAGTCCATATGGAATCTTTAACCAATGAGATCATTTGCCAGTACTGCATCAAAAGTTTTGCGGAAGGACCTTTTTTTTGTATTAAGTTTAGATGCTCGATAAATTTTTATTTTACGAACTCAAAATCTACGTGATGCAAATTGTCTTCCAAATTTTATGTTCCTAAATCCAGCAAAAATGTATTGATTCGCTCTCATTTCTATGCCCGACAACTCCATCGATAAATAAATTAATTCAGACAAGGTGAGCTGTACTAGAAAATGTCCTCTGATAGCTCGTGCATATGCGGCCCAGAAAGAGCTTTATCGGACGAATTTTCTGCATATATTTGACAAAAAGCCTCCTTAAGTCCACGAACAACCATGATGTATCCAATCGCTACAAGGAATGATGTCAATAAATGAAATCCCCCAAGTTTTACTTGGATTGAGGACAAAGTGTAGGTATCATTATCTAAATCAATATTGGCTCGAGCTTTATGGTATAGCGGTTGGTCGAACCTTACGAACACAACCTTTTTATTTTGTTTTTGGCATTGTTTAGCCGTTTCTACCAACGATGTAAAAAATAGTATCACCAATCAGTCCGTTGATTTTCTATAAACGGCACAGTAATAATTTTTGAAGTATGATAAGCCAAATTAGTATGTAACTTCTTCATGAACATATTCCAACCATCGGATTTGTTGTTTGCAAATTTTGAATAAGATCATGTAAAATCTGCCGAAGGAATTTCATAGTTTTCCGTAACATCTGAAATATCTTCTATTTGAACTGTTTTCAATCCATCGCAATTTTTGTTTTCAAAACGTTTCAATTTCACAAATTCAATTTCTCCTAATCATCAGAAGATGGAATCTGTTTTAATCTAGAGATGGTTTTCATTGAAGTAACACTACACACCGGAATAACAACCATTATTCCACCCAATTCCACGGAAAGAATTCTTGCCATCAATCGTGCATGTATTATGATCCGCATTGTCATAAAGAAGGAGAAAACGTACGATTAGCAGGGTCCTTGATAATCGATGCTTCAAAGTGCAAAGTTTATTTATATGAGGAACACAAACCTAAATTAGATAATGAGTCGATCAATACTTTAGAGGCATATTTTTTGTGACTCATCTACGACAAACCATGTAAAATTGGGTGGCCTCACAGATGCAATTTGACATTTTCGCCATTTTCTTATCCATCCTACCAACATTATTTCTACTCTTTTCTTTATTACTTTTACAAACAATATTCAAAAAAACTTGCAAAGTTTCAGGAACATCCTCAAAAATATTGCCCTTGTTTAATCTAGAATTTCGTTGTAATTAATATCGTATACATTAGAACGTATATCTTCTAAAACAATTTCAGCAGCCATTTGAACAATTCTACTTCGTTCGTCTTACTTTTTAATCTTTTTTCATAACAGTCTTTGCAGAGTATCTTACTTGCAGCACCATTTTTGAATAAAATTATCATGTCGCTTTTAATTAAATGACACTCGATATCGTTCTGAAAATGCTTTCTATTTTTTCTTAATAGTTGTGTAGTCTGGGAGATCTTTTGAAAATCCCTTGTTTATTTCATTGACAGAAAATTGATATTCTGTTCCATGGTCAACGATATAATTAATAAGATAATTAATAAAATTCTTAGTGTTTTCACATCCTGAGCGAACCCTTTTTCTTTCAGTTCTTTTGTTATAAAAAGTAGAGATACACGCAGTGTGATTGGGCTTTTACTGCGACAAAATCAGGCACATTTCTCAAACGAGCTGAAATCTTTTTATCGACATCATTTAATGTGTTTTGTTTTTGAATATATTGTAATATATTGTCTCTTGTCTCGTTACTTTGAACAGATGAAATTTTGTTTCTTTTGAAATATTACTGAAAAACCCACCGCAGAGAAAGCAATGAGATTGAAAATTAAATCTAAGAGCGTCTTTATTTATTTATTTTCCTTCCTTTGATTTTCTATGGCTTGAAATACAGAATGTAGCTATTGCATTCTCATCATTATATTGACTTTAACAAGTTCGATTAATAAAAGCTGATGTCAAAGTCTCACATTTTTCCTATTTATTTTCTTGCTAGACCCCACTAAACGATTCGAAGCTGCTTTTTTTATTTCAAACACTTTCTTATCACCTGCCTTATTGCAGATTATACAAACATACCTATTCATCCATACTGATAATCTGAAAAGACAAAATCAAATTAATAATGCCTTTACAGTTTTATCATGAGTATCGTATTACTAAATTTGTTTGTGCAAAATAGACGAAATTATTATTTTTTAATCTTGTGTTAAAATATAATTCGATTTTAATTTTTATGTTATGTTACGTTAAATATACTATTTATGTAATGAGAGAGAAGTTAGAGAGTGTTTTTTGTATTTGGGTTTGGTGGTTTTTGAGTTAGATATATGGAAATATTCCAGATAAGGTCCTAATATAGGATGCGGTTTTTCTGCAGGGCGGGGTTGGGTATTTTTAGATTGGGGTTTGTGTGCGCGTTCAGTGGGGGTGGGCAGTAGGTGGCGGGTTGTGTGTGTGTTGAGAGGGCAGATAGTTGGTTGAACAATTCGAGGAGAGGCGATAGTTTAATGATTTGTTAACGTTGGGTGAAGTTAGGTAGCAATTGATCGTACGAGTATGTATCGTCATCAAGTAAATCTAAAAATTTCTTCGATACGTCGGCCCCTTTGGCTAGTGAATAAATTCCCCATGCTATAGGAAAAAACGTGAAAAACCTGCAGCATCGACGGGGGTTGGGGCTCGTGGATTCAAGTGCAAGTACTTTCACTCCTGATGGGAGTGAAAGCGAAGTGAGCACGCCTGTTTGTGGTGTCGATATATGGACGGAATTAGGTGACGAAGAGTGTCGGCTATAATGTCCCTCGAGTTGGGAATGGTTAGGATTTCTATTATGATTTTGGTGTCAGTTGAGAGTTCGAAGGGAGCCGGTGGCTTTTCGAGAATGACTGGGGCAGTTTCTTGGGGGGTATTTGGTGTGGTTAGTCTATGGGCGCAGCGAGGGAGGAAGGCGGCGTGAGGTCCGCCGCAATTGGTGCAGGTAGGAGTACCGGACTTGCGGCAATTTTCGGTGCGGTGGCCAGTTTGGCCGCAAGTAGGGCATATTGGTTGAGACCGACTAGAATTGGAGAAATGACCGGTTTTAGTGCATCGATTGCAGTATTTTGGGACAGGGGCAGTGGGTCGGCGTTGGATGGCTCGCACTGGTTTGAGAGGCCAAAAACTGAAATGCCGGAAGTGAGGGCTTGGTGATAATGGATTTCAGAGTGTGTGATGATGCGGAACATCGATGTAGGTTTGTTTGTGGACTTGGCGATGATTCGCCAAGTTTTGACGGAAGGGAATTGCTGATTGTGAAGAATTTCTCCGAATTCTTCGGGAGGGATCGTTGGATCTACGTTCCTGCAGACGAGTGAGTAAGAGGGTGTTAGAGTTTTGGCTGTTTGGGGTGGACGTTGCGTGGAGTTTCAGATGTTTATGGAGATGTTGGACCTGCCAGTGGAGTTTTGGATTTTTTTTAGGATTGTTGAAACTGACTTCGTGGAAGAGGTTCTATTGAAACTTGCTTTCAGATAAAGGATGTGTCCGTTAAGAAGTTCGAGGGTGTTTAAGAAGGCGAAAAGAGATTTTTGGGTTGAATATTGGGGTGGGAGGTTTCTGCGATTTAGCGTTTGTGTGAATGTTGTGTTGCTGGAGGGGGTTGATGTGGGATTGTTGAGGGGGGTAGATCGGGGTTTTGTTCTCCCGACGAGGGTAAAATCATCATCGCCGGGTCTGGATGGTTGTCGGACGATTGAGGGAGTGGGTGTTGGGGATCTTACAGAGGAAGAGTAATACCTGGTGGGGGATGCGATGGGAATGTGTTTTGGGGTTGACGTCGAGGCGTTTTGAGGGTTTGGGGAGGATGTTGACGTGGAGTAGTTTTGAGAGTTTGGGGTGGATGGATTAGAGGATTCTATTATGGATCGGTAGTGTTAAATTGTTTTTATGAGTTCGTCGCGTTCTCGGAAGATTGAGCTTTTGGATCTACAGGAGCGTTTGGGAGACATTTTGAGTATTTTTATGTTGGGAATAAGAGTGGAATTGGCTGTAACAGCGGACTCACTGCCGTAGGGAGTTACCTTCCCAGTTAAGGGTGTCCTGACTTATTAGCTTTGCGGGTGTTTTATATTTACCTGGGTTAAATGTCCTTCCTGCGTCTAACGTGGTTTATGTTGGGTTTGTTGATGGTTACTTCAGGATTTCATAAATAAAATTGTTTCGAAAGAAACAGTAGGACTTCATACATAAAATTTGTTTCGAAAGAAACAGTTGTAACACTTCCAAGTATTACAAACAACTGTCGAACTGAAAGTGATGTCGACTAAGAGTTGGTTTGTATCAGTGACTAACTCTGCTATTACTGTAGCGATGGACTGGAACAAAAAATATTGTAATGTTTTTATTATTTATTTATACCGTAAACGGGTGGGATAAACTTTAAACACACGGTATGGTTACTTATTAATTTATTCAAACACTAAACTACTAACTAACACTTAATTTATATACACTTACCTATTCACTTACATTCAATTTATATACCCACAACCATAATTATTGATTTATATCAGCACTTTGCTGTTCGCTATTTCGGTGTATTCTTGTTTATTTATCAAGATCACTTTATCAACTAAACTAACTCTCCATGGTCGGTCCTTTATATATGAGTTTCTTTTTTACTAGATAATTCTAGATTGCGGCTTACACAAGAACAATTGACAATTGGCATTTTCTAGATAAGACTGGTCACAATAACAATGTCTAGATAAGATAGTCACAAACGTAAACAATTCTAAGAAATCCCTGCGCGTCCGCCATAATTTTAACTTTCATACATGGCTTAGACAGAGTCTGATTCAGAGACTATACCAGTGTGCTGTTTCGTAACAATATTACATATTACTATTTTTATTTTAGAGCTGATTGATACAGATTAAAATACAGGTAGTATTTACCTTGCTATGTAAATTCCATAAGATTCTTTTAAAGTAAATTTGTCACAATTCTCTTGAAGTAACTCAGTCTGTACGTGTATTTTTATGAACAATGCTGTTCACTACTGTGTATCTCGAATACTGGCTACGATACGAAATAATAGTAGTAAGGCCCAGACCCACCTAGCACCTTCCCCACTTCTCTATGAAATACCTTTTTATGGGCTGAAATTTTCCGTGGGTCACTCAGGTATATAAGTTACATATATGAAAATAGCAATAAATAAGCATCTTTAACTTTTCCTAATTCGGTTTATAACTCCTCATGTTTAACTGGAAAGTGCAAATAATAAGTAGAGCAATGGGCTATGTACTTTTAACAAGACAAAGGCAACATTATGAATATAGATCGACTTTACCTGGCCTATATTTGTTCGCAAAAACGAATTTTCATATGCAATGGTTTAGAAAATGTATATATTCAATTCCAGATAGATGAAAAAAAATCCATCACAAAACCGAAAACGTTAAGCGCGTCCAAAGTAATACCAATATCGGTTCAATATTAAATCATAACACAGGATATTCGCAAAGTCAGTAGCACGGAACGGCAACAAACCCTTTTGCAAAGCTACCAACCTACAAGAGTCAAAGCGGCGCGTCACTGAAGCATAAAGCCAAACTCATAGCCCACAGGCATTTCGTAAAAGATGCGATCTCATATAAGAAACATTATTTGTGTATTCAACGGGACCGTCATGTTATTTTCTTGGTTGAGTTCTTGTTTTCGTGGGGCTTACGTACGGATTGGAATGAAATTGTTGTACAGACATATTCGCCTTTTTGAATGATCTCCAATTTGGAAAACAGACTTTTCATCAACTTTACATATATTTGCTATCAAAATCTATAAATTTGGAGAATTTAATTGTTGAGTCGACTAGTGGGAATCGATTATATTTTATCTTGCATCATAAGTGCTGCATTTAAATAACTCATATACAACCTACCGCATAAGAAAATAATAATAAATGTTTACATCAGTCATAATTGCGATAATAAAAACATATCAAATAATTCTCAAATGTACAGAGTTACATAATAATTGAGCTCAAAATTTTTGTAATAAAGAGCAGAAAGATTTCTCTCTTCATGTCAGAAGATTTATACATGTATATAATAAGAATGGGAAGCTTTAATTTTTTTCTGCTTTTAATCATATCTACAAAGTTCAATAAAAGTAATCTCAGAGATAATTTTTTTTATTAATTTGTTATAAAGTTATAACATTTATATTTTTGAAAAATTGTGTTTTTCGAAGAAAATTTGAAAAATAAATTAACTGACTCTTTTAAATCTATATATTTTCCAAAATTATACACAAGGCACTATGTTCGTAATTACATAAAAGTATCTATTAAAACTTTGGATGAAGGGAGAACCATTTTTTTAAATATAAATTTTTTCTCTGAATTAAACTGAAAGTCAATGCCACAGCATTTTTAATAGTTGACAACAGTGCAGCTACTAGTTTCGGCCTACATACGGACCATCTTCAGGCTATAAAGTATTATTTTGTTATAATCAAAGGAAACATTGCAAAAGTCTCCAACCTTACCTGATCTAAAAATGTATTCAACTTCCGTGGGAAATACACGCTGATAATCATGAATGTTAGAGGAGAAAAGTGTGGAATTGGAAGATTAAAATTTTTTGAAATATGAAAAACTTGAAAAAGTCCTTCTCTCGTCATAAATTGAAATATAAACCACTCAATAGTTATGATAGCATATAAAAGGGATGTGGCAAATGAAAAAATTTGATTATAATTGAAATTGGAATGGAGTAATAGAGTTGAGCTCAAAGGGAGCAATCAACCAAGAAAAGGAAAATATCTTATTGGGGTAAGATTTGAACTGCTTTAATTTATGTATATGAGAGAGAGAAATCTTGTCTATATGACCGTTGATATCCTCAATTCTCTTGAAAATTAATTGAATTATTAAATTGGTTGGGAAACCAATAACTAGTCATGAGAAGAACATGTGTCGCCCACGAACAATGAATGATACATGAACAACAATAATGCAAATTCACTGAAAAAGTCGATAACAACAATATAATCAAACAGTACTTCGAAAATATTAAACATTAGTTAAGTTAAAAGGTTATACATATCAGAATACGCGTATAAAAATCATATATAAAATTGTAGTTGTAAATGTCAATATTAGTACAAATCCTCTTAAAAAAGAAAAAAAAAGAAGAAGGATTGTTGATAGGTTAAAGACATCCAAATTATGAAGTGTACACACTCTTGTTTTAACAAGGATAAATGAATTTGTAACGGAGTGTGTAATATTTTATTAAATTCAGCCAAGCGCTTTCGACATTACGTCATCATCAGGGCTCTAAAATAAAATAAATTACATACACTACAAACTACTGTCCTATCAAACTAACATGACAGTAATGTAACTTACTTCGTCAGTCGGTCCAGAGACATATTAAAATTGTCCACATTATTGCTTTTGTCAGTTTAACATGGTAAACAAACAACGAATTACAAACATTTAAACATATCAAATTAAAAACGACACCATCCGACCCAATCTTTCAAATTATGTCGACCAACTAATGGAATTTTTAAACAAGTTGTTGAAATGAAGAAAAGAAAAAGTAACATTTTTGTTGACTCAAAAACCCGATCTTAAAATGAGGATTATTATTATGATGAAAAATGGTAGTGTCTAAAGTTAACAAATATATTGGAAATTACTGAGTGGAAGTTAATAAAATTAGAAATAAAAATAAAATTAAAATTAAATTCACTGATACAATTTAAAATTGAGCTCATTACACAAACACGGATACAAATTATACGAAACAAATCGCACAGACGAATCCAGAAGGCACGCCCCGAACAACTTGAAAAAAGGTGTGAAAGTTGAATTAATATTAATCTGAGTGTTGACACAATAATCGTTCCTTCTGCACTCTCTGTATATCTCTAGATCGTCCAGAAGTTTAAGTTTGTGGAAATTTCGTCAAAAACATTTGTGCAAAATTCTGCTAACATCACCGGGTGAGGAACTATGATTATTAAATGTGAGGTGATGACCAAATCCAGATTGTTCTGTCCTATTTAAATGTTCGTTAATACGTATATTAAGAGGTCTGATGGTTCTACCAATGTACGCAGCCTCACAATCACCACACTGAAGTTTGTATATACCGCTCTGTTTGAGTTTGGGTAACTTATCATTGGTAGAAAGAAGTGATTTTATGGTATTTTGAGATGAAAAAGAAACCCTAATGTTATCTTGACAGGTTCTAAAAATGTTGCTCATTTCATACGAAATCTTCTCTATGAATGGGACTGAGCAAAATCGAAAATCACAGACCTCGACGGTTTGATAAGCCAGTTGTCTGATGTATTTTTGTTTTATTTTCCTAATAGTGTTCTCAATAATATTTGAAGGATAGCCGTTGTTAACTGCGATCTGCTTCAAGATGTTAAATTCTTTATCAAAATTGTGGGGCGCCATAGGGATTCTGATCAACATGTGTACATAGGAGTAATGGCGGCCATTTTGTGTTGAAAAGGATGATTAGAGTTTGAAGGATTGATATGGTCAGTTTGAGTTGGTTTTCTGTGAATATTGAAGTCTGTTTTATTGTTTAATCTAGTAAGTGTCAAATCTAAAAAGTCAATCCGATTATCTAATTCTAAATCGACTGTAAAATTTATGCATGGATGTAAACTATTAATGAAATCTAAAACTTTGAAACAATCATCAGATGTACCATCTACAAAGGCCAAAACATCATCTACATATCTATACTAGCTGATTATTTTATGGTTACTATTTAAAATTATTGTTTCCAAAGAATCAAGAGAAAGGTCCGCTAACAGAGGAGACAAGGGGTTACCCATTGGAAAACCTTTGGATTGCCTATAAATTTTCACTTTCACCGAATTTAAATAAAAATTCACTCAAACTCTTTTCAGTGGAGGTTGATACATTGATTGAAAGTTATTTTCATACAGACGTATAAAAGCTAAGACTTAAAGAATTTTTAAGTAACAACAGTTTCGAAATTCTTAGTAGAAATCCAATGCCAGCATTTAATGCTGAGTCGAGAACCGCTTTAAAGGATAGTTCATTATTGTTCGATAAAGAAAATATAAAATTAAATTCACTTTTTGTTTCTAATCCGAACATACCTTTACTTTATGGCCATACCAATGAGACCAGTTGTCAGTTTTACAAATACTCCAGCGGTACACTTAGCTAAATTTTTGAAAAATTTTTTGAATAGGGTGTTACAATTTAAATGCACTTATACAGTCAAAAATTCAATAGAATTTGTAAACAATATTTCAAGGTCATTACTTCCCAACAATTTTTTCATGGTTTCCCTTGATGTCAGCAATCTTTTCACAAATGTTCCCAGATATGAAACAATCCCTATAATTCAAAGAATACTCACTCTTAGAAGTGTGGATGTCAGTATTATTGATATAGCCTTGAACCTATTGGAGACTTGTCTTAAGCAGGATTTTTTCTATTTTCAATGATAAAATTTATAGGCAACCCAAAGGTTTGGCAATGTGTTACCCCTTGTCTCCTCTGTTAGCGGACCTTTTTCTTGATTCTTTGGAAACAATAATTTCAAATAGTAACCATCAAATAATCAGCTAGTATAGATATGTAGATGATGCTTTGGCCTTTGTAGATGGTACATCTGATGATTGTTTCAAAGTTTCAGATTTCATTAATAGTTTACATCCATGCATACATTTTACAGTCGAATTGGAATTAGATAATCGGATTGACTTCTTAGATTTGACACTTACTAGATTAAACAATAAAATAGTTGGGAAACCAATAATTTCAGTCATGAGAAGAACAAGTGTCGCCCACGAAGAATTAATGGTACATGAACAATATTAATTCAAATTCACTGAAAAAGTAGATAGCAACAATATAATCAAACAGTACTTCGAAAATATTGAACATTAGTTAAGTTAAAAGGTTATACATATCAGAATAGGCGTATAAAAATCATAGATAAAATTATAGTTGTTAATGTCAATATTAGTACTAATCCTCTTAAAAAAGGAGAGGAGTTGTTGATAGGTTAACATATCAAGAACTAAAACAATTATTAACAATAAACTAATATTGAGTAGTAATTAGAAAATGCAAAGATAACAAGTCCATGGATAACATTAATGGGAAGTTACATCGATATACTACCAAAATGTAAACATTAAAGGTTGAGAAAAAATAAGGCTTTTAAAGTTCAACACCCCTGAAAAGGAAGATTGAGGGACATGTATGGCTCAGAAGGTACCAATTGTTCATTAAGACAACCGACATTGGCATCAGAACTAGTCTGGTTAATCTCAAACATCTCAAGTAAATTCATCCTAAAACCATTAAAACATTTATGTAGTATACGAACACCCCAGAATTGAATTCACTTTGAAGTTAGAGGTCAATAGTCGTATCCCGTTTTTGGACTTGTTAATCGTTAGGAGTGTTGCCACCCTGAGACTGGAATTTGAGATTAACCGAAAACCCACAACGACGGACGCTGTCATTGATTTCAAGTCTAACCACCCCCAATCACATAAGGTTTCTTCCTTTAATAGCTTACTTTATAAAGCCTTTTCTTCGCTTCTATCACAAGAGGCCTTATATGGTGAGATTAATATCATTAAACAAATCGCTGACAACAAGAATTTCCCAATCTCTTCATTCAACAATTTATACATAAAATTTTACAATAAATTCAGACTGAGCTTTCCTACTATTGACTCCCCTAATGTGGTTTCTGACAGTGACAAACCTCATTATGCTGGTTATCTACATTACTTTGGTCTTATATCCTACAAATTTGGTAATATTTTAAAATAAACATAACATTCACTTTGGTTTTAGAACTAATAACAATTTGAGATCATTACTGGTTAACACTAAAGACTGCATGCCATATCTCCATTCCCCTGGCGTTTACAAACTTTGTTGTCAGGACTGTGACGCTGTCCATGTGGGCCAGTCTGGACGTTTGTTGGACACCAAGATAAAAGAACATCTGAGTTGTATCAAAAGGTATCGTAAAACTGACCCTCCTGCCCCCCTTCAGCTTTTACAAATCACATTATTTCAGAGAACCATAATTTTTCATTATTATTACAAATAAATGAGGGCAGAGGAGCTGGCTCCTATTAAGCCCAAAAAAAACACATTTCAAAAGAAATACCTACTAGTATTGAACAAACAAATGAGAGGAAGAAGAAATTACGATTGAGCTCTAAAAGTTATTAAATAAGTAACACTGATCTAGTCTATTTTTGAATATGTTAACACTTGTTGCTGAGACAATTTCACTGTCCAAATCATTCCAAATATTGAAAATTCTGTTTTGTAAAAAGTTTTGTCTTACCAATTTTATGATTGAATATTGTTCAGAACATCTGACAGATGAGCCCTATTGATTTTCAGCTAACAATAGCCAGTACAACGGATGCTATGGTACTTGAAGTGCGACATTTTTGTAATTTTTTGAGAAATTTCAGTTTGTTAGCACGATACAGCCTCCGGGTTGCAAAAAGTCAACCATTTTATTATTGAATATTCTCCAGAACATCTCACAGGTGAAGCCTATCGATTTTCAGCTCACCGCAGCCATCACAACAGGTGCTATAGTACTTTAAGTACGACATTTTCGTCATTTTTAGAGATATTTCAGTTTGTTAACACGATACAGCCTCCGAAGTGTATACAAGTGACCAATTTTATGATTGGATATTATTAAGGGCATCTCAAAGAGAAACCCTATCGAGATTCAGCTTAATAAAGCCAGTACAACGAGTGCTATGGTACTTGAAGTACCAAATTTTTGTGATTTTTGGAGAATTTTCAGGTTGTTAGCACGATACAGCCTCCAACGTGGATACAAGTGACCCATTTTATGATTGAATATTGTCCAGACCATCTTATCGATGAACCTTGTTGATTTTTATCTCACCAGAACTAGTACAACGGGTGCTATGGTACCTGAAGTGCCACATTTTTGTAGTTTCTGGAGAAATTTCGGGTTTGGTACAATACAGCCTTCGCTTTAATAATTGGATATTTTTCAAGGTGTCTCATTCAAGGTGCCTCACAGATGTATCCTATTGATTTTCATCTGATTATAGCGAGTACAGCGGGTTCTATAAATCCAGATATACTGCATTTTTGGTTACTTTGGAGACATTTCGGTTTGTTAACACGATACATCCCCCGAAGTGTATACAAGTGACAACTTTATGATAGAATATTAATCAGGGCATCTCACAGATGCGGAAAAGTTAGTTTTAATCTTTAAAACCGTTTATTTGTTTCTTAGTTACCCTTCTTTCTCCTCTTATTGTTTCCGATCTTCCACTCAAAATCTTCATTCTTACTAAATTCAATCTTCACTTCAGCTTGTCTCTTCCTTGGCAGATAGAACTGTTCTAATATATTTACTCATCGTTACCCACCCGCTTTTACTACGCAAGACTCATCTCTTTGATTGAATTAATCCCAATATCCATCAATTCATACATTTAGTCTTGAGACTCAATTCTTCGTGGACACTCTAACCATGTATGCATCACGGCTTCCACAATAGTTACATACAGACAAAATCACGATTTCCCAACGCTTGGTTATGTCGGATTTTAGATCGAATTCCTCTCTTCTTCCCATTAAGAAGATGGAATACGTTCTTACCAATCTTCCTATTCTATGCTGTTCTACAGACATTTTTCGGTGCTTTTGTATAATTTCTTTGCCTACCTCCCGTTTCCTGTCCAACAAACGTCCAAAAACAAGGAAGTGCATTTACACTATCAACCTGACCAATGCACCTACAATATTCCAATATAAAACTTCTACTTTCCATCCACGGAAGCTTTTACAAGCAAATTTCTATAAAATCTAGATTTTGGCACTTAATGTAGTATTTCCAACTTTCAACTGATTAAATACTCTAACTTTTGTAGGAATACGACGAAATGTTTATGCTAAAAACTATAAAATGACATGAAGGAAATCGATTAGTATGAATAACATGTAGTATAGATGACGTATGGGGAGGAGTGGAACAGGCCATGACAAAGTTCGCAGAAAATGAGCTACGTTATAAGCAGAAAACACAAGAACACAATTGACTAACAGCAGAAATCATGTCACTTTTCGAAGAAAGAAGAAAATGTAAAAATCAAGGATATTCTGAGAGCTGTAAACACATCCGATAAATTATTAGAGCAAAAATAAGAACAGCAAAGAATTACTGGTTGAAGATACAATGCGAGGGGATAGAACAAATACTGGAAGTACACGATGAATTTAACGTACACAGGAAGAAAAAAGAGGCGTCCGGAGATTACAGGAAAAGACACTTCTCTAATATAGAAAACGATTATGGAGAGATGGCGCAGGATGATCAGCAGTGAAAAATTATTTAGGAGAAATATATGAGCAGCCTTTTCAACGATAACAGACCAGATATAGAAGCCACGGAGGGCGAAGATCTGTCTGGACCCCCTATCACCAAAAAAGAAATCATAAGAGCAATAAATACTCAAGGGACAGAAAGGCAGTTGGTCCGGACGGCATACCTGTCGAACTACTGAAAATATTAGACGATAAAGGCATTTCCGTACTGCACAAGATATTTAACAAAATATATAACACGGGGGAGTTCCCTGCCAAATGCGTTACATCATGTTTTATCCCCTTGCCAAAAAAGAACAATGCCACGAAGTGCGAGGATCATAGGCTGATCAGTCTGATGAGCCATACGTTAAAGATATTCCTCAAGATTATACACTACAGAATTTCTATAAAGTGCGAAAGAGATATCGGATCCACACAGTTTGGATTGTCGGATCCACACAGATTGGATTTAGAAGGGGACTAGGTACGAGAGAGGCTATAGTTGCAACTCGAGTATCACTAGTCCAGAACTGCAATGATCAGATGAAAGATGTGATGCTATGCTTTATCAACTACGAGAAAACGTTCGACAAGGTTCAACACCACAAACTCATCCAAATTCTGAGAAGGGAAAGATATATGCCAGAAGGGTATCCGCTGCATAGAAAGCCTTTATTGAAACCAAACAGCCGAAGTCAAGATTGGTAATGAACACACAGAACCGACAAAGATCCTTAGAGGGATCAGAGAGGGATGCGTTCTCTCTCCACTCCTCTTCAATCTATAGTCTGAAAACATCTTCCAGGAGGCACTCGAGAAACGCAGCCCGGAGTATTATGGTGAACGGAGTGTGGGTCAACCACATACGATACGCGGACGACACAGTCCTAATTGCTGACAATATGAAAGATTCGCAGGACCTTATTGATGTCGTGGGCGATAGTAGCAATAGCTTGGGCCTCAATATCAACACCAAAAAGACAAAACCCATGATAGTCTCTCGCAAGCTGGAAGAACATGAAAATGCAAGCACACAACACACAACAGATGCCCCATTGAAAGAGTATATAAATTTAAATATTTAGGCACGTGGCTATGTGAAAGCTGGACATCCAAAACGGAAATCAAATACCGAATCGAAATTGCCCAAAGCATATTTAAGAAATTCGGGAAAGTTCTTACCAACACCGATTTCGACCTCGACCTAAGAATCAGATTCGTAAAATGTTACGTGTAGTCAGTGTTACTGTACGGTATGGAGAGCTAGACGCTAAAAGTAAACACCATGACTAGACTTGCAGCCTTCGAAATGTGGACCTACAGGCGAATACTGCAAGTCCCATGAACGGCCAGGAAAACGAATGAGGGAATCCTAAGAACGATTAAACAAGAACGCGAATTGCTGGAAACCATCAAGCGCAGAAAAACAGCATATCTAGGCCACATAATACGGAATGAAAGATACCAATTCCTACAATTAGTAATCGAGGGAATGATTGAGGCGAGGAGAGGAGTCGGCAGGAAGATAATATCATGGCTCCAAAACGTGAGACAATGGACAGGGCTGAGAACAGTAGGAGACCTATTCACCAACATCAGAAATAAAGAAGAGTGGGTACATGTGATCGCAAACATCCATTAATGGATAAGCAGTGGAAGAAGAACAATGTCGAACAGAAACTGGACAATAGACCAATGAGAAAATATCTTTTGTATTGAGAAATAATATTTCATTTATTTAGTGCAGAGAACGTTAGTTAGAGAGAGGGCTTCAAAAGCTTGTACAGTGCCTACAGTCAAACATGGTGAATGTAATTTAGTATTTAGGCATTAGTGAACCAAAAAATTTTGTAAAGATAACTAGAAAACTAGACAAAAATTAGATTTGAAAATTATTCAGGATCACGCTATTCCCATTCGTACTGATTTTTTTTAAGAATAATGACCTTGATCATTCGAATAGAATGTTAAAACTTTTTTACAAGAAGAAAAATTACATAGTGACGACCCAATTACCTCTCCTTTCTCCCATTGAACTTGTTTGGAATGTAGACGATAGAAGGATGAATCGATCTACTACAATCTCTGAATAGTATTTGTTCCAACTGCGTGTCTTCCAGTATATTATGTTAAATTAAATGAGCAAGTACTCTTGTATCCATGAATTCAATGAATTAAATCATTAATGTGGCAGTGAGATTATTTTCGATTTAGCAGATTTTCTCTCCCCGAAATAATTTCTGCGAATTACCAGCATCAAGCGGCGCTCTCTATCCTTTTAATATGTTTTCATTACCTCGAGGGCATTTGACGGCTTTCAATGGGGGTGCATTTAAAACAGTAATCAAATCATTAACCTGGGCCACGGAAAGCTGCCCCCGAGCTGATACAATGCATCGAAGCGGCGTTACAAAAACAGATAACCGTCGACGTGCTAACGGTTGTGACAGTAAAGAGGAATTTTGAGATGACTTTGATGTTTTTAGTAAGCATATTTAACAATTTATGATCCATCAATTACGTCAGATCAGTTTTATTAGGCAAATTCATAATCACATGTCTATTTCCATAATATATACTGGACACCAGTAGAATTCAGTCTAAGAAGCAGACCAAAAATAAAGCATGAAAACCATATAATTACTGATTTATGAAGGATGAAAATAACAGGACTGGGCTGAAATCATCAAAGATAGAAAAAATTGGGAGATAAAGGCGGAAAAAGCAAAAATGGATAAGAGAATATAAGTGGAGGAAAAGAAACGCGGACTGATTCGTCAAATTACACGAATCGGGGAGCTCCAGGGGAGCGGTTACAACTCCCTTGGAAATGTATAACCTCTGATTGTTAGGTCCGTCAAGCTGCCCCCCCCCCGGTTACATTTTTTTCACCAAAATGCTAGCACACATAAAGGGCACGTAGCACAACAATTTTTATAGCTAGCACACCTACAACTCACAATAAAAATGCTTTTGAATTCGGGTGGGGCCAGGTTGACGCTAGCCCCCTCCGGTTGGAATTTTTTCGCCAAAATCCTAGCACAAATAAAAGACACCTAGCACAACCTAGCACACCCTTTTTCTTAGCTAGCACACCAACAACTGACAATAAAAATGCTTTTGAATTCGGGTGGGGCCAGGTTGACGCTACCCCCCCCTCCCCCCGGTTGGAATTTTTCGCCAAAATGCTAGCACAGATAAAGGACATCTAGCACAACCTAGCACACCCTTTTTTATAGCAAGCACACCAACAGCTTACAATAAAAATACTTTGGAATTCGGGTGGGGCCAGGTTAACGCTAGCCCCCTCCGGTTGGAATTTTTTCGCCAAAATCCTAGCACAAATAAAAGACACCTAGCACAACTTAGCGCAAACTTTTTTTATAGCTAGGACATCTATAATGTTTTTGAATACAGGGGGTGGAGGATGTCTGCAATATAACGCTATGGTTACACGAATGAACGAAAATGTTGGATGTATTTGTCCCTAAACATCATTTTCCTATAAAAAATGGTCCCTAAACAGCATTATTGTTGTCAGCTATTGCCGGATTGTGCGTGATATCTATATTTTCCCATCTAGTAGGGTGTTTGATTAATTAATAATTAACTATTATTTAATTAATAATTATCTATTTATTTTCAATTAATGCTATAAAACGGAATAATACAAAAATCCTTCACTTTTAAAAATAATTTTGTTAAAATCAGAGTAATTTTAATAAAACAAAATAATTAAATTGAACCATTTAGTCACGGAATCAGAAACAATCCGTGCACGAATAAGTTGCAAATTACGTCACACTATAGAAAAGGGAACGACAAACGTTTGCGTACAGACATGTTGGATAAATAAATGTCCAAAAATGCGAAGCCGTTGGATATGTCCTTTGGACAAATTTGTACAATCTGGGAAGGGGCGGCTCAGATCCCTAAAAATGTTCAAATATATTGAGAATACATGTTTTAGACTGATCGTGGTTCACTGTAGTCCTTATTTAAAATAAACACTCAAACTTTATATTTAAATTTGCCAGAATATTTTTTGCCGAAGTTGATGGTTAATTAACCATTGTAATGATAACAAAAATATTGCATTTCACTATCAAATTTTTTTTAAATTCCCCTGTTTTCTTAGAATGTGCTGCTTTTAATTCTTAGAGCCGGTTAATCAGAGCTTCAAATATTTCTGTGGCATATCATAAGATACCAACACTACTGTGTATTTTTCAAAGTTTTTACTATGTAACTGGCAATGTATGTTTGTTCCGTTGCAATCTTGCAACTCAGTTTTGAAGCAGATATCTTCAACCGATTGAGCTGAAATTCTGTATATACGTCTAGTTTGCATGCCAATCCATGATTAGGTATGTGACGTCATTCTAAATTCAACATGGCGGATCACCAAAGTTGGCGGACTAATTTTTTTATGCTTTCTTATAATATGAGTATGAAATGGAAGTACTTGCTATGAATACGAATGTGAGTTATAGTTCGTTGCTCCAGTCCGTCTACAATTTTGGTGTTCTTGGGGTTTTTGTGTCCTTAATTATGACATTGAGGTCGAATTGTTCGATTGTGTTGCATCGATTGGTTCACTTTAACTTGTGTAATTTGCGGAGATAGATGTCAATAACATTGGTTTGTATCCCTATATTGAAGAGCTGGACTGTTCGAAATTAACCGTCAAACGACATTGCAACAATGGTGTGTTGAATGAGATGAACATACTGAGAAACCTGTCGGGCGGTAACTAAGAAATGAAAATTAAATTAAAAGTTAAAGACATTATAAAAACAAGCTTTTATCCAAATGCACTAAAATGAAATAATCTGATGGTGAAATACAATATTTATGTTATCATTACAATGGTTAATTAACCATCAACTTCGGCAATAAATATTCTGGCAAATTTAAATATAATGTTAGAGTGTTTCTTTTAAATAAGGACTACAGTGAACCACGATCAGTCTAAAACATGTATTCTCAATATATTGGAACATTTTTAGGAATCTCAGCCGCCCCTTCCCAGATTGCACAAATTTGTCCAAAGGACATATCCAACGGCTTCGCATTTTTGGACATTTATTTATCCAACATGTCTGTACGCGTAGCGTTAACCTGGCCCCACCCGAATTCAAAAGCATTTTTATTGTAAGCTGTTGGTGTGCTAGCTATAAAAAATGATGTGCTAGCTTGTGCTAGGTATCCTTTATCTGTGCTAGCATTTTGGCGAAAAAATTCCAACCGGGGGGAGGCTAGCGTTAACCTGGCCCCACCCGAATTCAAAAGCATTTTTATTGTGAGCTGTTGGTGTGCTAGCTATAAAAACTGTTGTACTAGGTTGTGCTAGGTGCCCTTTATGTGTGCTAGCATTTTGGTAAAAAAAACTAACCTGGGGGGGGGCAGCTTGACGGACGTCTGATTGTTGTTAGTTTTGTTTGTGGTACTTGTGACTGCGTGTTTGGAAGCGGTTATAGGGAGAAATAAGAATAGTCATCGAGATAAAGGAAGTTCCTGTATGAGGTTCTTTCTTGATTCACAGTAATAAAATATGGGATATGTATTTGATTCTGGCCTATAGGTGAAATATAAGTTTGCCTATGAAAACTTGAATGTGTGAAGTTCCAATGCGAAGAAACGAACTTTCTATTAGTATAATTTGTATAGATGGACATACATTTGACAGTAGTAGTCTTTCCGTATGCTTTGCCGACCCTTAAACATAGTTTATCCAAGTGTTATTGAGCCATCGTTAATATTCATAAACTAATCAATATTTTGCTAAGTAGACGCAAATGCGTTTGTTGGAGATTCTGGAAGAGAATATGATATTTTTCCATTGAATGATTCTCCTCAAATTTTCTGTTGTCGAATAACGGGAAAACCACAACTTGTTTTTACTTGAAAATTTTGATGAATTCTGCTGCAATATATTTAGTTCGAGGATGAGTACCTCCTTGCTTAGGGATACTCTTATTTACCGATTCATCCATTTTGGTATTTATAGCTCATTGAACTACAACCCTGTCTGATGATCAGAAATACATATTACTTATGAATTCTTGACTAAACTGGATTTCGAAAGTTGACTCAATCCGTTGTTAAAAGGAAGGAAACGAAGTCAATCCAATTCAACAAAATATATATTCAACTACTGCTAGTTATTTTTCATTGTTTCAATGAATTTAGAATACTTATTTTTTAAATGCTGAGTTCACGATTAATCTGAATATGAAGTCCTCCTTCAGTTATTTGATGAATATAATATCATAAATGAAATTTTAAATCTATGACGGATAGAAAGTCTTTGAATATACTAAATAATGGTAGTGGTCTTGTGCCGTGATTTTCACGCATAATATGTTATAAATAAGAGGTGCTTTGAAACACCCATACAAACGCATATCGACAATACACACCGCGAAAACCTGAAAAGAGTTCCACATCCAGTTAGTGACGCCGAAATAAATGAATATCAGGCTCTCTCTCTCTCTCCCTCTTTCTATCCCTCTCTCTCTCGCCAAGTTACAATACTTTATCACCTTTTCAATAGGGAGCGACAGAAAAGCCACAAATAAATTATGGTTTCTCTGAGAAATATATTCCATTCAAAGTGATATACAAGTATTATTTACATGAGATTTTAATTTAAAATTTATTTTCTCCATTCGAATGAGAGACGTATCTGCGGAGCTTCCCAAATTTATCGCATATAAATGTTGTCAGGAATAAATTGGAACAACGTTCTCAAAATATTTTTCAATTGTTAATGAAGACTTATTGACTCAATTATGTTCGGATTTTTTTCTAAATGTTTAGAATGTCTTAATATTCTGTCGAGCCACGTGGCTAATGCTGGTGCACGTGAGCCCTAAAAATTCTATTCAAATATTCCATTATGAATTATTTCTCTCCGAATTTAAATATCTCGATGAAGACGTAAATTGCTGTGATAGAAATTTATGTATTTTCATGTAAACATTATTGAAAATAAACATAAGTTCCGACGTTTGAAAATTTATGAACGAGGCAAAAGTATACTGTGTGCATCCCAAGTTCTCATTCGTTTAGAAAAATTAACGGCTAAACTTCTTTTTAGTTTATTTCTGATGGAATTATGCATTACGCACTTCTACACCTGAGTCAGGCGCTCTTCTTTCTCTGTTACCATCTATTTCGGAATTTAGATCTTTCCGGATATTATCCCTCTATCTGACACTGGGTCTACCTAGCGGCGTCTAGCTGGCCGGGTTCTCTTCCCATATTCGTTTAATGAGGCATACTGAGTTTTCTGAACATGTCCAGCCCTAAACTTTTGGATTTTTATTTCATTAATTATGCATGGCTTGTTATACATGCTTTCTAGTTCTTCGTTTATTCGAATTCAATATTGCCCAGTTATCTTCTCTACTATAGGACCATATATTCTCCCCAGTATTTTGCTTTCTAAACGTTCTAATACTAGCTCGGTCTAATTTGTGTTGATCCATGCTTCTGACGGATACGTTATGACAGGTTATATTACGGATATGTAAATTCTGTGATATTCTTCTAATAAATGGTAGAAGACAGATGTTTGAAAATTATAATTAGCGGAACAAAACAATCTTTCAGCTTAAGATGTAATTTTATTGTCCTACATCTAAAACCCCAATAATGGCAAGCTACAAAAATGTTATTAGTTGCAAATATAAATATTAACTCCTTGAAATAGATATTAATAATTGATACATACATACCATCAATAACTTAACCTACTTAACTAAAATAATTAAAAAAAATAAACGGCTTTAAAGATTAAAACTAACTTTTCCGCATCTGTGTGAACAATACTCTATCATAAAGTTGTCACTTGTATACACGTCAGGGGATGTATCGTGCTAAAAACCGAAATTCCTCCAAAAATAACCAAAAATGTAGTATATCTGGATTTATAGGACCCGCTGTACTCGCTCTAGTCAGCTGGAAATCAATAAGGTACATCTGTGAGACACCTTCAAAAATATCCATTATAAAATTGGTATTTTGTGTACACTCCGGAGGCTGCATCGTGCTAACAACCCGAAATTTCTACAAAAAGGATCAAAAATATGACACTTCAGGTACATTAACACCCGTTGTACTAGCTCTGGTGAGCCAAAAATCAATAAGGATCATCTATAAGACGCCCTGAACAATATTGAATCATAAATTGGTCACTTGTATACACTCTGGAGGCTGTATCGTGCTAACAAACTGAAAATTCTACAAAAATTACAAAAAATTGGTACTTCAAGTACCAAAGCACTCGTTGTACTGGCTTTAGTGAGCTGAACATCGATAGGATTCATCTTTGAGACGCCCTGAATAATATCCAATCATAAAATTGGTCACTT
Organism: Galeruca laticollis; assembly: GCA_963921935.1. Taxonomy (NCBI): domain Eukaryota; kingdom Metazoa; phylum Arthropoda; class Insecta; order Coleoptera; family Chrysomelidae; genus Galeruca; species Galeruca laticollis. Next base: position 78,743,528 of record OY998183.1, read on the forward strand.
GTATATACTCCGGGGGCTGTATCGTGCTAAGAAACTGAAATTTCTCCAAAAATGACAAAAATGTCGTACTTAAAGTACTATAGCACCTGTTGTACTGGGTCTGGTGAGCTGAAAATCAATAAAGTTCTTCTGTGAGATGTCCTGAATAACAATAATTCATATAATGGTGACTTGTTGCACTCCGGAGGCTGTATCGTGCTAACAAACTGAAATGTATCAAAATATGACAAAAATGTCGTACTTCATGCTATTAAATTATTTAGAAAAGAACAAATTTATCCTTCAATATCTAATTTTAATGTATATTATATTTCTCCTATTTTAAATTTATTTTTAGCTTTATTTATATGAATATGTATACCTTTAATTAGTATTAATATTAGATTTAATTTAGCAATTTTATTTTTTTTAGCTATTTCTAGATTAAGAGTTTATACAATTATATTAGCAGGTTGGTCTTCAAATTCTAATTATTCTTTATTAGGAAGTTTACGTTCTGTTGCTCAAACAATTTCTTATGAAGTTAGTCAAGCTTTAATTTTAATATCTTTTTTATTTTTAATTTTAAGTGTTAGGTTGATTGATTTATTGAAATATCAGGAATATATTTGATTTCTATATTTATTAATGCCCTTATATTTTATATGATTAGTTTCAAGTTTAGCTGAGACGAATCGTACTCCTTTTGATTTTGCAGAAGGGGAATCAGAATTAGTTTCAGGTTTTAATGTTGAATATAGAAGAGGTGGATTTGCTATAATTTTCTTGGCTGAATATGGTAATATTTTATTTAAAAGAATAATATGTATTTTTTTATTTATAGGGGCAAATTTGGTTAGTTATATATATTTTTTAAAATTAACTTTTTTAATTTTTTTTTCATTATGAGTTCGGGGGACACTACCTCGTTATCGTTATGATAAATTAAGATATTAAGCTTGAAAAGGGTATTTACCTATTTCATTAAATTGTATAAATTTTTTTTGTAGAATAAGAATGTTTTTTTTTATTCTTATGATTTAGTTAATTATTTTTAGTATAAGTTAATAGAGAATTTAAATATCTTTTTTATATTTTCAAGTATAAACTTATAGCAAGTTCATTAACTATTTAAAAATAATAGAATCTCATATTTTAGAAAGAATAGGATTTAAAATATAATATAGAAAATAAATTACTGTTAAAATTTGTCCTGTTAAGATATAAGGGTCTTCTACTGGTCGGGCTCCAATTCATGTTAATAGAATAATAATAGAAAATATTGATCAAAATATTAATTTATTAATTGGGTAGAATTGAGATCTTAAAATTTTTTTTTGATTAATAATAGGTAAAAGGTATAAGATAGCAATTGATATAACTAAAGCAATTACTCCCCCTAATTTATTAGGAATTGATCGTAAAATTGCATAAGCGAATAAAAAATATCATTCTGGTTGAATATGGATAGGTGTAACTAAAAGATTTGCTGGAGTAAAACTATCTGGATCTCCTAATAAGTAGGGATTTCTTAATGTTAACAAGATTAATATAAAAATTATGATAATTGCTCTTAATATATCTTTAAAAGTAAAATATGGATGAAAAGGAATTTTATCAATATTTCTATTTGTTCCAATTGGATTTCTTGAACCTGTTTGATGTAAATATAGCAAATAAATAATTATAAAAGCCAAAATAATAAAAGGTAAAATATAATGAAATGTGATAAACAGGGTTAAAGTTGCATTATCCACTGCAAATCCTCCTCAAATTCATTGAACAAGAGTATTTCCTAGATAAGGAATTGCTGATATTAAATTAGTAATTACTGTAGCCCCTCAAAAAGATATTTGTCCTCAATGTAATACGTAACCTAAAAAAGCTGTAGCTATTGTTAAGAAAAAAATTGTTACTCCAATTAGTCATGTTTCAATTATATTATAAGAACTATAATATATGCCTCGGCCAATATGGATATGAATACAAATGAAAAAAAATGATGCTCCACTTGCATGTAAAGTTCGTAGTAATCAGCCATAATTTACATCTCGACAAATATGGGCTACGCTATTAAAAGCTAATTCAATATTAGGGCAATAGTGTATTGCTAATAATAAACCCGTAAAAATTTGAATTATAAGACAAATTCCTAGTAATGATTTAAAATTTCATATATAAGAAATATTAGAAGGGGATGGAAAAACAATTAATGAATTAATTATGATTTTAAATAAAGGTCTCGTTTTTCGAATTGGTATTTTCATGAAAATATTTGTCGTAATGGGCCATATAAAAAGTTGGTAATTTTTACTGTGGTAATTAATGTAATACACTCTGGAGGCTGTATCGTGCTAACAAACTGAAAAATCTCCAAAAATAACAAAAATTTGGTACTTCAAGTACCATAGCACTCGTTGTACTGACTTTAGTGAGCTGAACATCGATAGGATTCATCTTTGAGACGCCCTGAATAATATCCAATAAAAAAATTGGTCACTTGTATATACTCCGGGGGCTGTATCGTGCTAAGAAACTAAAATTTCTCCAAAAATGACAAATATGTCGTACTTACAGTACCATAGCATCTGTTGTACTGGGTCTGGTGAGCTGAAAATCAATAAGATTCTTCTGTAAGATGTCCTGAATAACAATAATTCATATAATGATGACTTGTTGACCTCCGGAGGCTGTATCGTGCTAACAAACTGAAATGTATCAAAATATGACAAAAATGTCTTACTTCAAGTCCCATAGCACCCGTTGTACTGGCTCTGGTGAGCTTAAAATCAATAGGGTTCATCTGTCAGATGTCCTGAACAATATTCCATTACAAAATTGGTGACTTGTTGCACTCCGGAGGCTGTATCGTGCTAACAAGATATGTAAAGAATAATCGTTCTCTAAGATTAAAACTAACTTTTCCGCATATGTAACAGGCGCTGAACAATATTCTATCATAAAATTGTCCCTTGTATACACTTCGGGGGATCAATCGTGCTAACCGAAATTTCTCCAAAAGTAACCAAAAATGTAGTATATCTGGATTAATAGGACCCGCTGTACTCGCTCCAGTCAGCTGAAAATCAATAGGGTACATCTATGAGACACCTTGGAAAATATCCAATTACAAAATTGGTCACATGTGTACACTCCGGAGGCTGTATCGTGCTAACAACCCGAAATTTCTCCAAAAAGGACCAAAAATACATAAGCACCCGTTCTACTGGCTATTGTGAGCTGAAAATCAATAGGGTTCATCTGTGAGATATCCTGAACCATATTCAATCATAAAATTGGTGACTTGTTGCACTCCGGAGGCTGCATCGTGCTAACAAGACATGTAACGAAAAGTGGACGACGACATCGATGACGACGACATACACATAGGATTTTTTTTCTAAAAACCGTTTTTCCGTGTTGTTTTTGATGAAAAACGTAAAAATAACTTTTTTGTGAGTAAACCAATACTTTTCTTGCATATTAGATAGGTTGGGCGGAAAAGAAAAAGTGGCCGACGACAACGACTACGACGACGACAACTTACACACAGGATTTTTTTTCTAAATACCGTTTTTCGTGTTGTTTTTGTTGAAAAACGTAAACATTTTTTTTTCAAAATTTCAACTTTTTTGGGTTGAACTAATATTTTTCTCGCATGTTAGATAGGTTGGGAGGAAAAGTAATACTTTGACGCCGTTTACAACAGTTCATTCTCATACTGATTAAATTGTTCTTGTCTGTAAACAAGTGAGAATAATCTCTAAAAGTCCATCTGGAGATATTTCATATTAGTAATCATATAATTTGTTACCGAAGTTAATCAATCAGAGCACAGGATAATTTTTCAATACTATTGATATATCCAAGTATTGAAACTTTATTCAAGTATTCATCTTTTATAGTTTATTTTTTTTTAGTTTGAGCAGATTCCATTTCATAGCATGTTAAAACATTCCCAGCCCAAAAAAAATGTGAAAGTTGCTACTAAAAACTACTATAATTATTTTGAATGAAAAATGTTAATAGACAATGTGCTGTAGTTGTAACAAAGGATAATGAAAACGGGTCGTTCGGGTATTATCAAAGTTATTATAGCCCCACAATCGTAAAAATATCAATAATTCTCGTACCTGAAAAATGTCATCCGGTGAATTTCCGTATTTGCTTTTTAATGTTCATCTCTTTATTAAGTGTATAAATAATTTTAAAATATATTCTACCAGAGCGTTATCTTTTCAGGAAATTTTTTATTATCCTCTTTTATTTTCGAGGAGGGTATTAACCAAAATTTGATAAGTTGTGCCATTTTAACAAGGCAGAATTAGAATGCTAATTAAGTTAGGTTAGCTTTTTAAACCGATTCAAAAGGACAAAGAGAGTATTATCCCTCAGTGGAAACGTTTGTATCTTCACGTTTCGCTAGTTAGAGCACTTATCAATTTATGTTTCGACAACATATGATAAATATGTTTTTTCAAAAGACTATGATATAATTGGTAGAAAAATTCAATCTGCAATAGCTTTTTGAATTGGAATTGTACGGAAGCAGAATCCAACCAAACAATAATAACTTGAATAACATATAGACGAAGTTAGAGGACCGGGAAATTACTGGACTAATTCTAATAATTATAATTTCAAAATTGATGTGTATAAAATTTTTCCTGTTGGACTAGAAGAAATACTTTTTCCGAATCAAACAAGCAAAGAATAGATGACACTTAGATAATAGTTGACACTAGGTCATAAAGGGTGCTCCCTAAGTGATCCTTTGTCGAATGCTTCTTCTGTTTCATGGAAAACATGTAATCTCATGCTCGTCTTCCGCCTCTAAACCAACTATGGGCCTGTGAAACCTATTTTCGAGATCCGTTCTCAATCTTATGTCCATCTGGTGGCACGGTGGAGTCCCCGCCAAGACAAGCCGAGCGTCGCGCAAGGGCACTACCGACCTACCTTTTATCAAAGCTTTTCGTCGGTTATTTGAACCGTTATACCTTGGGTTTGGATTATACCATATAAACAAAGTTCTCGGGATATGATGTCAATAGATTACTTATTAATTGTGTAAAGTTTCAATTGAATAGCTCTTATAATTTAGTTTTTATTGATATCTAAAAAACGATTTCGTCACTGACTAACTCACTGATAATCATCAAAATCTTAGGGTACTTCCTGAATTCCTAAAAAGATGAAATTTGGCTTGTAAGCTGGTATTAGTAGAAAAACATTCTAAAACTTGAAACTCTGACGCACCCCCTCCCTACTACCCCAAACACACGCAACAATTCGGAGCTGAGGAGTACGGCTACCGGACGCGTCTTCACAAGCGGATAGGAAGATACTCGCTACTACTAGGAGCAGTGGGTAGGAGTGAAATAAAATAGCTCTCGCGGACAAAATTCCCCTTTACACATGAAGGGTGGGTCATACCATCTGACCCAACACTGAGATCGTTCGCTGCTGTAACCCACTGAGAGGGCTTGTACTCTGCGCCGAATATTTCCGTCGGTATGACTTGCGGCTGATGTGAGCTTGCTCTATCGAGGTGTAAGTTGTGGCAGTTGGACAGGAGCCAGCTACCTCGTGCCTTGATCAGGAGGTACGCCGAGATTGCAGAACCGAAATTTGTGGCCCCCCGAGCGAGTTTACCCCGTCCGTGTATTCCGGCACTAGCCAAGTGCCGACTGAGTCTCAGGGAACTGGAGTAGGAGTGTTATCTCTAAGCGTGCAACCATTCCTAGACAATGGCAACTCGCTCCTCCGTTTACGATGCGCTATTGAACTTCAAGTATGATGACAACTAAAGAAAATAAAACTGAAGAGAAGAAAAATAGGCGTCATTTCCAGAAAGAAGCGCTATTAGCAGGTGCTGACATGAACAGGACGCAGGCATGGGAGCATCTAGAAAAGCTTGTTACTGAGCTGCAAGAGTTCCTCTCCATCAAGACAACGTCCACAAATAGATTAAGACCAAGACAACCTGTATCGCTACTGTCGTCAGAAAGTTTTAAAAATTCGATGATGAATGGCAGGTAATACTACAGCGCCCTCTTCGTGGTACATGGGAGAGGACAGGTGAGACAGCAGTGTTGACTAGTCGAAATTGTAGAAGAGATGGATACTGGTGTCGAAGGTGACGGCAAGTCAGTCGTTGGGTGAGGACATGAGTGAGAGGTCCACTAAAAGAAAGCAGCGAGACTCGTCTGAATATGGCACCTTGGGAGCAGGTTCAGATAAGATAGGACAAGAGGAAGCAGCACAGAAAGCAGCCTCAGAAGCCGAAGCAGAAGAGCCAACGGAAATTGACCAGACCAAATGCGCTGATCATTTGCCCAACTAAGAAAAACAGTTATGCCAATATACTCGGCCGGGTCAAGAAAGACGTCCCGGAGTAGGAGGTCCGCACGACAAATGCAGGAGACTTTCTAATTATACTCTCGAAGAAGAACAGCGATAAAGGCTTATCCCTGCAGAAGACTAGCGCTTTATGTGCTGAACAACGCAGCGCAGAGAATATTGCTTACCACGCTGGTACTAGCAGATGCCCGATTTTTAAAAAGGCACATCTAAAGTTGAAAAACAGACGGATATGAAGATACTGCACCTCAAACTCAATTGTTATGAGGCTGCGCAGTATCTGCTCTTGCAGACCTGTGCGTATTAGAGCTACACCTGGTACTAATAGCAGAGCCGTACAGACACTTGAGCAGTCAACTATGGGAAACGGATAGCACCATTAAAGCCGCAATTTGGTCTTGCGGCAAGCTTCCTTTCCAGAGTGTAGCCAACACCGGAGAAGCCGGATTCGTAGTGGCATGGATATAAGTAATTCGATTCTATAGTTGCTATGTACCGCACAGTCTTACCATCGATAAATTCACTGCCTTTCTGGATCAGCCTACCGAGGACGCGAACCAGCATCATCTAGTCATAATAGGGAAGGAGAAATATCTGGATTCCGCTGCCTTTACAGTAGTTTTAGATAGAGATTCATACATCACTGAAAATGCGGAGGGAAAGACCAAAGCGCTAACGATGAGAGTTGCCCAGGTTTCCGACGCGAGGATGCCATGAAAACGTGGCGTGCACCAACGTCCGTCAGTGCACTGGTGGAATGATGACATCAGCGCTCTTAGTGAAGAGTGCCTCAATAGTAGACGACTATCTCAGCGTGGCTGTCGACGACAAAACTCTGCCGAAGTGGTGGCAGAGTACAAAAAAGCACGTAGAAACTTGAGCAAAGCTATCAAATGCAGCAAAATTAAATGCTGGGAGGAGCTTATAAGTAAGGTGGAGAAAAACCCGTGTGGCAGACCGTATAAGGTAGCCATGATCCGCCTGAAAGACAGCCAATACCATTACCCACGTGCCCACAACTCTTACAGAAGGTCGTCATTGCGCTGTTTCCTCAACAACGAGAAGTTTACAACCCAGCAGGGCAGTGTGATTTTGAAGAAATCGCACTAATAACGGAGGACGAGCTGATGGGAGCATATAAGCGAGTAGGGAATAATTAAGCACCGGGACTAGAAGGGGTCTCAAATATGGCTTTGATAACAGCTGTCAAAGCAGCACCAGCCTTATTCCTAGTGATTTATGACACATGCCTCAAAGAAGGAACTTTTCCTCGGAAGAGAAAACAACAGCGACTGGTACTACTTCCTAACAGTGTCTGAAGAAGCGGTACGCGGAATTGCCGGAATGCTACCAATTTGAGTGCTAGCCGAAGAACAACAAGTCCTCTATCAACTACGAAGGTCATCTACGTTCATTCGATTCTTGGCTGAACAGATATAATGGAGAGGTCAACTACTACCTGACGCATATGCTTTCAGGACATGGCTGCTTTCGGGCATACCTTCATCGCTTCAAGCGAGATAATTCTCCACAGTGCCCGTCCGGCCTCGGAGACACTGAAGACGCGAAACACGTATTATTTGCATGTCCACGCTTCAGCTTGCCACGTGAGATTTTCCTCAATTACAACATTCAACCAGCGACATTAGTAGAAGCAATTCTGTCATCAGAAGCTGCCTGGAACGCAACCAACACTTTCGCTACGGAAGTCCTTAAATATTTGCGATCCATCGAAATGAAGAGCTCTATCCTCTTTCTGCAAAGTACCTAATGCCTAACGGCGGTTTCCGCGGGGATACAGAGGCCGGAGAAAGAGGAGGTTCTTAGTCAGTACTGACTCTGATTCCGACAAACCTAGGTTAAACAACGAGTCCTGATAATAGGTAAGAATATTTTCATAACTATCTATGAAAAAACACACACACAGCAATCCACACTGTTAGGGAAAAAGGACTATATAATGCCAGCTGAGATTTTAAAAATATCTTCTTTCAATTTAACGTTTTCCACAGAACCTCTTACTCTACTTGCAAGCGCGATTCCATGATTTGTGTTCGAAGGAAAGAGGATTTTGATCAATTCCTCCCCTTAAGGCTTTATTCTGCGATGCTGACCCAGTGCGGGTTGCCAGACATCTTATACGACACCCGAGAGAAGAGAATGGGTGTTGACAAATTGTATTCTATTCTGCCGTCAACATACGGCTTCGTTAAATTACCCCCCACTCTTCAAATAAGGGGCGCTCGAGATCTGAAATTTATACACAGACTTCTCACACAGTCCACTTATAACCTGACTAGTAAAATAGTCATCCTGACGGTAGACGACGGGAATGTACTCAGCCCCTTCTGCACACTTTCTATCTTTATATTACTTGCTTTTGGTCATTTAAAATATCTCCTTGTATGTACTGTATTCCTTGGAATTTTGTTTCTTTTCTCAATGATTTTAGTGGTACCTTGTAAAATAGGCAGTAAATAAGGAGAACCGAAAGAAGATATTAAGGAAACTGGAATATATTAGGTCAACAGATTCCAATATAATATAGGAATAACAATTGATAGAATAGGAGCATGATTCATTCACACTGGAAAAATATGAAGGTAGGTAACCCAAATCAGATATTTGAACAAATATATTAATTGTGAAGAAGAGAAGTAATATATCTGCAGATATCACTATCTAATGAGCATAAGTACTAGAAAAAACAATGCTGAGCATATAAGTAAAAATGGAAGTAGACAAATGACAAAAAGAACTTACTACAAAAATTCAAAAACATACTAAAAACTGATATAAAATTCAGCGAATAACTGGAAACATAATATAACGTGTATTTCTATTAGTAGCATATATGAGATACACATTAGAAAAAAAACAAAACGATGAAAAGATGAAATAATAAAATATGAAATAGATAGAAATGAAGAAAAAATCAACAAATTATTGGAACAATTGTTACGTTTTTTTTTTCAAGAGCCATCGTAATTACAGTTAGAGTGTTGTGTAATATAATTATCTTCGAGTATGACCCTGTATTTGTTCGTTGTATTTTGGTTGCTATATTTGAAGCTGCCTATTACCTGGTACTTTGTTTTCGCCATATTGTAGTATGCTTAGATATAATAAATATTATTTTTATTTATGTTTGTTATTAAAAGTGACCCTTTTATTTGTTTTTTTGCAATAATAAAAATAAAAACGTTATTCGAAAATATTATGTGTATTGTCGTCTAGCGTCGTCTTGGGGACGAGTTTCAAAGTACGTATCTAGTATTGTCGTTAGGTTTTCTGTGATAATACAGTTGGAATAGATTGAAGGAAACTGTATAGTTAGTTCGGTATTGGTACGTCGGTATTCTCTTGATCAGCTGATGTTTTAAAAGGACATGATACCTGATGGCCATAATGGACTGTGGTGTACAATTGTGGTACTGGAAATTCTGACTCTTATTTAGTCATCCTTAAGCGGGATTATTCTGTACCACATATTGTTGGAATCCAGTCGTGTTGGTTAGTAGAAATAGATATTTTGGTGTTCTACTGGATTTCTGGACCTTATGGGATTTTTAAATTGCACCCAGTCGCCATTTTCTTGTGTTGGAAATTTGCCTATTACCGGTAAGTTCTATTATGCCGTTCTATTTTCTTTCTTTTCCTGGAGTGTCGTATTCAGGAGCTTTCAATACGCTTGTTCTCAATAGGTTCCAATTAATAAGAATATTTACCAAGACGCTACCGAGACGCCTGTCATTTTTCCTTCTGGGTGGTTATTGGTTTATGCACCCCTTTCGATACGACGGGATCAGGCTATAACCCCGTACTAGCATAGGGTGAGTTATTATATTTAATTTATCTATTTAATTTTAAATTATTTTTTGGTCTTGATTTTTAATAGTCAATGGGACTGCCTAAATGTCAATTTGAATTTAATTTAGTTTTATTATCAGTAAAATAATTGGGAATAAAAGTTGTAAAACTATTTAGTTTGTATTCCCCTAGCTTATGTATTTTTATATTGGGGAAGATAGATTTATTCATATTATTTGCAAAATAACTAGTAGTACACGCACATGTACTAGTAAGTTTTTATTGTCTTGGCTTAATTATTTTCAAATTTTAAGGAAATATAATGTTTATGTAAGTTTTTCATGTTGGTGCGTTCAATTATTCGTTTATTATTTGATTTAATGAATTGGTCTAAATAATTTGCTTATTTCAAAGTCAACTTTGAGTTTAGTTGATTGCTTAAAACTATAAAATGTTTCTAAGAAAGAGACTATAACAGGTTTTCTTTCATTTAGGGTTTTTTCCATCTGTTTTTTTTGCCTGGTGTATCGAAACTCGCCTTGGTTTTTTTTGGTTATTCGTTGAAGTCTGCATATGGTTACTACTGGGAACACAATCTTTGGATCTGGGTTTGGTTGTCCCAGCACGTATACAGGGTGATTGATGCTGCGAGGCTTTAACGGTGACAATCATTTAATTTAATATTTTTCGACTCATATTTCTTATTTAAATCGGAATAATGAAATTGGTTTAATAGCAATTAATTTTGAGCTTTTGTGCAAAATATATGATACTTATTTCCTTGGTACTTGTTGAAATGTTGAACAACCCGTAATTATACAGGGTAAATAATTAATATCCGAAACATATTTGAATTTAGTCGGTCCTTCTTACTCATACTTTTTAAAACAATAGTAATTGTTATTTCACATAATTATGAATAATTAGTACGATATTCAAATACTTAAAATATAGTCACATATTTAAGAATATTGTTGTTTTGGCCCATTGTAACGTTTGAAGTAGATTTCACCATACAGTGTTTGTTAATGGATAGCTATTGCGCTGCACTTAAACTATTTCTGACTATTCGCATTTTCCCTAGGTTACCTGCGCATGAGCTCAAGCCCGGGATACTAATAAGTTGATTTTAATTTTTTCTTATGTATTTAAGATATATTCCCCTACCATTCATTTGCAAGATACAATAGCGTTCCTTATTTATTTAGGTATCAATTATTTTTTTTGTACTTATTCATAATAATTTCTGTGCTACATTCATTATTGGGTGTTATGGCTTACCACTGTGCTATTGAATAAATTTAATCTGTTTACACCTTCTTCACGTTGGTGTACTATTTGTTTATTAAAAAAAAAGAACTGAATAGAATCGTTTCTTGAATATTCTGTTTTAATTCGGTACCATTCCTTTTGCGTTGGTAGGTCGCGTGATTGGTAGTTCTTTGAGATATTTGGGTATCGACTTGCCTGGCGCCCAATTAAGATCTTTCCGATGTTTATGAGGTCTTTAACGAACCTCCCAATATTCACTGAGTAAACCGGCAAATATCCTGTGAGGTACAATTCAGATTCGGTATTTAGTTTACACAAAAAAATGTACGTCACATTTTTGGCGCCCAACGTGGGGCCCGACTAAAAAAAAATAATATATAGATATAAAACTTCAAATTCTTAGTGGTAAGCCTTATATTTAGGTCATATTATTGATACTTGAATATTTAAGCCGGCATATTTTATTATTATGATATACTATTTCTGATAAAACAAATTGGTTTATAAATTCTCTTATTTTAAGAATCGGTAGATTAGGTAAACGTGTTGTTTATTGTTTTATACCTTTTATTGAGTTTTGTGCGTCTTGAGAAAGATGAATTAACATATGAGTGTAAGGTGAGAGGCATAGGTACGGGTACAGTGGACAAAATGAGAGCCAACCTGTCGACCGCTACGAAGCTGTTGCTAAGTGGTGATAGTTTTTCTTTCCCAACTTATCCTTATACTGTTGATGAGGATGTCGCTGCCGTAAAGGCAAAGTTGTCTGATTTAACGACTTTTATTGATAGTTTCAATGATGTAGTTAGTAGTCATTTGTTCAAGAAACTCCGTACAAAACTATCTCACGTATTGAACCGGATCGACCACATCCCCGAGGAGAATGCAGAACGACCCGATATTTTATCTAAATCTTTAACGCTTCTTGATAATCTCCAGAAGAAAGCGGATCTCTGCGTTAAAGTATCTTCTCCCCCTCCACTATTAAATCTCTCGAACCAGGGTACTTCCGGCGATGGTGTCACCTCTACTCCTATTAGGAACTCTCCACCACGAACAGATGTCAAGCAGATTTTACCAAATAAATGGGATTGGAAGTTTTCTGGCGATAAAAGAGGGTTGTCATTGAGTGCTTTCTTGGAAAGAGTCGAAGAACTTAGGGTAGCACGTCATGTCTCTAAAGATATACTTCTTGAATCTGGTATTGATTTATTTGTTGGTAGGGTGTACCAGTTCTATTTGGCGTACGGGGATCAGGTGAACTCGTGGGATGAACTTGTCGTCTTGGTAAAGGAAGAATATCTCTCTCCCAACTTTAATGAGAGGTTGTTTGAAGAGATCAAAAGGAGGACTCAAGGCCCTGACGAGTCAATAGGAGTATATATTGCTGTCATGATTGGGTACTTTAATCGTCTTACTTGTCAAATTTCTGAAGATACAAAATTGCAAATCTTGTTGAGGAATATTGCACCATTTTATCAAACCCAACTGGCACTAGTTGATGTTACTTCCATTAGTCAATTGAGAGATTTAGGTAGAAGGCTAGAAACCAGGAAGCAAGCAGTGCAGGATTACGTACCACCGTCAAGGAAAACCAACTGTTTGGAACCTGATTTAGCATATGTGGAAGCTGATAGTAACGTGGTAGGTGCTATCGAAGGTTGCCATCTCTCCAATCCAAGTCGAGGTTGTTCGTCACAAGAGGAGGCTAGAGAAGTTGTCTGCTTTCGTTGCGGCAATCCTGGTCATAGGGCTGTTGGTTGTGCAGTTAAAGCAGGAAAGTTTTGTTATCGTTGTAAGAAGGAAGGGTGTACTGTGAAAACCTGTCCTCACTGCAGGAATCAGTTAAAAGCCAAGCGACATGCGTAGGGGGTCGAGTTAAGCATGTCGGTACTAATGTCTCGATCAACAAGTTACAGGTAATTTTAGACTACGTTTTGGAGCATGCGGTTAATGATGAGCGACCCTATCTCGAGGTTACTGTTTTAGGCAAGCCGATATTAGGTCTATTGGACTCGGGAGCATCTCGTACGATTATTGGCAGTAAGGGTTTACATATTCTCCACGAGCTAGGTCTTCAAGTCGATAAAACTCGGCATGTTTCATGTACAGTAGCAAATGGTAGTAGATGTGAAAGTGTTGTTCCACTCCCCATTTCCCTTAGAGGTCAGTTTCGTTTAATAGAAGCACTTGTTACTCCTGACGTACCTCATTTACTTATTTTAGGGATCGATTTTTGGAACTCTATGGGCATAGTGCCTGATTTGAAGCAGAACGAGTGGTTCTTTTCTAGTGAACCTGTAATGGTTAACACCGTGGAGCATGTTAATGGTCAGTCGGTTTCAGATAATTTGGAAAAGTCGCGCTTACAGGCAGTTCTTGATAGGAATTTGTCTTTAATGGGTACCACATTAGGGTGTACCACAAAGGCTGAACATGTGATAGTCCCGAACCACTCCCCAATTAAGCGAAGGTTTTAAAGGGTAAACCCTGTTGTCCAAAAGCAAATCAACGTCGAGCTAGACGAAATGCTTAAACAGGGCATAGTAGAGCCTTCGAACAGTCCTTGGTCTTCTCCTATTCTCCTAGTTAAGAAGAAGGATGGTTCTTATCGCTTCTGCGTTGATTTCAGGAAGCTAAATGCCGTTACTGCCCGTGACAGTTATCCACTCCCTTTGGTTTCTGACACTCTTGACAAGTTGCGGAATGCCAAATACTTGTCTAGCATTGATGTGAAGTCAGCCTATTGGCAAGTTCCGATGAGGGAGGATTCGAAGAAGTACACCGCATTTTCTGTTCCGAATCGGGGGTTGTTTCAATTTAATAGGATGCCTTTCGGCCTACATAATGCCCCCGCGACATGGCAAAGGCTAATTGATAATGTATTGGGCCACGACCTTGAACCGTATGTCTTCGTCTATTTAGATGATATTGTTATAGTGACGCAGACATTTGAACAAAACTTGGCTATACTCGAATAAGTGTTTGGTCGACTTCGGGAGGCCAATATTACGGTTAGTGTCGATAAATGTCAGTTCTGCAGGCCCGAAATGAAGTATCTCGGTTATGTGGTGGACAAAAATGGTCTCCATGTAGATGCTGATAAGGTTAAAGCGATGTTAGAACTCCCTACCCCCTCTAATGTCTCTGAAGTCCGTCGAGTTATGGGAACATTCTCGTGGTACCGTCGCTTTGTGTCAGAATTTTCCACTATCGTTGCCCCTATCACAGCTCTTCTTAAAAAGAATTCGAAATTTAACTGGTCCGCCGAGTGTGACAAGGCATTTAGTTATTTAAAGGAATGTTTGGTAGGAGCCCCCATTTTAAGCTGTCCAGACTATTCCCGTCCGTTTGTGGTCCAAACAGACGCTTCAGGCTATGGAATTGGTGCTTGTCTCTCGCAACCTTATCCCGAGGGGGATAAAGTCATCTGTTACTTAAGTCGTTCTCTTACCCGACAGGAAAGGAACTTCTCCACTACCGAAAGAGAGTGTTTGGCTGTTCTCTGGGCTGTAGAGAAGCTGCGCCCTTATCTGGAAGGCGTGTCCTTCACGGTTGTGACAGACCATTACAGCTTGCTCTGGTTGCATAATTTAAAGGATTTAACAGGTCAACTCAGTGGGTGGGCAGTTCGCTTGCAACAGTTTGACTTCAAAATTGTGCATAGGAAGGGTAAGGACGATGTTGTCCCAGATACTTTATCTAGGGCAGTACCAGTACTTGATGTAGTGCAGGTGGACAACGGAGCTTCTGATATTGTAAACTACGATCTGGATGATAAATGGTACCAAACCATGGTAGTTAGGGTTAGGGACACTCCCCATAAATTTAGTAAGTGGCGGGAAAATAATGGCCGTTTATGGAAACATATTTCCCCTGCTTTTCCTCAACTATCTGCTTCTACTGAGTCTTGGAAGATAGTAGTTCCGAAGGCTAATCGGCGCGAGGTTATTGCAGCTGCCCACGAGCCGGCCACTGCTGGTCATCCTGGTGTATTCAAGACGTGCGCCCGTGTAGCTGAAAAATATTACTGGCCCAAGATGAGGGCTGACATTGCTAGTTTTGTTAAGCGTTGTAAAATTTGTTGTCAGTATAAGGTTCCTCAAACTAAGCCGTGTGATAAAATTGCCTCCCACCCGGTCGCTAGTAGACCTTGCGAATTGTTGTCTATGGATTTAATGGGACCTCTTCCTAGGTCTAAGCAAGGTAACTGTTTCCTTTTGGTTATTAATGATTTCTTGAGTAAATATTCTCTTCTTTTTCCCTTAAGGACAGCATCCGCTGCTAATATCGTTAAAAAAATTGAAAATGACGTCTTCCTGGTGTATGGCGTTCCGCGTAAGATCATTTGCGACAACGGTCAACAATTTCATAGCAAAGAGTTCGTTAAGCTGGCGAATAAATATCGAAGTAGGATCCAATACTGTGGCTATTATAACCCTAGATCTAATCCTACCGAACGTTCGAACAGGGTGATTAAGACTATGATGTCGTTGTATGTGTCTGAAAACCATAGGTGCTGGGACGAACGAATTAACGAAATTGGTTGTGTCCTTCGAACGGCTAAACATGAAGGGACGAACCTCACTCCCTACTTCATTAACTTTGGTCGTAACATTATTCTTTCGGGTAATGATTATGATAATCAAGATCTTCTTGGCCTGGAAGATGGGACTCAATTTGGCGATTGTAGTAGAAATGAGTCGTTTAGGAGCATGTATGCCGTCGTCAAGGAGCGTTTGGAAACTGCCGCTGAGAAAAGTCGTGAGCGATATAATCTACGTCGTAGACAGGTGGAATATTTGTCTAATCAGTTGGTCTGGCGTAGAAATTATGTGTTGTCTGATGCAGCGAGATATTTTACAAAGAAGCTAGCCCCTAAATACCTTGGTCCCTTCTACAGGAGAATATCTCCATGGACCTACGAACTTAGGGAGGAAAATGGTAAAACTCAGGGAGTCTGGAATTCGAAGGATCTAAAACCTGATGCATCAGATGCTGATGAAGTATAATGCTAGAGAAATTTTATGAAAATTTCTTTAAGTTAGGGGGGAATTGTTACGTTTTTTTTTTCAAGAGCCATCGTAATTACAGTTAGAGTGTTGTGTAATATAATTATCTTCGAGTATGACCCTGTATTTGTTCGTTGTATTTTGGTTGCTATATTTGAATCTTTTGAAGCTGCCTATTACCTGGTACTTTGTTTTCGCCATATTGGAGTATGCTTAGATATAATAAATATAATTTTTATTTATGTTTGTTATTTAAAGTGACCCTTTTATTTGTTCTTTTGCAATAATAAGAATAAAAACGTTATTCGAAAATATTATGTGTATCGGCGTCTAGCGTCGTCTAGGGGACGAGTTTCAAAGTACGTATCTAGTATTGTCGTTAGGTTTTCTGTGATAATACAGTTGGAAGAGATTGAAGGAAACTGTATAGTTAGTTCGGTATTGGTACGTCGGTATTCTCTTGATCAGCTGATGTTTTAAAAGGACATGATACCTGATGGCCATAATGGACTGTGGTGTACAATTGTGGTACTGGAAATTCTGACTTTTATTTAGTCATCCTTGAGCGGGATTATTCTGTACCACATATTGTTGGAATCCAGTCGTGTTGGTTAGTAGAAATAGATATTTTGGTGTTCTACTGGATTTCTGGACCTTATGGGATTTTTAAATTGCACCCAGTCGCCATTTTCTTGTGTTGGAAATTTGCCTATTACCGGTAACTTCTGTTATGCCGTACTATTTTCTTTCTTTTCCTGGAGTGTCGTATTCAGGGGCTTTCAATACGCTTGTTTTCAATAGGTTCCAATTAATGAGAATATTTACCAAGACGCTACCGAGACCCCTGTCATTTTTCCTTCTGGGTGGTTATTGGTTTATGCACACCTTTCGATACGACGGGATCAGACTATAACCCCGTACTAGCATAGGGTGAGTTATTATATTTAATTTATCTATTTAATTTTAAATTATTTTTTGGTCTTGATTTTTAATAGTCAATGGGACTGCCTAAATGTCAATTCGAATTTAATTTAGTTTTATTATCAGTAAAATAATTGGGAATAAAAGTTGTAAAACTATTTAGTTTGTATTCCCCTAGCTTATGTATTTTTATATTGGGGAAGATAGATTTATTCATATTATTTGCAAAATAACTAGTAGTACACGCACATGTACTAGTAAGTTTTTATTGTCTTGGCTTAATTATTTTCAAATTTTAAAGAAATATAATGTTTATGTAAGTTTTTCATGTTGGTGCGTTCAATTATTCGTTTATTATTTGATTTAATGAATTGGTCTAAATAATTTGCTTATTTCAAAGTCAACTTTGAGTTTAGTTGATTGCTTAAAACTATAAAATGTTTCTAAGAAAGAGACTATAACAGGTTTTCTTTCATTTAGGGTTTTTCCATCTGATTTTTTTTGCCTGGTGTATCGAAACTCGCCTTGGTTTTTTTTGGTTATTCGTTGAAGTCTGCATATGGTTACTACTGGGAACACAATCAATGGATCTGGGTTTGGTTGTCCCAGCACGCTTACAGGGTGATTGATGCTGCGAGGCTTTAACGGTGACAATTATTTAATTTAATATTTTGCGACTCATATTTCTTATTCAAATCGGATTATTGAAATTGGTTTAATAGCAATTAATTTTGAGCTTTTGTGCAAAATATATGATACTCATTTCCTTGGTACTTGTTGAAATGTTGAACAACCCGTAATTATACAGGGTAAATCATTAATATCCGAAACATATTTGAATTTAGTTGGTCCTTCTTACTCATACTTTTGAATACAATAGTAATTGTTATTTCACATAATTATGAATAATTAGTACGATATTTAAATACTTAAAATATAGTCACATATTTAAGAATATTGTTGTTTTGGCCCATTGTAACGTTTGAAGTAGATTTCACCATACAGTGTTTGTTAATGGATAGCTATTGCGCTGCACTTAAACTATTTCTGACTATTCGCATTTTCCCTTGGTTACCTGCGCATGAGCTCAAGCCCGGGATACTAATAAGTTGATTTTAATTTTTTTTTATGTATTTGAGATATATTCCCCTACCATTCATTTGCAAGATACAATAGCGTTCCTTATTTATTTAGGTATTAATTATTTTTTTTGTACTTATTCATAATAATTTCTGTGCTACATTCATTATTGGGTGTTATGGCTTACCACTGTGCTATTGAATAAATTTAATCTGTTTACACCTTTTTCACGTTGATGTACTATTTGTTTATTAAAAAAAAAAGAACTGAATAGAATCGTTTCTTGAATATTCTGTTTTAATTCAGTACCATTCCTTTTGCGTTGGTAGGTCGCGTGATTGGTAGTTCCTTGAGATATTTGGGTATCGACTTGCCTGGCGCCCAATTAAGATCTTTCCGATGTTTTTGAGGTCTTTAACGAACCTCTCCATCTTCACTGAGTAAACCGGCAAATATCCTGTGAGGTACAATTCAGATTCGGTATTTAGTTTACACAAAAAAATGTACGTCACACAATATGAAGAATAAAAATAGTTGTGGACATACGGATTACATCATTAGTTATGGTAAACTTAAAATTGTTAAAATATACACAAAATCCTCGTCATCTTTGTCTAAAGGTACAACAATATCCAAATAAATTTTTTCGAATGCTGTGTTAGCAGTAGAAGTGATGACCATCGATTCTTTTATATTTTTACAATGTTTTTGTATTTGACAATTGTCGCATTTTTTAACGTATTTTGTGATAAATTTATACATTCCTGGCCAAAAATAATATTTCTTTATGTTATTTATCATTCTACGAATACCTGCGTGACCGCTTGTTGGTAGTAAGTGAAAATCATTTAATATACATTTTTTAGTATCTTTGTTATTTATTCGTTGTAATCCTTTTATTACACAAACACGTGGGCAGGTCAAATTACTACTTCTCGCTATTGCATTTTTTATTTTATTCATGAAAGCAACATTATCAACATTTTTAAGGATAGCTATCTCATTAATGTTTAATTGTTTACATAATGTAACTAAATCTTTCAACATTTCGTCTCGCGTAAATACCGATCGAGATTTTTGGAGTACACAAATATTAGATATTTCTGGTATATAACCAAAATTACCAAAGTTTGACATAAAATTGTTCTGTTCAGTGTTTTGGTCTAATTTTTTATTAAAAACTAGCTCTATTACTTCATGAGGCTTTTTGAGAACTTCTACAATATTAGGTTGATCAGATCCAACATTTATAGGAGTTATCTCAGTTTTACTCTTATTTTCTCTTTTACATTGAGCTCTCGTCAAAATGTTAACCAAATTTCC